>JBAWJQ010006655.1:0-600000 GCA_037783105.1 Bactrocera zonata | reverse complement strand
GTTAGTGTGTCCATTCCACACTGCCAATTGGTACTGAAAATGCCTGGCATTTTCAGGGCGCTGATCAACGATTTGATTTACTCCATTGTACTTTTGAGTACCGTGGAGTAAGGCTGTCGTCAGCAGGTACGAGTACCTACGTAAAACATTCCGGTTGTAGTCCTCCTTGAGCATACTTCTCCACTCCCTGGCAACGCGATATATGATCTCTACCGCCGATAGCCCACTATTGGGCAAACGGAATTCAAGTATATGTTTTTTTTCATCATACATATACATATGTATATGTATACATATTTGAGCTTTGGTTTTCATTTTATCATTTTCTCACTTTTATCAAATGTTTGTTTTATACGTACTTTTATTTAGGCACATCATATCATATCATATATTTGGTGTTTAGAAGATGTGTGAAGAAATATCACTTATCACCAAAGCAAATTTAATAAAGCTTCAGTATCCACTTATTAGAAGTTTCGTTAACAAAAAATTTGATATTAACTTTTTACCCTGCTATGATAACATTTTAAAGGAAAAACAGTTTTCCTGAGCAAATAAAGGTCTCAGAATCTGATGTTGAAGTTTAGATAAAAGAAATTATTCCACCACAGTGCCTCACAAATGTAATTAATGAACGGAATGAGCCCTCCAATTACCTATTATCAATAGGAATATGTGGCTTTGATGGCAATTCCGGTCAGAGCGAATATAAGCAGAAGTTTTAAAATAATAATTTGGAATACAATAATTTATTTGTCACGACATAAGTCCAAACAAATTCAGAAAAACTGCAGACCTTCGTCCACCCGCTATTGCAGTCCTGTTCGAGTTCAATTTCAAAAGGAATCAAACCCTAAATGCACTAGATTTGTGCTAGATCCTGCAAAGGAATTTACTTCAAAATATTCCTGGTATTATCTTCTTTCGTCAGTCATAACATCGCTACCGATGTTATTCAATATGCACCAGTTTCAATTGGAGTGCTCTCATAAGAATCTGCTGAGTCAAGCAATAAAGACGTGAATATGTATCGACTCCATAACACACGAAAGAACTAACGGATTGATACAAATTAGGACTTTCATCACCAGTCAAAGAAACTATTATGCAAAAGTAAATCAATTTTATTAAAATCAGTTTTTGATTTAGTTGAATAATATTCAAAAAGTTTCATATTTCGCTTATCAACTTTTTTAATTTAAAATAATTAATAAAAATTTGTTGCCATCAGGGAGGTGGCGGAGTGGGATACGGGAGAGGGAGATTTTAAAAAGCTTTGGCAAAAATTTCACTTTAATATAGGCACTGGAAGTATTTTTGGCCGCTGATTCCATGCAAGACCGACCACTGTGCGCTGGGCCGGTGGCATTTTCCAGTTCTCGTTTTAAAAAGTGCTGTTTTAGATGGCAGTTTAGGCGTCGATAATGCTTTTTGAATTTCAATTTAAAATTTTTTATAATTAAATATTTTACACGAGAATTTGTAATGCTTGTAAAAAATTAATGAGTAGATAGGGACAGAGTCCGTTGTGTTTTATGTAAGTAACTGCAGGCGACGGCCTAACCTCACGTTGCTTTCTATTTCTAGAAGGACGTAAATCAATATATTGCAGTTGCTTTTCGGACACGTTTTTATACCCTGAACAGGGTATATTAAGTTTGTCACGATGTTTGTAACACCCAGAAGGAAGCTTCAGAGACCCTATAAAGTATATATATAAATGATCAATATGTTGAGCTGAGTCGATTTAGCCATGTCCGTCTGTCTGTCCGTCTGTCCGTCTGTCTGTATATATACGAACTAGTCCCTCAATTTTTAAGATATCCTTTTGAAATTTTGCAAACGTCATTTTCTCTTCAAGAAGCTGCTCATTTGTCGGAACGGCCGATATCGGACCACTATAACATATAGCTGCCATATAAACTGAACGATCGGAATCATATGGAAAACTTTCGCATTTGACAATGTATCTTCACCAAATTTGGTATAGATTATTTTCTAGGGCAAAAATGTAATATCCGAAAAAATTGTTCAGATCGGTTAACTACAGCATATAGCTACCATACAAACTGAGCGATCGGAATCAAGTTCTTGTATGGACAACTTTCACATTTGACAAGATATATTCACGAAATTTGGTGTATATTATTTTCTAAAGCAACAATGTAATCTCCGAAGAAATTGTTCAGATCGGTTAACTATAACATATAGCTGCTTTACAAACTGGACACATAGTTACTAACAGAAATGCACCTGTGAAGGGTATTTAGCTTCGATGCAACCGAAGTTAACGTTTTTTCTTGTTTTAAATTAATATCTGATTTTTTTTTACTACAAAAATTATATATAGTATTATATAAAAATAATCAAACATAAATTAAATTAATAGAACAAAAGGCTAGTAATTAGAAATATGTATATACAATATGAGCGATGTCCATTTCACACAGAAGACTCATCAGTTTGTTAAAACTCACCTTAAACCAATGGATAGACTACATTTTTCGTTTTTTCGTTTGGAGTATAAACGTATAAGTTTTTAGATATGCCAACTCGGCTAAACTCGGTGACAATTTTTTAATTGTTAATCTTGTTCCGTTGCATAACTTAGGTGCGTTTAAATTGCAAATGATAATTATGGATGATCCAATTTTCAATTTAAGTGTGTGTGGCGGCATTCCAGATGAGAGTGTCGATTGACTTATAATTGATTTTTTCGTGGGGAAGTCTCAATTGAATTTGATCATTGAGTTTGTTAAGGTCATCATTTTTTGGTGCTTAAATTGCGCGTACATAAAGCCAATTCGATTTTTTGTAATTAAATATTAAATTTGGAAATACTTTGGTTGCACTTGACATAAATCCTGTGAAAAGAAATCTCATTTGTGGCAGGATCAATTGGAATTTGGCCGTTCCCTATGTCTAAAAGTTGGAGCGAAAATGTTTGAGCAGATGAGTCTTGCTGTAAATAAACATCCATGTTCGTTAATAGTGTGATTTTCTCAACTCTTCTCCAAAGATATGAAGATTTCAGGACACGTTTAGTTCATATGCGGGAGTTGAACGCGGAATAACCGGCAAAGTTTGACGAAAGTCACCAGAAAGAAGAATAAGAGCGCCTCCCCTTGGTTGGTCATTTCCTGTAAAATCGCGCAGTGTCTTATCAAGCGCTTCGACTACTTTATATGGGCCATTGGTATTCTTCCTAAATTATAATTTTACACGTTTTGAGGACTTTACCCATACCAGAATTTTTGTCAATATTTGAAGTTGGTGTTTCTGTTAGTTTTAAGTTTAAGGAAGTCTTCTTTAATTTGGAGGTATTTTTACCAATACTTGATTTTTGGATGCCATTTTTTATTTATTACAATGATTCTGTGAAGAAACATGATTGGTGAAGAAAAATACAATTTTGCGTTGTAACAATAAAATGAAATTTCTTTGGTGCGTAAAAAGCCACTTCTATAAACTGTAATTTGTCCTCCTTGGGCATACTTCTCAACTCCATGCCGTATGATCTATACCGCTGATAGCCCAGTATTGCGCAAACGGAATTCACGTAAAAATTTCAATTATGGATTACGATGAAGAGTCGCGCTAGGCCGGTGGCATTTGCCAGTTCCTGTTTTAAAATCGCTGTTTTAGATGCCAGTTTAGGCGTCGATAATGTTTTTTGAATTTCCATTTAAAATTTTTAAAATTAAATATTTTACACTAGAATTTGTAATGCTTGTGAAAAATTAATGAGATGGGAGTAATTACAGTGAACTGATGGTCATGAAATTAAAAAAAAAAACATTGTAAATTGCTCCAACTTTTTAAAAATTTTTATATTCTTAGCGAAGAATTAAAAAGCATTAAATCCTTGACGTACCAATTAGCGCAACGAAATTTGTATATAAATGAGCATCTTCCCCCGAGCATCCATACACACACACCATATTAGCACACCACATCAACTTCACATATTAACACGGACACCCATCCTTCACCACACTCGTCACATCACCACTTACCATCCACATTTCTCAGGAGAGCAACACATATTGACACCCACACTCAAGTACACCAACCAACAACCATGACACCGCCCCCTTACCAAAGCGAAAAAGGGAACCGACGAGGAGATGCAGTTCAGTTGGTTATCGACATCAGCAACGATCGGGACATTTTCAGGCATCTCCCACGCCTCCGAGATCATCAGTTACATACCTTTTTCAATTTTTCGGGAAGTTTCCGGTTTTTTTTCATCAGACCCTATTGGGCATATACCGTCCCCGAAATCCTATCATCAGTAACTTTGTGAATTTTAAATTATTTATTAAAACCTTATTGGGGTATATACCGTCCCCAAAATTATCATTAAACAGCGGTGAATTTTAAATTAATAAAACCCTATTCGAATACGCGTGCACAAACAAATCCATTGTTTTATTTCTTGAGTTACGGGAAATTTGTGATGAGCTAAAAGGTGAGTGCGGGATAAATACATGGTCCTTCGAGCCATAAAGAACGGTACATTGGAAATATAAAAGTGAAAGTGAAAGCAAAAAAAGATTGAGTAGTACAGTGACAAAAAGAAAAAAAAATTACAAAAGGAAATAATTATTTATATACATATATACATAAAGAACGACAAAACCAAGTAAAAAACTAAAAATGCATTAAACTAAAGAAGTGAAGTGGATTCACAGTGAAAAAATAAATTTATAAAATAAAAAATCTGAACACATCAAAAGTGAAACTTCAGAGCAGTGAAGTGCACAAAAAATACAAAGCACAAAAAAAAAACGGTGAAAGATTGATACAAAACAACAAAGTAATTCTAACACTACCAAAAAAACAAAAAAAAAAAGAAACCGGGCGGAAAACTTAATAAATATAAAACGGCTTACACCAATTACAAATTAAATATTAAATACAAACGAACCAAAACGGCGGAAAAAAAGTAGCAAAATACAAATCGAAACGCTGGCTTAGAAGAGAAACCCCACCAAGGAAGCGCACACAACTCCTTAATTTAACCCCCAAAATCCCTGAGGGAAATCAGAGTGAGTGTATCCAGTCCGAACGGTCAAAATCATAGAACCGATAATAAGTAAATCCATTTAATAAAAGCGGTTTGTAAAGGCTCTAAATCGGCGGAAAATTCAAGTACCGATAGAAGCCAATTCGGTAAATAATATACATATGTATATGTATCAACAGTATACGTATATATATAAATTAATTAAATTATTGTTCCTTACCTTTTTAAACTAAACTTCGTTAATACAAATACACACAATTATTCTAGCAATACCGCTTCAGCTTATTAAGCTGAGAGAGGGATTACTTCCAAAAATGTAAGCAAACAAGGTAATAAGAAGAATAAGGCACAAAAGAGAACGAAAACAAACATACATATATACATGTCCTCAAGCGGATTATATATAACTAAAATTGATATACGTATATATACTATATATAGTCACATATTGACATACACTCCCTAGAAAAAAATAATAAATAAGCAATATTCATTTCAAGATAGACTTCATACACGAACTCTATATTGAAACGAATCAAGTTTACTTACACATTTTCTGCTGATAAGACAAATTCTTCTGGCGTCCATGCAGATGTGTCTATGTATGTAAGTAACACTGCAGAAAATTCGACTAGTTCAGAACTAGCATAGAACTAGACCTTTTGATGACAGTACTAGTTCTAGCTCAATACCCAAGCAATGCTTTCAACTGTCCACTTTTACACGGTGTTGTCATTGACGGTGGCAATTGTCGCCCAGGGCATTACTTTGCCACTCGCCTTTAACTGGTTCCGTCGTGGACAGTCCTAAGGTAGCTCCGTCATGCTTAGTTCTACTCCAAAAAAAGCCACAAAATCTAAATTAAAAACTCATTTTATCAATTCAAAACATGTATAGATCTATTTTTATTTTTGAAACATAAAAGTTAATTCTCCTCAAAGCACAAATTTAATGTTTTCTTTCCGATATATTTCTTATTTTGAAATATATGGACACACATAAAATTAACAAAATACACACTTATAATATGTAATATTATCATAAAAATTCAGTTCTCTTTCAACTTTCGTACGTTTATAATAAAAAAAAATTGTATTAACATATAATATAAAAACTCAGTTCTTCATGTCAATTCATATCTACATATGTATATAGAAAAATTTTTGCTATTGTTGAATTCAATGCACATATAAAGGTACATACGGCAGCATGTGCTGCAAATCGTTTTCGCATGAAACTGCCACCGAAACAATACGACAAATACATACGTGTTTGTGTGACACTTTCATGCGAAAACGATTTGCAGCACATGCCTGATATATATGTATGTATAAAATATTAAGGCAACTTATGGGTCAATTTAAGAAAGTAAAAAAATTTAAAATCAAAGAAAGTAATTTAAGAGAAGAATGTTCATGATTTGCAAAAATTCTTGTACTATGTACATTCTTATATTATATGCTTAGATTTTTTTAATTGTAAGCTGTAATGGGGAAATTGCACAAAAATGGGAGTTAAGCAGAAAATTTTCAACGGAATTTTAGTTTTAAAAGAACTTCGACACGTAAAGTCAACTCGCTACCTACCGTTCGTTATTTCAAAGAAAATTTTTATTATTTTTTATTAATGTCACAAAAAAGAAAGTGCCGTGTTCGCGAGTGCTTTTCCGCGGGTAATAAATTTTTTTCTTTCCCCAGCGATCCGGAGCAAGCAAAAAAGTGGGTGGAAAACCTCAGGATCCTACCACCGCTGGATTTACCCGCCCACAATGCATTCGTTTGCATAGAGCACTTTGAAGTGCAAGTGGGCATGAGGAAATTGAGGGAAAATGCGGTGCCAACCCTCAACCTTGGTGAGTTTTTTCATTTTAAATTTAATATATCTAATTAAAATTAAAATAAAATGTGAATAGTGTATAATAGTTAGGCTGTTCACGGTATGGTGGTTATCGGGTTATGTGCTTATTAGATTAAAAATAACCTCTATGCTCCGTGAGCACCCTATGTTGTATGGTTATTTGCTTATTTTTACACAAACAGCTGTTCATTGTTTACAATTTAAGTTCAGTGAAACTCCAACTTATAAAATGAAGCTTTCGTATTTCTGTAGACACTAAAATTAGAGTATAAATAAATGACAAACAATGAATATTTATTTTGTACTTTATCTTTTTACTTACTTTGATGATTTTTGTTGATTTTTGCTGATTTTTGATTCTTTTTTATCTTTGTGATGCTTTTGGATGCTTTTTATTTCGGTTTTAATTTGCCGATTGTAAACAAAAAACAGCTGTTAATAGCAGATTTTCCAATAAGAAAATCTAAATAGGAATGCCATTCGCTTAGTTTTATTTATTTTTTGTGCTGCCATTTAGTAAAATTCCAACGACTTTCTAACACTGGAAATAAGCAAATAACCACATAATCTGTAAACAAGGGCATAGGTTGGTCAACTTTGGTTATTTTGTCATACCGCATTTTGTTGTTGTTCACTTAATCACATAACCACATAACCCGATAACCACCTTATCGTGAACAGCCTAAGTGTGAATAGTCTGCCATTCCGACATCCATTTTTTTGTTGAGTGGTTGTCGTGGTGTATCAAGTTGTGTTTTGCGCCACTTTTTCCCGGTATAAGCAATATTTTCAAAAAATGTGTAAATATGGTGAATAAATATAGTGTATGAATAAAGTGATTTAATTATTGTAAAAATTGTGCACTATATTCAGATTTTTGATGATAAAATATATTTTGTACATTAAACTCACCTTATCGGCCACTCACAATTATTGTCGTAAGGAAAAATGCACTAAATTTCGAAAATCGTTATAAACCTTTCATTTCCTTCCAATTCACTTAAGAGTATTATAAAATGAATTTCAAATTATTAAACACTAGGTTTCAGACCGTTAAATATATATTATATATATACACATTGAGGAAAGTTATTACGAAAATTAATTTAATATTAAGGGAACTTTATAAAAATATAGATGCGGGTAGCGAACGGAAACCGGGATGCTGCGAAAAGCGATGCTGCGTGATCGACGTCGTATCAACGAAAGGTGCGCGAGCTGCTTTCTCTATTCCTTTTGTTCTAATTAGATTGCAGTAAGTCATCGCGTTTGTGTACATGTGCGTGTATGTGTGTTAATGTGTGGTGTTCTCTCGCGTGATGAGGTGAATAGTCGATTCGGTGTGATAAATTGATGCAGATGTGATGCGACGTCGCTACTCATTTAGCCATATTTTGTGTATAATTTATAATACAGTTGTGTCTGAATATAGTGATTTTATTATTGCAAAACTTGTGCACTATATTCAGATTGTTAAAATGTAAAAACTTGGGTGTTTGTTATATCGAGGTGTTTACTATTTAGAGTGTGCACAATTGTACAGACTACTGACGTTCGGAACACATAGAGCGCGATAGACTGCAAGCGACATTTGTGAAATATTAAAATACACACGTTCTTATGGACACAGTTATTGAGGCAGCTGCACAACTATATAACTGTGTCCATAAGAACTTGTGTATTTTAATATTTCACAAATGTCGCTTGCAGTCTGTCGCGCTCTATGTGTTCCGAGCGTCAGTATGATAGCGATGCATGTAATATGTGTACATATGTATGTATTACATATATAGAAAAAATATGGATATGTACATATGTAAATTAATAATTTGTTTTGTGTTTGGGCAACTACGTGTGGTCAACTGCCTATGGGCAACTGCTTCGTTTTCTTTATTACATTTTCTTAAATACAATATTTTGCTTAAGCCTAGATACAAATATTAATCTTACATTCAAGGAAGTATATCTACAATCCACTTGAGATAGGACATATGTTACAAGTGGAAAGATTCATCTTACAATCTATGAGTTACATTTTTGGACCACCTAAGGCGGACAGTATTAGCAAAGTAACGTATGGGTTACATATTTATAACAGATATAGAATATGTTCATGTTCCCGATTCAAAGAGGAATAGTACGTAAGTACGTTTTATATTATTTTCGACTTCTAATTATTTTTTGATGGAAGTCTTTTTATATGTGACATCATTTATTGTATTATTGCCTGAATACATTTCAGCAATTATTTCTCTAACATTATTGAAATTATTTATTTAAAATATTAGTACCTCCTTTTTTCGAGTATATTTTTTTATTTTATTGTCAGTATTATCTTCGACTGGCGTCTTAAGATTTTCTAGTCCCAAGTATTTTAGATTTTGTATTTTTATATTCTATTTGGCTTTTCAGCATTCTTTTTTGTTTTACTTTGCCGGTAAAATCTTCGGCTGACGTTGTAGAACTAGTTTGTTCCACAATTTTAAAATATTTTTTTATTTTTAGTATTGCCGGTACTTTCTTCGGCTGGTGTCTTATAACTTTTTAGTCCCAAGTAATATAAATTTTGTACTTCGATATTTTGATTTATATATGTATATTTATTTTATATTTTTTACCATTATCTTTTTGTTTTATTTTGCCGGTATGAACTTCGGCTGGCGTTGTAGAACATTTTCGTTCGACAATATTTTTTCATAATTATTCTTTTTACTTTGCTGGTATAAATCTTCAGCTATCGTTTTAGGACCTTTTTGTCCCAAAATAATATTTTTTTTTTAATAAAATATTGCCGGTAAAATCTTCGGCAAGCTCTTCAGGAGTCTCTGCTCCCAAAGAATGATATTTTTCTTTCCTTTAACTTTATTTTTCGGTTTTGTTTGTTATTTTTTAAATATTTGTGAGTTTCATGAAATAGTATATATGTATAGTAATACTCACAAAAATATACATAGTTAAATTTCTTTTTGCATAAATCTATTGTAATAACTTCTTATTAAAAATATTTAATTGGCATATATTTTGTTGCCTATCTGTATTTAAATATTTGTTTTGATATTTTCTGGGAAAAGACACTCTTTTATTCTGGAGGGTCTGGAGTTCAGAATCGCATAATTGAGTTTATATTATAAACCGGAGGGTCCGCCTTGCGGTAGTGAATCGCGGTTTTAAAAATATTTTATTATTTGGCTGGTCGAACCTTCATTTAAAAATTTTTTAATATTTAATTTGTAAATATTTGATATACAATTTTTTTAATTTTTATTTTTAAACACATACAGTTGTGAGTGGCATGATTAATATTTTTATAATACTGTTGCTGTTGTTACCGTTGCTGTTGCTGCTGTTGCTACTGTTGCGGCTATTGTTGCTTTTGCTGCTGCTGTTGCTTTTTGAGTAGAATTTTTTGTTTCTTTTTTTTTGTTGTAACGCGTACGTTTGCTTGTTGTTCGCCCGTAATCTGTTTAGACTTGGAGCGTTCGATTGGCAATTGGTGGCACAAACACACACTTGAAATTTTTTAATATTTTTCTAAGTGGCGCTGAGATATTTTTTCTTATATGTATGTCTCTTTGTTGGACTTAGCGTTTTCAACCTTTCTTACTTTGCCGTTAATTGCTTAGCGCGTTTCTAATTGCCACGGTACACTTTGGGTAACACACTAGTATTTTTGTATTTGCGTTTTTTCCAAAAAAGTTTTTTTTTTTTACTTTTCTCCTCAATTGAGGATACTTGATTGTTTTTCAAGCGGTAACACGGGGATTTTTTGTCCCCTTAAATGGTTACCGCCGAATCTTTTTATTACATTATTTCATCTCCTGGTAGGATCGCCAATTAATAATGTGCCACTGTAAATTTTCGAAAATATTGTTACGTTATTTTGCATTGATACTCGCGTTTACAATATGGCATATGTATGTATTTAGTTTTGTTCCGCATATTTCGGCCAATATTTAAATTATCACAATGAAAATGAGCTAATATGTTCTACTCTTAACAGTGCATCTTTATGCCAAAAATATGTACTTGAAAACTAATATCTAGGATTTTCGAACATCCGACCGACTTTATTCTATATGATTGGGTTTTTAGTATGTGGTATTGGGAAAAAGATAAAATCTGCTCGATACTACCCGAACTTCCATATACTACATATAATAGTTTATATGTATACATATGTATATAAAATTGGATTCTCATATTGATGTTTTCCACCATAAAGTATTTCCAATGGTTTGATTCTTGCAAGTTGAAAGAGTATAAATTGTTCGGTTGCACCAGAACTTAGCGCTTCATTACTTGTTTTTATATTACAGCTGCGAGCAATAATATATTAGTGACCAATAAAGTTAGTGAACAATTTTTTTTAAGTTAATTGTTTTTATTATCCATAATATGTAAGTTTCACAGTTATTTTGCATTTTCACAATATAACTTTTATTAAGCACTATTATTTCATTGCTCGCAGCTGTACATATACATACATATTGGCACAATTCCGATTACTTTGGCGGTGAGATAATGAAAACGAGTTTTGTTATAAATGGGGAATGTGCTGATAAGGGTGCAAAATTAATGTTGCTAACACTTATATTTTTTAAAATATTCCCGATTTCCTCATAATTGTCCTCAACGGGCGGAAAATTTATTTTTAAAATGTAGATTTCTTAATTGAAAAACATGTGAAAAATGTAAATTTGTTTAAATGTTTACAGTTGAATTTAATAGATTTGAAGTGAAAAACTTAATAATTTAAATTCTGATGAATGTAGTGAAATAGCTTGTTGAAATGTTACACTTTTCGGAGTTTTTGAACTTTAAAATCGAATATTGTGTAAACTAAGCATTTTCGGTACCTATAACCCTGTATATTTGTATATTTTTTAATCAGGAGGATTTTTTCTTTCCAACGGTACCTTTAGATCGCCAAAGTTATCGGAATTTTGCCAAAATACTAATATAGTATACATATATATATATTTATATAATCGCATCTACATATACATATGAGGTTCATTAAAAAATTTTAATGTATCCTATTAGGCTATGAAAATGCACCTAGACATTTGTGGACGGTTCCACGGCCAAGACGAAGATGCTGTATTAGCAGCTGCGTTGCGAGACAGGCGACTCTTTTTGGATTCCCTAAAAGGGAAGATGTTCGTCAAAGTTGGGCAAAGGCTTGCAACATAGTTGCATTGCCTTCCGATTCCCTGTTTATTTGTCGAAACCACTTTGATCCTGAGTTTGTCACTAAATTCAGACTTCTGCCTGGGGCTTTCCCTTGTTTAAGATTAGAGTCAGAACTAAATCATAGCACATCTAGCTCCGACTCTGATTGGGTGTGCCCGCCCGTCACTACAACTTATGTTCGTCCTAAAGTAACTGTAGGTGGTAGTGTAGAGGACGACATAACTTTGATGGAATTTGAAGAATATTCCATCCTAGAGGAAAAGAGATTAGGATTAGGCTCAGAAAGTAACTGCGAAGGCTATGCATTAGACAGCCGTGAGCGATTTGCTCGATCCGCACGTTATTATCAAAGTAATGCGCAGAGAAACTAAATAAAAAGGTCAAGGAGTTAGAGGGGGTTATTCAAGATTTAGAAAAAAAATATGAAGAACTAAAAAAAAGTGCAATAGTTGCGGATGAGACTTCTAGCCAAGACTCTATAACATTCGCACAAAACACAAAAGACATTGGCACAAAACATTAGTTACATGTCCACCAAATCATATAATTTCATGCGTGACGATTTAGGTTTCTCGTTACCGAGTAAAAGTTCCTTTTTGAGATGGCGCCCCATAAAATATGTTGTTCCTGGCTTCGATGCCAATGTCATATCAAATTTAGGCAAAATCGCTAAAAATATGTCCGATCTAGAACGTAATTGCGTTATTATATTTGATGAAATCGTCATAGAGTCCGACCTAACTTATAATAGAGTTAGAGATGTTATTGATGGGTTTGTAGATTATGGGGACGACCATTGCGAAATGAAAATAGGAAATAAGTGTTGTTTCTTTATGGTAAAAGGGTTAAGTTCAGGTTGGAAATATGTGTTTTCATACTATATTTCCAAAGGTGGACTTAAAATTCAAAATTTATTTGAAATTTTGAATAAAAACATCGCAGCACTAAAGTCCATTGGACTTAATGTTAAGGCTTTAGTCTGCGATCAAGGGGCTTCAAATGCTTCGATTTTCAAATCGGTAAGAATGAATGTGGAAAATCCCTTTTACATGCATGATGGTTCGAAAGTGTATTGCTTATATGACTATTTCCATCTAATTAAGTCCGTCCGCAATACGTTGATGAAATATGATATTTCAACTCCTGATGGAATAGTCAGTTTTAATGTTATTAATAAAAACTATTCTCTATTGACCAAAGCAATACACACTTTAAAATATGTCCGAAACTTACGGAGTCCCATATTTATCCCAGCATTTTTGAGAAAATGTCAGTAAAACGTGCCACTCAGGTTTTTAGCAATTCGGTCGCGGCTGGCATCGAAATGGCTTATAGCCAAAATCTATTCGGCAGTGACGAATATTTATTAAAATGTGTAAAGTCTACGCAGTTATTCGTCAAGAGAATGAATGATCTCTTTAGACTGCAAGCAATTTAATTCCAAAAGTCCGTTAAAATGTCCGCTCATAAGAAATGAATTCGGGAAGGTCCAACGCCTCTATGATCACATTGAATTTTTACAATCTATTAGATTACCTGTCGGTGCTCAGGTTAAATGTATTGATGGCCTTTACAATACAATCAGGGGTATGTTATTGCTATCAGAAGAGCTCTTAAGGGAACAAAAGGAATTAAAATATATATTCCTTGGGAAAATGAATCAAGATGCGTTGGAGAATTTCTTTTATAGAGTCCGAGCGAGTCAGGGTATTAATACCCATCCGACTGCCCATGAAATCCAGTACATTGTAGGTCGCCTAATATCTATGAAGATACTTAGGCGAAATTTTGAAAATATGGATGTGAATTGTGAGGATGATGACGATGTCAATTTAGATTGGAATTTAGGCCCCGAAGATCGTCATCTAGATGTACAGGGAAACGAACAGGAATCTGAGCAGCTCGACCTGGAATCTTTCACTATTCCAGACGAAAATTTTATTGAAGAGGACGACAAAGCTGACGTCCAGATCAAGCGGTATTACACTGGCTATGGTATTTACCAAAAAATTCTGTGTAAGATCCATTGCGAAAAATGCACCAAAGCAATGACGAAGACACAAAGCGATTTAACGCTGTATTCAGAGGCCCTCATCAGAGCAAAAAATTACAAGGATGACAACGATTTAAGGCTGGTCAATCCTAGTGATAGGGTCTTCGAAGTGTGTCGACTGCAAATGATGTGGTACGTCAAGCTCTTCAACGAATATGCTCATCATTCCAATGTTCGTTGTTTAAAAAGGATGAAAAAATAAAAAAACTTAAAAGTAAGTTGCAAGTCAGAACCCTTTGGCTAGCGAACATCTTACTTTTGGGTAAGTAATGATTTACAAAATAATAATACATTAAATTTTTTTAATGCTTTTGACTTTATTCTATTTACAGGTTTTTTCTATTTTCAGTTTTTTTTTATATTTTCAGCTTTTTTTTTACTTTCAGTTTTTTTATTATCTTTCCAGGGTTTTTTTTCTTTTTCTAACGTTGCAACTGAGCCTTGTTTAAAAAAGCAGTTGAAATTAAATGACTTAATTTAATTATTAAGTCGTGTGAGAAATTTCCATTTTAAATGGAACATTTCGTAATTCAGTTTTTTATTTAATTTTTTATATTAATAATTAATTAAATTAAAATTTTTAAATTGTTAGTTTTAAGAAAAAACATTTCAATAAAATTATACATATTTTATAAAAAAAAAATAAAAAAAAGTTGTCTTTATTTATAGTAAAATCATTTTGGATTTGTTTCAGTTCATTGCAACCAACAATTGTACATACATATATACGTACATACAAGTTAATACCAGCAGTTCATATTACATGAACATATTCTATATCTGTTATAAATATGTAACCCATATGGTACTTTGCTAATACTGTCCGCCTTAGGTGGTCCAAAAATGTAACTCATAGATTGTAAAATGAATCTTTTTACTTGTAACATATGTCCTACACTTCTTAGAATGTAAGATTAATACTTGTATCTAGACTTAAGCAAAATGTTGTATATAAGAAAACGTAATAAAGAAAACGAGGCAGTTGCCCATAGGCAGTTGACCATACGTAGTTGTCCACGGGCAGTTGCCCGTGGTTGCTCACAAAACCAAATTTAAAAATTAATTGGCGATCCTGCCAGGAGTTGCGTAAAACTCCTGTAGGGCCAACATGTAACAATAAGATTCGGCGGTAACCATTTAAGGGGACAAAAAATCCCCGTGTTACCGCTTGAAAAACAATCAAGTATCCTCAATTGAGGAGAAATGTAAAAAAAAAAAAAAAATTTTGTAAAAATATCGTAAAACTCCTGTTGGACCAAAAACAAAAAAAAAAAAAAACGCAAACAAGTATCGCGAAGTCGCGAGAAAAGAAATATAAAAGTACGAGTGTGTTACTCAAAGCGTACGGTGGTAATTAGAAGCGCGCAAAGCAATTAACGGCAAAATAAAAATCGCTAAGTCCAAAAAGAGACATAAAAAAAAATCTCAGCGCCATAATTGAAAGAAATTCGAGTGTGTGTTTGTGCCAACTGCCTATCGAACGCGCCACGTCTATACGGATTACGGGCGAAAACAAGCTAACGCACGCGTTACAGCAATTGAAAAAATAAATAAAATTGAGAAACAAAAAAACTACAACAGTTTCACAAATAAAGTGATTTTAAAATCTGAATTGAAAAACCAAAAACCGAAAGTGAAAATTTTTGAAAATTTCAAACAAATAGAAGAAAGTGCGTGGATCTATAAACTATCCACATAAAAACATTTAAATAAAAAAAATTTCTGAAATTTCACCAAAAAACCTATTTCATCTAAACCTCGCACACGGCCGCCAACGACGACCATTGCACAACCAACCGCCAAAATTCGACTTAAAAAGCAACAGCAGCAAAGGCAACAATAGCCGCAACAGTAATAACATAACGATTATAAAAAAGAGGCGTTAGGAATAAAGAATTTTTAAGAGAACAAGATAATTTTATAATTTTTCAAAATGGCAGTGAATAATTTTACTGTAGACGATATAGATAGATTAATAGCTACACAAACCGCAAACTTAAGAACTGAGATAGCTCAGTTGAGTAATAGAATTAAAATTCTAACAGATGCGTCACATGTAACTGAGTATGAAACTCAAAGAATTAACGACTCCATAACATGTGACGAAAATTTAGACATAATAAAGTCTTTGCCAGAATTCTCCGGCAAATCATATGTCAGCTGGAGGGAAGCTGCAAAGAATTCGATGAGCCTATATATTGAAAGTAGTAGAAGGTCCGAAATAAGATTGTAGGTAATGCCAATGATATGTTAACTAATCATGGCACAGTTTTGAACTTAGAAGCAATATTTGCAAGATTAGATTTTGCTTACGCCGACAGACGACCAATTCACGTTATTGATCAAGAAATGAGCGTTATGAGACAAGGATCGACATCCTTTATAGATTATTATAATGAAGTCAATCAGAAATTGACATTACTAATAAATAAAACTGTAATGACGCACGGCACCAATTCAGATATTACAAAACAATTAAATATTAAGAATCGAGAAACCGCGTTAAGAACTTTTATAACTGGTTTAAATTACCCTCTAAACCAAATATTATTTACATTAACACATACCGATTTGCCAAATGCTCTTGCTAAAGCACAAGAAACAACCATGAAATTGGTTCACGAAACCAGCCTCAAGCTAACCGAAGATATTCGAATTTTCAGAATAACTTAAGGTACCCCCAAACAAATAATAATTCATACCAAACGTATGCCAATCACCCAGAACCTATGGAAGTGGATCAATCAATCCAATTAACAAATAAACCCAATCATATGCAAAGAAACCAACCACATGTGAGGAGTAACAGATATAATTGGCAGACAAATTACCAGCCAACGAATATACCAAAAAGGTCCATTGGAAGTGCACAAATAAGCACACAACCTCAACCAAAAATTCAACGAATTAATAATATTGGTGAGAACCATTTTTTAGGGTAAACTCCGATTTGCCGTATGTTATTAAAACGGATACAAAAACTGGGCAAATCTTTAGAATTCTCATAGATACGGGGGCAACCAGCTCATATATATGGGCTGGAATTTATAATAATAAAAACATTTTAGTAATTAAGAAGAAGATTAGAACCATTCATGTTTCGACCATAATAAAACATTTTCATAATATCAATATGTTTGGTATACAGGAACGTTTTTATGAAATTAACAATTTAGAGAGCGATCTTTTAATTGGAATTAATTTCCTGAATAAAATCGGAGCGACAATTGATATTCCGATTAGAAAATTGATTTATGGGAATAATAAAACAGATAAAATAAATTTTCTCCTTGGGACAAAAAAGTCCTGAGGCACCCGTCAACGATAATATTAGCAAAAATGATCCTAAGGATAGAAAAATTAATGAAGCAAATGCTCACAACATTTTAAAAATAAATAATGTTGACATTTCTAACGAAGTTGCTGATACGTATAACTATAATAATAATGAAACGAAAGATATCAACATTCCATTGCTAAGAGAGGATGTTATTAAAATAACAAATAAAGCTCATCAAAACGTGAACATGGATTTACCTTTTAGAACAGACATTAAAGCAAAAATAGAACTGAGGATGACAAACCTATATGGTCGAAACAATATCCTTATTCTATATCTGCAAATAATTTTGTTAATAAGGAAATCGAAAGTTTACTCGCAAAAGGGATTATACGACATAGTAAACGCCCGTATAATTCTCCCGTTTGGATCGTTCCAAAAAAAGGAAAAAATTAAGACTGGTCATCGACTTTAAAAAAATTAATGAAAAAACAATAACCGGCAGGTACCCAATGCCTAATCCCGAGGTGACACTTTTTAATTTGGGAGAATCAAAAAATACTTTTCCACAATAGATTTAGAGTCTGAATTTCATCAGATATTGATGGAAGAAAACGATATAGAAAAAACAGCATTTTCTGTAAATAACGGAAAATATGAATACCAAAGAATGCCATTTGGACTTAAAAATGCTCCAAGTATATTTCAGAGAGCAATGAATAATATTTTACATGAATTTATAGGAAAATTTTGTCACGTATATATTGACGACATAATAGTATATTCGAAAACTCTAAAGGAACATATATCTCATTTGAAATATATAGTATAAACCCTCGAAGAAGCCCATATGAAAATATCTATAGAAAAATCTAAATTTATAGAAACCGAGGTGGAATTTTTAGGATACGTTGAATCCCATAAAGTTATAAAAACCGATCCCAAAAAAGTAGAGACAATAAAAAATTACCCATATACCACGACTTTACGACAACTTAGAAGATTTTTAGGATTAACGGGATACTATAGAAAATTTATAGGAAATTATGCAACAATAGCTAAACCACTAACAAAACACTTAAGGGGAGAAAATGGTAAAATATCGCAGTATATATCCAAAAAACAATTATTAATCTTGATTAAGAAGGAATTGTTGCTTGTGAAACCTTAAAAAGAGCGTTACAAGAACAAGTTGAATTAGCTCAACCAAACTTTGAGAAAAAATTAATTTTAACTACTGACGTATCTAATGTTGCGATAGGTGCAGTTTTATTCCAAGAAGGAAGACCAATAACATTTATTTCAAAGACATTAAAATCTACCGAACAAAATTACGCAACAAACGAAAAAGAATTATTCGCCATAGTTTGGGCATTAAAGACATTACGCCATTATCTTTATGCAGTTAAAAATTTAGAAATTCATACGGATCATCAACCATTAGCATTTGCAATGTCCGAAAAAAATCCAAATATTAAAATGAAAAGATGGCGAGCTTTTATTGAGGAGTTTTCTCCAAAAATAATTTATAAACCGGGAACAACAAATGTAGTTGCTGACGCATTATCAAGACAAGTATTAAATAATTTAACTAGTTCATGTGAGTCGAGTGACTCAAGCGATTCACTAATAGAAACCCAACATTCCGCAGAAAGTAGCGATGAGTACCAAATTCATGAAACAAAAAAACCTTTGAATCATTTTAAGCAACAGATAGTAATCGATAAAGGAGCAAGAATTACTGTCTTAGATACTGTTTCTTCTTTTGATAATAAACGTTTTTTCATTGAATATGACAGACCAGAAAATATAATTGGTATTTTAAAAGAATATATGAATCCAAAAGTAGTTACAGGAATATTTTGCACACCTGAAGTGCTATATGCAATAAAAAACATTTTGAAGGAGACATTTCCCAAGATAAAATTTCTATATACTAAACTTTTCCCTAATAATATATGCAATAAAGAAGATCAAAGATCGATAATCGAGCAAACACATAATAGAGCGCATAGAAATTATAGGGAAAATTTGGCACAAATTAAGCAGCAATATTATTGGCCTTTAATGATAAAACAATTTAAACAGTATGCAAAAAATTGTAGCATATGTAATAGTAATAAATATGAAAGACATCCCAAACTAATTCCAATAGGGGAAGCACCAATACCAAAAAAAGAGGCAGAACAACTCCATATAGACATTTTTTTCGCACAAAAGCTTAAATTTCTTACATGTATAGATTCATATTCCAAATTTCTAATCGTAAAATATATAGAAGACAAATCAAATTTGGAAGAAAAAGTTTTGGAACTGTTACAAACATTTCCAAATGTTAAAAGTATAGTTATTGATAATGAACCAGACTTAAGTACGATACAGTTCAAGTCTTTAATGGAAAGGATTAATGTGCAAATTTATTATTGTACACCACGCCACAGTACAAGTAATGTCCAAATAGAAAGAGTTCATTCAACACTGATTGAAATCTCCAGATGTTTAAAGCAAGAACACAGCTTAATTAGTAATTTTGAATCAATTATGAGAGCAGTTCAACAGTATAATAAAACAATTCATTCTGTAACAGGTAAACAACCTTGCAACATTTTATTTAATAAAGAGCCTCACGATAATAAGAAAAATGTGTTGCAAAATGCTCAAGAGAAAATGCTAGAGTATCATAACAAGAAAAGGCTTCAGAAAAGTTATCAGCAAGGAGATATTATGTACGAAAAAATTTATGGGGAAAGAAATAAATTGAACCCCAAATACAAGAGACAAGTAGTATTAGAAGATTTAGGAAATACAATTAAAATACAAAACAGGAACAGAATAATACATAAAGATAATATTAAATCTTAAAATTCTATAGGTTCACAATGTTATATATCATCATACTTTATACGGCAATGCCATTCATCACAGCTCAAATTATGGATCTCAATCACGGGAATGGGTATTCCCTTCTGAACCTAGAAAAAGTAAAGTTGGTTGAAAGATACGACAGAATTACCTATCTTATTAATACAACAATGTACAAAGAAATAGTTGACAATTTGGAGGAAATGGCACTCAAAGAAAAAGAAATTTTATGTTTAAATGATATCACATATAAAAAGACTTCCATTAAAAAAGAATTAGAAGAATACAAAGACGATTGCATCGAATATTTATTTAGGAGTCAAATTAAGATGAATTGTAAATATAAGTATAATAACCAATCAAAAGTAATAGAAATGCATACAAACCATATTTACGTAATCAATGCAAAAAATAAAACCATTTATCACAACTTTAATTCTAACAACTTTACTATTAACGGTAATTATTTAATACGATTCGAAAATTGTAATGTTCAAATTGATAACTTAGTCTATAGACATCGTAAGCCTCTCACAATGAAATTATTACCAAATCCAGTTAAGGTTATTAATGTTACAATCACAAAGAATTTAAGTATGGAAGAAATACATTTTCAAAACATTAAAAATATTCAGGAAATAACAGAACTCAGATATGAAGCAAAAAAAAGTAAAATGATAAATTACAGTCTGATAACAATTGTCAGCCTTATAATAGTAATACTAATAATCTGTAAATACAAAAAGAATAAAAGCACACAAGTTAAAATTAACATTGAACAAATTCCAATGCAAGATCAAGCCCAACCTATAGATCACATGATGGAAAGGATCAAGCACTATTCCTCTTTGAATTGGGACGCTTCAATTTAGAGGTGGGGGAATTAATACCACCAGTTCATATTACATGAACATATTCTATATCTGTTATAAATATGTAACCCATATGGTACTTTGCTAATACTGTCCGCCTTAGGTGGTCCAAAAATGTAACTCATAAATTGTAAGATGAATCTTTTTACTTGTAACATATGTCCTATACTTCTTAGAATGTAAGATTAATACTTGTATCTAGACTTAAGCAAAATGTTGTATATAAGAAAACATAATAAAGAAAACGAGGCAGTTGCCCGTGGTTGCTCACAAAACCAAATTTAAAAATTAATTTGCTTACGAAAATTTGTATAGTAACGTTGGCACGTCAAAAAATAAACATACATCATTTGTTTCAACAGAAGCATACACACTTTTACAAACATACATCGCACATGAGCAAGCGCAAAATCAACCCTTATTCCTGTGCAACGTGGCACGCGCAAGTCAATATGTCTAAGTTACATATTTGCATACATACATTCCATGACAAATACAGTCAGTCCCGGTTATGTGCCGCAATCAAACATTCAGATTTTTGTGTTTTGTTAAAAATAAAAATATAATACGGTACATAATCGACTGTGTATAAATAAGCGAATGGTACTTAAAATAATAATTTCTATGATATTTCATAAAACAAAACGTGACATGCAGCAAGACACAGGCAGTTAAGAGGAATTGGCTTTTAAGCGGAGCACTGCTTAACCGGGATTGACTGTACACATAAATCAGAGGAATATTGAATATTTTCTTTGAAAAATTTCTTGAATTGAAAATCGAAAAATAATCTATGTTGTCAATTTTATTCTAAAATATTGTAATACTTATTTGTGCGGGGTTGACACTTTTTCCTTCTCATACAATTCAGAAATATATTTAATTTATGATTTTTAGATTTTCAAATCGTCGCGAAAAAATGCTTGTAGGCGTCTGCTTTTATGAATGAATCGAATATGCTTTTTGAAAAACGTTTGCGTTCATGAATGAAAATTTTGTTGTAGTGTAATTTACTATAAATTTTGACGTCGACAATTTGGTTGCCATATTGGTTTCTGATGTTTTTTCAAACGATTGTTGTTTTTGTAGAACAATATTTGTAGTTTTTGCGGGTGACATATTTACATGTGTACGCATATAAGTATGTATGTTGTGCATGCATTATTTGTGTGGGAATGTCGTACGAATTACGTTGGTTACGTTAGTTAAGTTGGTTACGTTGCTCAAACTTTCTTTCGTTCAATAAAACACCTTATTCTTGAGTTATGTTGGTTACGTTGCTCAAACTTTCTTTCGTTCAATAAAACACCTTATTACTTCGAAGGTTACACCAATAATGAATTTTTATTCTTAAACCAATTTTACATCAAGTCAAACAAGTAAAATAAATTTGATGAGTCAGTAAAAATAAAAGTTGATAACAGGAAGTAAGCATTAATTACAATTTTTGCAAGTAAGTATTAATTACAATTTTTGCAATGTTTTAAATAATAAAATAAATTTAATGATACATATGTTCTTATTATTTTATTGGTGTCTTATGAAGTCAAGCAAATAAATTTGATGAGTCAGTAAAATAAAACAATAGTGAGTGCACAAAAGTTGATAACAGGAAGTAAGTATTATTTACAGTTGTTGTATTGTTTTAAATAATAAAATAAACTTAATGATATGTTCTTATATTTATTGGTGTCTTCTTGGTTTTGGTGGGGGTTGATGTGACGATATAACTCCTTCCCCCTTAGAGTAGAGCGATGGCCACAACGAAGTTGGTGGAGACAGAGCGGCTTCAGTAGGCTTAGGGTAGTACCGAATTCTGGGGTTTTTCCTTAACAGAGTTACACAAGTGATAGTTAAGGTGATGAGTATCAATGTTATCATCGTTGTTATGTTTATCCTTTGAATTGCATCCTTTCTTAATCTCGTAATATCATTTTTGTTGATGAAACTGTAATTTTTGATCTTCTCTAGGCTTAAAGTCTCTGTTATTGTTGATATTTGCACTTTCTCCAGATTTGGTGGTGCTACGAAGATTGTGTCCCAATGGACTGAAGGGTTGTCTTTATATGTTGTTCCCGCTATCGTGACGGAGCAATTCGTGTAGTGGAGAAGAGAGGTTCCTTCAATTGTGAAGTTTTGCCCACAATCAGAGATTATCGGTAGTCCCTTTACGTTGATAACCATTATATAATTATCTTCCGGTTGGAATATATTCGATGTGGGCCCCACATCGTTCACAGGACATATTGATGTTTTATTATTTAAGATTCTCCCGATACAAGTTGAATTATTGGTGCTTTCGAAGTCATTTGACCTCTTGCAGTAATACACATTCTCAATTTTTGGGCAAATCTCTGTTAAGTACTGGAGCTCGTGGTTATTGTAACTTACTTATGGTTTTGTTTTAATTACTTTCGTATTATTCATAGGAAGAGGAATGAGATGGAAAAGCGAATTCGTACTTTTAGCCAAATTTGGAAGTTTTATATTAAAAATTAGGTTGCTATTATTATAATATGCTTGGAGTTCCAGAAGTTCGTAAAGGTGTCCGTCCGAAACTAAGTCAATATTCTGGGACTTAAAATGGTGTCTTATTTCATCCAATTCATCTGGATGAAGAATAAGCTTTGATACTATACCAAGTTTTGCGAGCATTACAGCTTCTATTATGTCAGAGATATGGTTCAATAATAAATCTATATTATAATCAAGCTGGTTCATGTATTGGATTTCTAATAGCGCATTGTCTTCTTTTAGAATATGATTAGTTGTTTTTGTTGAGAGTTTTTCTAAAAATTTTGTAATGCTTTCCTGATTGCTATTCATATGCTCTGTCAAATTTTTAAATCTCTGTATCATTTGTATATTCAAACTTTTTTGATTTTCCTCTATTATTTTTGAATTTAATGTTGTGTCCTGTAGTTCTTGTATTTGTTTATTTATAGTCATAGCGTCATTTGCGTCCATGTTTCCAGTTACATATTTTATTACAGAGCCTAAGCCGTTGAATAGTCCCCGTTTTGTACGTTTATATGGATTTAGTGTCTGTAGTTTGTTTTCGAGTCCCTTAAGTTTCATCTTACAAATTTTAGCATCATCTTTTAGAAGGCTATTTTTTTCAAATTTGTCTACGATAGTAATTAATTTTGAAGTTTGCGAATTATAATTGTCCAAGTCTATTATATGAATGAAATTGAAATAACTTTCAATCGTTCTCGCGTGTCCAATCTTCAGGGCTATCATGTTCTGGTCTTCGTCAAATTTTTGTATTTCCAGGACTTGTCCATAAGCAAAGGCTATTCTAAAGGTAAATAATTGTTTATTATTTTCGTGGTCTCAGTTTAATTTTTGATTTGTGTAATTTTTTGTCTTTAGTAGTTTGTAAAGTAACGTCATTATCTTTTAATACTTTATGTTTTGAGAATCGTGCAGTTATTTTGTTTCTCCTACATTCTTTTCTATATATATCCTCTTCTTTGTTCCTACGCTCTGGAGGTTTCCTAGATTTATTAAGACGACTAATATTTTTTAATTTAGCTTTCATAACTTTTTCTTTAACTATGGGGTATAGTTTTTCTTTAAATTCATTTAACTTAACTAAAAATTCGTGTTTGTTGTCGTATTTTATGTCTCTTGAGAAGTTATACGGTCTTCCAAAGAATAACTCATATGGTGTAAATTTTGTAGATGAATGGATTGTATTATTGTAAGTTATGAACGTCTCATCTAATATCTCCTCGTGATCTAATTCTAATTTCTTGGATTTTCTGGTTGTCATTATAATTCTGTATATTTCAGTTAGGGTTGAATGAAGTCGTTCTACTGGGGAGTTGCTACTGGATTGTTGAAATGAAGTGAAGTGAAGTATAATTTCATATTGTCTACAAAAATATTTAAAAATGTTAGATGTAAATTCGATACCCTGATCGCAAACAATTTTCTTAGGTATTCCCGCAAGATTCATAAATGTTTTTAAAGCTTTAAGCACACAAACGCTTGTTCTTGATGGTAATGTATAGCCTGTCGCATATTTAGAAAATTTATCGATGATGGTCAAAATACATTTACTATTTATAGTATATATGTCAATGTGCAAGATTTGAAGAGGCTCATTCGGTGTTTCTGTAACTTGGAATTCTAATTTTGGTGGATGTCTGTCATATTTGAGTGTATTGCAAATTTCACAATTATTTAAAGTTTTATTTATTATAGATTGCATAAGGGGAAAATAATATTGTCTCTTTAAGTATTCATAAATTTCGGAAATTCCTCTATGGTTCCTATTTTCATGACAGGTACGAATTAGTTCAACTTGCTTATCATTGTCAGTTACATCTGATAGGATTTTAGTGCATCGGACAATACGAAATTGTTTTCCATTTGAAAAGTATTTTGAGTATATCAGTTGAATAGTTCTGAAGGTTGGTTCATCGGAGAAAATGGCAGTTAGTTTGCCTGAGGGTATAAATTTTTTGAAAATCTGAACTATTGTGTCTTGAGAAAATTCTTTTTCTCTTATAGTTCTACGTTGTTTGTTTCTAAAGATGGTTTCAACAGTCATACTGGGTTTTTTGTCAGATTTTTCTAATAAAAGTTGCAAGTTGAATTCATTTAAAGGTTTTTCTGAAATTGGTATGCCATCATTCACATTTTCTTTACATGAATGTATTGTAGACAGTTCTTCCGAATCACACAAATTTATATCAGCGGTTTTATCATGGTATAATTTTATTCTGCTTAATGCATCTGCGTTACTGTTCAATTTTCCTTTTTTGTATACGATCTCGTAGTCATACTCTTCCAACTTCAGGCGCCATCTCACCAATTTCGAATTGGGCTCCTTGAGACTCATTAGCCATGTAAGTGGTCTGTGGTCAGTAATTATTTTAAATTTACGACCGAAGAGATATGGGCGGAAATATTTGGTTGCCCACACTATGGCTAAAAGCTCTTTCTCAATAGTGGAATAGTTAATCTCACTCTCAGAAAGAGTCCTACTTGCGTAGCAAATAGGTTTGTCACTACCTATGTGACCTTGAGAAAGGACTGCTCCAAGCGCAATGTTACTTGCGTCTGTTGTGAGTAAAAATGGCTTTGTGAAATCAGGGTATTGCAGTATTGGATCGTTCATTAAAATGTTCTTGCATGTTTCGAAAGCTTCTAGGTATCTGGCATTTAGTGTTATGCTTCTGCCCTTTTTTAAGCATTCTGTCATTGGTTTTGCAAGTCTTGCCAGGTTCGGGATAAACTTCCTATAATAACTAAGTAGGCCTATGAACGATTTTATTTCACGATTGGAAATTTCTGTATGGCTTCTATTTTTGTCGGATCCGGTTTTATGCCTTCCGTCGTGACTACATGTCCTAAAAAAGCAATTTCTTTTCGCATAAGCTCTGATTTGTCCATCTGGACTTTAAAATTTGAACATCTTAACTTTAGAAAGACTTTTTCTAGATTCTCAATATGTTCCTGGAGGGACGTCGAAAATATAATAATGTCATCTAAATACACTAGACAGATTTTTCCAACTAAATCATTTAGGACATTATCCATGACCCTCTGGAAAGTTGAGGGTGCGTTTTTTAAGCCAAAAGGCATTCTTACGTATTCGTAGTGACCCCCTTCTACAGTAAAGGCTGTTTTTGATATGTCTCGTGGATCCATTTCAATTTGATGGAAGCCACTTGCTAAGTCCAAAGTCGAAAAGTAAAGGCATTTGCCCAGTTTATCCAAGATCTCAGATATGTTCGGGAGTGGGTACCTATCCGAGACGGTTTTCTCGTTCAACTTCCTATAGTCAATGACCAGTCTCCATTTCGTTTTCCCCGATGCGTCCTTCTTTTTTGGAACAATCCATACTGGAGAGCTCCATGGGGAAAAGCTCGGTTTAATAATCCCTTGCTCCAACATCTCTGATATCTGTCTTCGAACTTCCTCTTTGTGAACGAAAGGATACCTGTAAGACCTAGTATGAATAGGAATATCGTCCGTCGTCCTAATTCTGTGTTTTATTTCATTTGCAAACGTCAACTTTTCATCCTCTCTATAAAAGATATCACTATATTTAGTACATAGTTTCAAAAGTTTATACTTTTCTTCGCCATTCAGATGTTCCATTCGGAGTAAGTCAGATAAATTTGCAATTCTTTCACTGTTTGATTTGCAATGCATATTAAAGTAATTAAGTTCGACGAAGTTTTTTGAATCATACGGACTTGTTTTCAGGGGTTGCTCTAAGAAAATTGTTTGGTCATTCCCCGTGGGATTAACTACTTCTATTGTACTAAACCAGTCTTTCGCAAAATATATGCCTGGAGAAATAATTAAGCCGTTGTCCAAAGTTATTGTATTTATCATAATATCTCCTTCCTTAGAATCAACAGGCAGTTTTACGATTTGTTTCGAATTTGCCTCTATTGTGAATTTATCAGAGGAAAAATTTGGTTTCATTTTAAGAGGTATTGTAATATTATTTGTAATTAGTATTTTATTTTCAAGATCAATTTTAGCTTTATTTTTTGTCAGAAAATCTAAGCCTAACAGTCCGTCAAAATAATCATGGAATTTAAAAACTAAGAATGTAAGAGTTCCTGTTTTGCTAATTTCTTTGAAAATTGGTAATGTTACTTGCTTGTCAATTATATATTTATGTAAGATGGTAGATATAGTTATTGGAGTACATTTCTTGATATCTAAGGGATTTATAAATTCCGGGTTTATAAATGAAGAAGAAGCTCCGGTATCTATTAGGAATCTTAATTGTCTGCCAAATGGAGAGCTTATACTGATATAGGGTAAAATACTACCATGTTTATTGCAGTCTATATATCCTGTTTGTTTCTTGAGGCTAACTGTAAAAAATCCTGATTATCGTCAATATTGTAATTTTCATATTGGTCCAGGTTTATCTTGTTAGCGTGGTCAAGACATGGGACAGAGCTTTCATTTCGAAGACTTCTAAATTCGTTAATATTATTCATTTCATTCCTATTTGTTATCCTACTAAATTGAGTGCTTGGGCTAGTTTTAAATTTGTTTGCACCCTTTTCAAATTTTGAAAATCCACTACCGGTATCCATAGGTTCTGGTGGAGGCTGTGATTGCCTCCAATTTGTTTGTCTCGAAAAATTATCGAAGCGTTGGCTGGGTTTAAAATTTGAAAAATTCTCGCGATGTACTTGGGAATTTTGGAGTAACAAATTACGATTCTGATTGTTTGAATTTGGCTCAAAGTTATTGTTATTAACATAGTAAGGTCTGGTTGAAAAATTAGAATATCTTTTAGGTTGGTAATAATTTTCTTGTCTTGGTGCATTATTTACAAAATTTTGTGGATATTTAGGATATGGATTATATTGGTAATTTGGTCTCCATTGAGGATATTTGGGTTTATTCAAATTGGACCTAATATAATGAATATTCTGTTCTCTGATGCAGTAGTCAAGGGCAATCGGCAATGATTCTGGTCTCATTGCTCTAATCGTAGATCCCATAGGTTCCCGTAAACCTGACAAAAATGAGTTTAGGCACATTTCAGAAAACAGATTTCTCTTTGCATTAATTACATTAGTGTCAGACTCATGGATAGATAAATTATTAGACAAAGCTGATTGAATTTCCATTATTTCGCTGTAATATTTTTCAATCGGTTTGCCGTATTGTTTTAAACAATGAAGATCTCTAATTAGGGATGTTTCTGTCCTTTTATCTGAATAATGCGATATCAAGTTTCCTCTGATCTCATCCCAATTGAGGGATGTGCCATACATGTTCAAGACTTCATTGGCTTGGCCATCTATTTTATTTCTTATGGCCCTCAAGAGGATTAGTCCATGAGGAGTGTTATCTGCTCCCCTAATGTGAAGGAGTATTTCTTCCACATTACTAATGAATTCGTGGAGCAATCTTGGATTACCATCAAATTTGGGTAGGTCCTTGATTGCATCTGGAATCCTAAGTGAGCTAAAAATGTCGATATTATTCATGTTGTTACTACTACTTGTCGTTTGAGTCCCTGATATACTTGGAACTTCTGTATTTGAAAGCATATTAAAATTTAATGTACTGTCTTCGGATATAACGGGTAGGCTTCTTGACTTAAAAATCTTAAAACTTTTAGGATATGGAAAATTTCTAGATTTATTGCTCATCAAAAAAAAATTTTTTTTTTCTTTTTCCCTTTTTTCACTTTTCCACTTCGTCCTTTTCCTTTTTAATTTTATTGATTTTGGCAAGAAAATATAACTATTTTCTTTTAAATTGTAAAGATTATATATATATATATATATATATATATATTTTTTTTTTTTTTGATATTTCCAATCTTCCTTTGGAATTAATATATTTTTTGTTAAAATTTTCCTAATTTCATATACTTTTGCATTATACATATGTTAACTTTTCTTTAAAAAAAAAATTTTGTTTTGATCTTTCCAATCTTTCTTTTGAATTAATATATTTTTATTTCAAATTTTCTAATTTCGTCTACTTTCGCAATATACTTATGTACATTTGTTAACTTTCTTCAAAATTTATTTTTATTTTTTATTTGTTTTATTTTATATATATATGTAATTCAATAACCGCTCATACTCACAGAGCCCCTATGAGAATGGTGTACATGAGGGATGTAGGTCCTTTTTTTCCACCGGTTCACTTATGTATCTCCTTGAGGCCTTATACCAATGATCCCTTGGTATTTGTTTTGCTTCCGATATGCTCTCGGATTTAGAACAGGCGGCCCCTTGTTCAAGGATTCACAAAGTTTTATTTCGATAGCACTTTTAGACTTTCGACTCGAACCGTTGGCTTTTCGACTGCGC
This sequence comes from Bactrocera zonata, assembly GCA_037783105.1. Classification (NCBI taxonomy): domain Eukaryota; kingdom Metazoa; phylum Arthropoda; class Insecta; order Diptera; family Tephritidae; genus Bactrocera; species Bactrocera zonata. Next base: position 570,032 of record JBAWJQ010006655.1, on the reverse strand, counting down.
CAATTACGTTGGTTACGTTAGTTATGATGGTTACGTTGCTCAAACTTTCTTTCGTTCAATAAAACACCTTATTACTTCGAAGGTTACACCAATAATGAATTTTTATTCTTAAATCAATTTTACATCAAGTCAAACAAGTAAAATAAATTTGATGAGTCAGTAAAAATAAAAGTTGATAACAGGAAGTAAGCATTAATTACAATTTTTGCAAGTAAGTATTAATTACAATTTTTGCAATGTTTTAAATAATAAAATAAATTTAATGATACATATGTTCTTATTATTTTATTGGTGTCTTATGAAGTCAAGCAAATAAATTTGATGAGTCAGTAAAATAAAACAATAGTGAGTGCACAAAAGTTGATAACAGGAAGTAAGTATTATTTACAGTTGTTGTATTGTTTTAAATAATAAAATAAACTTAATGATATGTTCTTATATTTATTGGTGTCTTCTTGGTTTTGGTGGGGGTTGATGTGACGATATAACTTACGCATATTTACATGTCTACGCATATAAGTATGTATGTATGATGATGCTTGAGGTGATTGTAGAACAATATTTGTAATTTTTGCGGGTGACGTATTTACAAGTGTAAGCATATACCTATGTAAGTACTAGCTGTTACCCTGTGCGCTTCACTATACCTAAATCGATTAAAACTCTTAAGCGTTTTTGCTTTGTGTTTTATTTATTGTTGTAAAACTGTTACTTATTTATAAAACATAATGGTATAGAACATTTTTGGTTTTTCCACCTGGCGCGTAAATGAATAAGCACCTTGGTGTTCCCACTCTCGAGCATGCGATGAACAATTGGCCGAGGGAGAAGCACGGTTCTTCCAAATTGACGCCGTACACTTGAAACGTTTGCCCTTCCGATTTGTTGATGGTCATCGCAAAGGCAAGACGTACTGGGAACTGTAAACGCTTAAATTCAAACGGCATGTCCGTTGGAATCATGGGAATGCGTGGTAAGAGTACAACTTCACCTGCTGCCTTGCCATTTAGTATTGTTGCTTCAATCAAATTTGGCCACAATTTTTTGACTGAAAGTCTTGTGCCATTACACAAAGTCGGTGGCTTTAGATTTCGTAGAAGTATAATGGGTGAACCGACTTTCAGGACCAAACGATGCGGTGTCAAACCGGGGGCTTCCAAAGAATTCAAGAATTCAGTTGGATAATTGACTACTTCATCTTTATTCAAAACAATATCAATCGATGTATACTCGTATGTTGTAGCTTCTCCTGCCAATTTTTCTTCAATGGCAAAATTGATTTCGTTGACATGTACATTTTTCGGTGCCAATATTGCGCGTTCACTTAAATAATCGTTGCGTTGATAGTGTTGAACAATATTCGGAAATACACTTTCAATCAATTCTTCTTTCGATTGTAAACGTGTACGAAAGTTGTTCAGCAATGTGATCAAACCGGTATCATCGATTGGTATTTTGCCTTCGCCAATGTCCAACAACTGCTTCGAAAACGCCGCTGCGGATCGATCATTTTGCAATTGGATTGAATTGTTGATGGTAAGAGTCAGCCTTTAAACATGTCTCCACAAAACTGACGATTTTAAACATGCGTTTATTTCGTCGGAAGGAGTTGATCGAGGAATGACTGGCAAAGTTTGCCGAAAATCGCCGGATAATAAGACTAATGCTCCGCCAAAAAGTTGTTGCTTTTGGCGTAAATCTTGCATTGTTCTATTGAATGCTTCTAATGACTTTTTATTAGTCATTGGGCACTCATCCCATAGAACTATCCCAGCTCCTCGCAAAACTTTTGCCATTGCTGAATTCCTCGATATGTTGCGCTTTGGTGTTTCAACGACTTGAATGTTCAACGGTAATTTCAACGCAGAATGTGCTGTTCGGCCGCCATCAAGTAGAGTAGCAGCGATGCCTGACGAAGCAATTTCCAGCGCAATTTTCTGCTTTGACCGTATAGTAGCAAGAATCAAAGAGATCAGAAACGTTTTCCCTGTACCACCGGGCGCATCCAGAAAGAAGAATCCACCGGCGTTATTGTCAACCGCTCGTTTAATCTTATCATAAGCATTTTTCTGCTAAATATTCAATTTGGTAATGTTAGTTTGTATGAAAGCATGCAATTCATTGGAATCGTATTGTTGTTCTCGTTGAAGCTCTTGACCAATCGCTGAACGATTGGGCGCAGTTATGCCAAGTTGCGCTAATGCCTTATTCGCAATTGTAAGGCACAGATCTTCAACCAATATCAAAGCATCATTATACATTTGTAATGTATATAGCAAGTCTGCGTCCGATGCTCGATTACGCGCCAAAATTAATAAGTCCTCGGTCATGCAGTCTTTGTACTTATTCACACACAGTTCTTGCGGATTTGACGGAAGGCACGTAGATATTATTATGGCGAATAGTACACGTATTTGTTTTGGATGAGATGTGAGTGATGCGTCATGAAGTGCGGTGTCCCAATGCATATCATCTTCTAACAAATGCAATCGCTGACATGCTTCACGATATGTCGCACATAACTGACGGTCAACAGTTTTCAAATCATCAAATGATCTTGGTCCACGCACGTTGACTAATAACAGACGCAAATAGACACATGGATGGATGGATGGATGGTTTAAATGTGTCCTATGGCATCGGTTTTACGGACATTTGGATAACCGTCAACACGCTCCCTTTGCTTTCGTCCTTGAAATGTTTTCGATGATGGATTCCAAGTGATATATTGTGGTATTCCGGAATATAGAAATTCATCGTTTTCACACAACTCGAAAAAGGTAGTTAGTGTTGACCCCGGTGGTCGTGCTGAGCTCTGTTGTACATTGTCTGCAGTGAAATAAACGCGTTGACTATTTTCGAGATGAACTGCCAAATGAAGAACAACGGGATGCCGGTCGTGTATTGGGAACGATAAAATGTGCTATACCGCTTCGTTGCTGCCTATATAACGGTCCATTTGGTATTGCTGAATTTCATCGATTCTCTGATAATCAGCCACTTCGAAAACTGCCATATCACTGCCCTTATTTACGTTTTTGCAGATGTATTTGATCGATTTGACAGAGTTGCAATATTCTACATTGATGTGCGCTTCGAAATTTTTGACAACAATGGTGAATATGGCACGACCCAACGATTATCAACATCAACGTCTTGATTCCGAACATTTATGACCGTTGAATTACCGCCATCTTCAGCGGATAGACGCCGATGTAATGGATATCATTTCATCGTCGCTTCCAGTGATTGTAACATCAACTAAAGCTCTAGGATAGCGCTTTGAACACTTGTTGTCAATCATGCATGGTGACGTTGGATTAATAGCGCCGCAAGGGCCATGGATCATGTTTTTTGTTACAACATCGAACAATTGTGGGTCGAATGCAATTTCCGCTGAGATGACTTTATCAATCTGATCTGGTCGTATTTTGCGAACTAACCAAATTAAGATGTGTGTATGCGGTAATCCTCTTTTCTGCCATTCGATCGAGTACATCCAGCATCGAACTTCTCCAAAAACATGATGTTTCTCAATTAAATCCATAATTGATTAAAGCTTTTCCCTGAATACACGTACTGTTAAGTCGTGACGATCAGTTGTTGATTGACCGGGGAACAAATGGCATTTGATGTCATTCCACTTGGGATTGCACGTGAACGTTATGAACAGATCCGGTCTTCCGTAATGGCGCACATACGACATCGCATCTTGCGCATACTCGTGCATATGGCGCGGACTGCCGGTATGTGGTTGGCAATATTGCCGGTATGTGGTTGGCAATATTGTCAGACGTCCAATGCTATTCACATTTGCATCATTCATTACGGCATCTCTCAAATAGATGTACTCTTCAGTACACACTTTCGCTTGGTTGAATCGAATAAAGTTGACACGTTCGGTCTCGATCTTCGCATACATGTCAACCAAATACTGATGGAAAAGCTTGCGACATTTCAGGATGTAGTTGTCTTCTTGCTTCTGTTTATTAGTAAAAGACATTTGACAGGACTGCCAATCTTGCGTCAAAACATTATTTCATGAGAATTTGTATAGCCGGGATGTATCATTTTTTTTTTTTTTTTTGCAAAACGTGCAGTAATACACACATTAAATTTCTTATGTGTACCCTCCAAACAGACCCCAATTACCCCTGAAAATTTCATAGAAATCGGGCAAGCCGTCTAGGCTTGTGATTATTCTTCTTTGACTTATACCCATTGAGACTAATTTTTGCATTAGTCAACCAATGACTCAAAAAAGATAATAATTGCAGATCTCTGTTGCAAAAGCAAGACTCACAGGAAATTGTAGCCACTTAAGCTCGAACGGTAAATTGTTTGAAATCATCGGTATTCGTGGAATCAGTACGTCGTCGCTTTTGAATTTACCCGTGATTGTGGCTTCGACTAAATTCAGTGAAAATTTTTTTAATTGTTAACCTTGTTCCGTTGCATAACTTACTTTCGTTTATATTGCAAAAGAACATTATGGGTTTTTGTGTGTGTGGCTGCGTTCCAGATAAGAGTGTCGATTGAATTATAATTGATTTCTTCGCCGGGAAGGTTCGACTGAATTTGATCATTGAGTTCATCAACGTCGTCATTCTTTGGTGCTAAAAAGTGCGTTCATAAAGCCAATTCGAATTTAAGTAATTAATTATTACATCTGGAAATTTCATTTGTCACAGGATCAATTGTAATTTGGCCGTTCCATACGTCTAAAAGCTGTTGCAAAAGTTTGGGCTAATAAGTCTTGCTGTAAATAAACACGCATGTTCGTAGATAATGTGATTTTCTCGACTCTTCTCCAAAGAAATGAAAATTTCAGAAAACGTTTAGTTCATCTGCTGGAGTTGAACGCGAAATAACCGGCAAAGTCTGACGGAACTCACCAGCAAGAAGAATAAGATCACATCCCATTGGTTGGTCATTTCCTGTAAAATCGCGCAGGGTCTTATCAACCGCTTCGAGTGATTTTTAAATTTTAAATTATATATTTACACGTTTTGAAGACTTTACTTTACCAGAATGTTTGCCAATATTGCAAGTTGGTGTTTAAATATGCTTCATATTGACGTATATATATGTATGTATGTATATCCACAACGCATATGTCAACACGAATTTGGACTATAAAACAATAGAATATCATCACAGTTAATAAAAACTGTATTTGACAATTCAAATAAAAAGTGCTCCGATCGTCACAAAACTGTACAGGTTTACTCGTCAGGCCAAGCTAAAGATTTCCGAAAAATTTCATTGCAATTGGTGCAGCCTTTTCGGAGCCTACCCGGAATTTACAAATATACTTAACTTTTTAATATATAGATTGATTGGATAGCTTACATTTCAATTTATAATCGGAATATTATTTTATTTCAAATTCTTTGTATTTTATTCACAATTATCCGTTGGTCCAAAATATTCTAACAGATGACGTTAACTGTTGGCTGGATTGAATGTGTATTCAATAGATGGCGCTATGTTAAAAACTCAAATTTAATGGAATAATAACTACGTATTGCTGAAACTAAAGTATAACCTAAATTTATTTTGTATTTGAATATTAAAATAATTAGTGATTATGCTATTAAATTGTAGCTTATATAAAACGTTTGTATTTTTAACATAGCGCCATCTACTGAATACCTACTAATCCAATCAATAATTACCGCCATCTGTTAGAATCTTTTGAAGCTAACAAAATAATTGTGACTGTCACACAATAGACAAATATGAACGAGATTTTTATATATAAAGATATAAAAAAATTATTCAAAGCTCCCATAATTTCTTAATAATTGTGCAAATATTTTTATTTTTATTCGACTTCTCGGTATGTGCTGCGCAGCAGAAAAAATTGTGCTGTCACACAATACACAAATTTAATTCTTTCTTCCAAATGACGGGGGCAACTAAAATGTGCAATTTCGCATCAGATGGTCGTAATTTTAAAACTACATTCAAAATTTATATAAGGCCAAGTATACCATAAAATTGGATCATTGATGCCTATGACTGACAATTGTGAAGAGCTCGTGACAACTCAGTGGCAGTATAATTTCATTGAACAAGCAGAGGAAAGAGCAATTGTGATATTGCTTGAAAATTTTTGAGAAGACCAGAATGAACTAATCGAATGATTAAAAATAATTTGTCGCGATTGTAAAACGATAACTATCAAATCGTCATAAAAGCCGAGAAAGTACCATTAGGTGAACATGCTGGCAGATTCAACGCTCCAACTGTTGATGAAGTTGCAGTATTTATGGTGTGATCCAAGTACCGGTAAATTTAACAACTAACTAGTTACTTTCGTATTATAATAGGTTGTCAAAAAAGTTTTGCGGTATTTTTTATAGAATTGGTTACAATAATGTGATTCAAGTTAAAGATACGCCGTTTTGTTCGATGACGCGTTCCCAACGAGATGCCAACTTCATAATGTCCCTCTCATAGAAGCTCGCTTCCCTATTAGCAAAAACTCGGAGAGCCAATTTTCACAGGACTCTCTTGTGGCCAACTTCAGACTACCAAGCGCGTTCGCCATAGACAGAAACAGGTGGTAATCACTTGGTGCAAAATCCGGACTATACGCTGGATACAAAAGAACCTCCCATCCGAGCTCCCGGAGCTTCTGGCGCGTCACTAAAGATGTGTGTGGCCTGGCGTTGTCCGGATGGAAGACAATTCGGCCTCTGTTGATTAAAGATGGCCTCTTCTGCATGAGTGCTGCCTTCAAGCGCTCCAGTTGTTGGCAGTACAGGTCCGAGTTGAGCGTTTGGCCATAGGGGAGCAGCTCATAGTGGATTATTCCCTGCCAATCCCACCAAACACACAGAAGAACCTTCTTGGCCGTCAATCCAGGCTTGGCCACCGTCTGGGTCGCTTCACCGCTTTTCGACCACTACCGTTTGCGCCTTACGTTATCGTAAGTGACCCACTTTTCATCGCCAGTTACCATACCCTTCAAAAACGGGTCGATTTTGTTGCGATTCGCATGCGTCGATACAGTCAAAGATGTCTTTTTGCGTCAATTAGGTGTGGCACCCATACACCGAGCTTCTTAGTGACTCCAAGTTTCTTCAAATGGTTTATAACGGTTTGATGACGCATGCCCAGCTCTTGACCGATGCTACGGCTGCTACTATGCCCGTCTCTTTCGACCAATTCAGCGATTTGATCGCAATTTTCGACGACAGGCCTTCCGGAGCATGACGCATCTTCGACGACCTTTACACCAGAACGCAAACATTGAAACGTTGTACGGTGGAAATGGAAACTGTATCGGGTCATAAACTGCACACATTTTATTGGCGGCTTAAAATGCAGTTTTGCCTTTATCGTAGTAGTACTGTAAAATATGCCGTATTTTCTCTTTATTTTGCTTTGTGACATATTTTTCATATATCGAGAATGCCACGCTTTTCTCACAATAATGCAGGAATTTGTTCTTCATTATTATTGTTAGTTTATACAAAGAATTATTTTTCACTTAGTTTTTTTAGTTTGATATGCTTTAAAAGCGTGTTTTTTAGTTTTTTTAAACTATATTTATTTTATTTTAGTTTAGGTGCTGAAGGAGATAAAAAAGTTAGTTCAATGAGTTACTACGCACACCGATTAATTATTAGATTAAATCAGTATAACTACAAGTATATTCTTAGATACCGGTAGCTATTCCATCAGCACGTTGTTGATATGTATGCTAAGATTGAAAACGAATGCTTGCGATTTATTCGATACAACCTGGCTAAATTACCAGAACACACTTACTTTCGGGATGCTGTTGTTAGAAACTTCGACGGAAGTTTAAATTTAATTTATCGGCAGTCCACGAAACATGCAAGAATACATACAAAAGGAGATGACGTCACCATGCATGGAAAATGGAAAGTTTAGGAAAAATTTCCCAAAGCCGCTCACGAATGCCGCTATCACAGATATTGACAGTTATCCAATGCACCGACACAGAGCACATCCACGATTACTTAGAGAGGACTTTACTTTTCAATTGCCTACTCAGCACCTGTTGGCAAGAGTAATCCTGCGTTGGATTCCTAGGCTGACATTGTTGGTGGTGTTTACGCTGGTTCCAAGATAGACGAAATTATCTACAACTTCAAAGTTATGACTGTCAACAGTGACGTGGGAGCCAAGTCGCGAGTGCGGCGACTGTTTATTTGATGACAGGAGGTATTTCGTCTTGCCCTCGTTCACTGCCAGACCCTTTTGCGTTGCTTCCTTGTTAAGTCTGGAGAAAGCAGAACTAACGGCGCGGGTTTTGAGGCCGATGATATCAATATCATCAGAGGCAGCTCCTTTTCATGCTGTCGAAAGCAGCTTTGAAATCAACGAAGAGGTGGTGTGTGTCGATTCTTCTTTCACGGCTCTTTTCCAAGATTTGGCGCATGGTAAATATCTGGTCGGTGGTAGATTTGCCAGGTATAAAGCCACACTGATAAGGTCCAATCAGTTTGTTGACGGTAGGCTTTAATCTTTCACACAATACGCTCGATAGAACCTTATATGCGATGTTGAGGAGGCTAATCCCACGGTAGTTGGCGCAGCTTGTGGGGTCTCCTTTTTTATAGATTGGGCATAGCACACTTAAATTCCAATCGTTGGGCATACTTTCTTCCAATCATATGTTGCAAAGAAGCTGATGCATGCACCTTCGCCGCCGTGTTTGAATAGCTCGGCCGGCAATCCATCGGCCCCTGCCGCTTTGTTGTTTTTAAGGCGGGCAATTGCTATTCGAACTTCTTTAAGTATGCTCTTGGCATCGGTGGCTAGATTCTGCAAGATTCCGCATCTTTTCGTAGAATTTTCGAGCATTACCCTTGTCGGCCAGCTTATCAAGCTCTTCGTACTCACGCATTTCGGCCTCTTTCTTTTTCTGTCTACAAATACGTCTCGCTTCCCTCTTCAACTCTCGGTATTTATCCCATCGCGCAGGTGTTGTGATCGATCGTAACGTTGCGAGGTAGACAGCCTGTTTTCTCTCCGCTGCGACACGGCACTCCTCGTCGTACCAGCTGTTCTTTTGCACTTTCCAAAAACCAATGGTTTCGGTTGCAGCTGTACGTAAGGAGTTTGAAATGCCGTCCCACAGTTCCCTTATACCGAGTTGTTGACAAGTGCTCTCAGAGAGCAGGAGTGCAAGCCGAGTAGAAAATCGTTCGGCTGTCTGTTGTGATTACAGCTTCTCGACTTCGAACCTTCCTTGTGTTTGTTGGCGTGCGTTTTTTGCTGCACAGAGACGGGTGCGAATCTTGGCTGCAACAATATAGTGGTCCGAGTCGATGTTAGGACCTCGGAGCGCACGCACATCTAAAACACTGGAGACGTGTCTTCCGTCTATCACAACATGATCGATCTAGTTGGTGGCTTTTCGATCCGGAGACAGCCTGGTAGCTTGATGTATTTTCTTGTGCTGGAATCTAGTAGAACAGGTAACCATATTTCGGGCCCCGGCGAAAGCGATCAGCCTCAACCCGTTAGCGGATGTTTCATCGTGGAGGCTGGATTTACCGACCGTAGTGCCAAAGATACCTTCTTTGCCCACCCTGGCGTTGAAATCGCCAAGCACGATTTTGACATCGTGGCGGGGGCATCTCTCATAAGTGCGCTCCAAGCACTCATAAAAGGCATCTTTGGTCACATCGTCCTTCTCTTCCGTCGGGGCGTGGGCGCAAATCAGCGACGTTCATTCTCCGGAGAGAATGATAGTACTCGGCGACGGAGTCTCTCTCCCACCACGAATCCAACACCAAACTTGCGCTCCTGTAGTAAATGTCACAAGGATCTACTTGTCTCTGTCCTTGTCCCGTCCATCGCATTTCTTGGACGGCGGTGATGTCAACCTTTATTTTCACGAGGACATCAACCAGCTGGGCAGCGGCACCTTCCCAATTAAGGGACCAGACATTCCAGGTGCATGTCCTCAATTTGTAGCCCTTATTTCGCTTGCCATGGTCGTCATCAAAAGGGGGGTCTCTCATCCGAGGCTGATTGTTGGTTTTCACTGGGGGTGTTTTTTTACGTGGCGGGTCCCAAACCCAGCGCACAACCCTAAATAGGGGATATTTCGACTTTTCACTTTAGCTCGCCTTCAAGGGGATGTTCTTAGGCTACCCAGAGGATACTTGGTCAAAGACCGGAAGTCGTGAGCTGCTTGTGTCATATGTAAAATAATCGTTCTGGCCACTCCCAAGTGAATGGCGATCAGAGAACTTTCCTCACTTGCGTGAACTTCTACACATGACTCCATCTTCATCTGTAAATTAAGGACATTAATAAATACCTATGAAACAATAGGTATTTTTAAACCATTAATATTGATTACAAATAAGGAATAATTACTATAATGACCTGATATTCAGAAAATTTTAAAATGAACGATTCAGATTAATCTCTCAACATCATTAAGTAGTCAACATGATCTCGTTCAACAGTAAACGTAAAATATTTAGTATTTCCAGATGTTCTTAAGCCAATGCTATTTGAAATTACGCCAGCAACTCTTTTTTAAATAGTTATTAGAAAAAAATTAACGTTGATTTATGATTTAAAATTTTTGAGATAACATTTCCAGGGTGATAATACTTCTATTTAATTACTTTTTAATGATTATTCAACAAATTTCAATTCACCGATAAATTTGATTAATCTGATAAATGGGTCCTGCTACCGCCATTGGTCAAATATATAAGTTAAGGTAATATCTTTGGATGATTGATTTTGCTACTCATTTTCGGCTGGGTTATTTTGGAAATCGCTTTTGACTCATCTATTTTGTTCTTCATTTTCTTATTCCTGGAATAACGTAAGAATTTTGATGCTTTGCTGTCAAACGCAGCAACCCTGCATCAACCACAAAGTAAATAGTGATGATGACGTTCACATTCCTGGAATTCCAGCACATTAAATGCATAACGGTACTAATAATGTGGAAAAATACTGACGCTAATTGACAGCGTCAGAAGGTAATGAGTAAATGCAAAATCATTGGATCGATTATTATAAAAGTGGCCATCAGCAAGAGGAGTTGAATCCTCATAAACTTAAAGGTTATATTCAGTTGTACTCAGTTGTATTCATCTATATTCAGTTGTATTCATCCATCTTTATAAACATTAATTAAACAATAAAATCTGAGTGAAACCACAAATATATAATTGGCGCCCAACTCGCAGCAAATAAAAAAACCAAAGGACCATAGTATCCTGAGAAGTTGCTCTACCGAAAAGGACCATAGAATCCTGAAGCTATATTACATAAAATTCCGATTAACTGTACTACCCGGAGGATCAGATAATCTTTTTAAGCTGTCCAACTCAATGCATATATCTATATAGGATAACGAAAAACTGTAAATGATTTTGTAAAATACATTTAAAGTGGACTTAAGTAAAATATGAAATTGTAATTGATAATTAAACTGTGAAAAAGTTTGAAAATATTTCGAAAAGACACGTGCTCATAGCTTAACACTTTGTCGGAATTTAAAGTTAAAATGTTGTTGCATTTTCTGTAAAAATTGGTGACAAAAAATATTTACTCTTTTTGGTTTATAAATAAATTTTATAAAATAAACTATCGTCAGAGAACGTACATTTAAAGAGAAGGTCCAACTACGGACAAGCGTGTGAACTGTCAAGAGCCATGAATTTTCTATTAGTGGATTTCACCACTTTTGGCTCGGCAGGAGAAATTTTAACAGAAATGAGTGAACAGAGCTGAGCATTGAATGAAAATTATGCTCAGACACTTGCGTTGATACTTCAGCCGCATGTTAGTCTCTTTGCTTATACGTTTATATGGAATAATCTACATGTACGTCACCGAACTAATCATAAACGCGTCGTGCGATTTCAACCAAACTTATACACTACGTAGGCAGTGGCCCATATATGGTTTATATGAAGTTTAGTTGAAATCCGAAAACGCATGTTTGTGCGGTGCGTATATGAATTGAGTGTGTTTTTGCCGCAGGCATTTTTTGTACCGTATACAGCATTCATTAGTATTGAATACATTTTGGTCGTTTGTGTATTGGAGAGCATTGCACGGAGTGATGCAAATAGCAATTTGTTATCATTTCTCTTTTCTCTTTGGACGTCATTGGTGATTGACCTTATCATAATCGATTTTTGAAAATATTAATTTCTTCGCATTTTTTGGTGAGTATTTTGATAAAAATAAATTAATTTTCGTTCTAATCATCGTTTTAATTTCAATATTTTGTTAAAACAAATTAAAAAACAAAAACAATGATTAATGAGATAAAAATCGATTGTTTTGCTAAACAAGTGTTCTGATTCTTACAAGAGAATCATTTTGTGACATAATCCCAAATTTGATATTTTGTGAAAAAAATTAAAAAATTGAGTGAATTTTTTTTTGTTTAATATCCGATCAATGAGCTAAAAATTACTTGGATTTTTTGGCCACTTTTTGGTGCTTTTCGAGAGCAGATGATCTTGAACGTTTCATTTTCGCTTCCGAACGGTAAGACAAAAATTATTTCGATTTTTTGGCCAATTTTTAATTGAATTTTGACACATTTTAGGCACATTTTTAACAATTTTCGTGTCTTTTCGTAACTTTTTGGTGCCTTTCGAGGCCAGAATTTACTGGATTTCATCAATTTATTACTGAAGTTCTTTATTATCTTTAGTTTAGTTCCTTCTAAAAATACCACGAAGAGCAAGAGCTGACATTGAACGTCGGTCGCGAAGAACACAAAATAAATCAAACGAAAGGGAAAATGTTCAAAGACGTGCCGCGCAAATCTACGTTAATGTTGCTTTAAATGGTGCTGGATTTAGATATGATCACGCAATTGATTACAGTTTGCATAAGTTTGTGGTGATTGGTGGAATGAACAAAGTATGCCAACATTGTAATGCACTGAAATTTCATAATGAAACTCCTGGAATGTGTTGTGCCACTGGCAAAGTAAGATTACCCGAATTACAATACCCACCGGAGCCATTGGCAACATTAATTTCAGGAACAACGCCGCAATCGAAACATTTTTTGGATAATATTTTATGAATAATATCCATGAAGCATAGAGCGACATTTCAGAACTTTTCACAAGTTCTAACAATCATAATTTGCCTCACAATTTCAGATACAAATGCAAATTTATCATAGGATTGGTTCATTATTGCCATTTCCAGATAAAAACCACCAGTTTTTGCAAATATACTTCCTTGGCAATAACGAAAATGAAGTAGATGCCCGTTGTTCAACATTCACAAGTGCAAGAAGAATAATAATACGTGAATTGCAAGCATTGTTTCATGAACATAATGATTTGATTAATACTTTTCGGACAGCACTTGATCAGATGACGTCTGATGATCATAAGATCGTGATTCGTGCTGATAGAAGACCAATCGGAGAACACGAACAAAGATTTAATGCACCTATAAATAATGAAGTTGCTGTGGGGATTGTCGGCGATGAGTATCAATCACGTGACATTGTAATGCGTAGAAGAAATAATCAATTACAATGTGTTTGTGAAACACATCGCTCTTACGATGCCCTACAGTAACAAATTTTGTGTTGTAAGGGTGAAGATGGATACTCTATTAATTTAAAAATTGTAGATCCCGCAAACCCACGTGAGTGTTTGTTGTGTTTAATATAATCTTCCAATTTTGTTTAACAAGAATTAGTATGAAATGATTTAAATTTCTATTTGTTTTTTTTTTCTCTTCAGAACGTGAAGTCAATAAAAATGTCAGCGCTATGAACTATTATGCACATAGAATTATGATGCGACAAAATTAGTTGAAGTCATTGATGGATTTTATTGTTAAACATCAAGTTTTCGGCGAAGTTCGACGTTGGATGTATTCGGTAGAATGGCAAAAGAGAGAATTACCACATGCCCATATTTTGATATGGAAATCGATCCAGGTTTATTTGATGTTGTTACAAAAAGTATGATTCATGGACTATGTCGTGTTCTAAATATTAATTCGCCATGTATGAAAGATGGGAAATACATGAAACGGTATCCCAGAGATTTAATTGCGAGACAATTAATGGAAATGATGGTTACCCATTGTATCGCCGACGCTCAACAGATGATAATGGCAAATCAATCAATCTACGAGTCAATAATCAAGATATTACAGTTGATAATAGAAGGGTTGTCCCCTAATCGCCAATATTATCAAAAGCATTCAAAGCTCATATCAATGTAGAATATTGCAATTCTGTTAAATGGATTAAATATTTCTGCAAGTATGTAAATAAAGGCAGCGACATGGCTGTGTTTGGTGTTGCAGAGAACCGAAATGATGAAATAACACAATATCAAATGGGAAGGTATATCAGTAGCAATGAGGCAGTTTGGAGAAAATTATCGTTCCCAATTCGTGAACGAAATCCGTCAGTTATTCATTTGTCAGTACATTTGGAAAATGGACAACGTGTATATTTCACAGTTGATACTGCACTGCAAATTGCAGAGCGACCACCCTCAACTACATTATTATCGTTCTTCGAATTGTGTCAAAATGATCAATTTGCTAAAACATTGCTTTATTCACAAGTACCAATAAGCAAGGAAGACCAGTTCAAGGTTATGCTGGCATTTTTGAAAGTGATGCCATTGGACGTCTCTACACAGTGCATCCCAGTCATGCTGAATGTTTTTATTTGCGTCTATTGTTTATTCATGTTCGTGGGCCTACATCTTTTTTGAGTTTGAAAAGAGTTAACGGCCTACAGTGTCACACTTTTCGTCAAGCATGTCTGGAAGATGATAATCACTGGGATGCGACACTTAGGGATGCGTCAGCAACAGGTTCTCCTCATCAAATACGAACATTATTTGCTATTATTATTGCAACATGTTTTCCATCTGATCCATAGCAATTATGGGAAAGTTTTAAGGAATTTATGACCGAAGATATTTTGTTTCAAATGCGCCGAATTGCAGAAAATAACGATTTAATGATTATACTTGAAATGTTTAATGAGGCATTGATTATCATTGAAGATATTTGTTTGGTAATTGCAAATAAAGCACATTGGGTTTGCCAGCTCCAAATCGACCAATGCATCATGCATTCAATCAAGAAATAAATCGTGAAAAACAATATGATTTGAGTTGACCACATTTATAAACTTGAATTTGCATAATTTGAATCCAGAACAGAGACACGCATATGATACCATAATGGAATCACTACGAAACGAAACTGGAGGAATGTTTTTTTAGACGCTCCAGGAGGAACTGGCAAAATATTTCTGATTTCCTTGCTATTAGCGACTGTAAGATCACAGAGTAATATAGCATTGGCTCTTGTATCGTCTGGAATAGCAGCGACGTTATTAGATGATGGTCCGACAGCCCATTCTGCACTTAAATTACCACTGAATATGAATGTAAATGAAAATCCCATCTGTAATGTTTCCAAAAATTCGGGAATGGGCAAAGTCTTGCAACAATGCAAATTAATAGTGTGGGATGAATGTACAATGGCTCATAAGAAATCAGTGGAAGCGTTAGACAGGACATTGCAAGACGTACGTAGTAATGATCAACAGATATTTGGTGGCACTTTGATTCTGTTGGCTGGTGATTTTCGTTAGACATTGCCTGTGATTTCCCGTTCAACACCAGCAGATGAATTAAAAGCATGTTAAAAGTCATCTTATTTAAGGAGACATGTACAAATACTCCATTTGACTACAAATGTGCGAGTACAAATTCAAAACGATCCATCGGCCGACACATTTTCAAGGCAACTGTTGGCAATAGGCAATGGTCAACTTGCTGTTGATCGTGAAACTGGCTTAATCACTTTACCAGATAACTTATATAAAATTGCACCGACAAAAGAAGAATTGGTGTGAAGTGTTTTTCCAAATATTGCAATAAATTGTCGCAATCATAATAAGTTAGCCGAAAGAGCTACTGGCCGCTAAAAATAAAGACGTTGTTCAAATGAATGCAGACATTTTAACCCATGTTCCTGGCGAGGTTGTAACATATCAATCAGTTGACACGGTTACAAATCAAGATGACGCTGTTAATTATCCGACAGAATTTTTGAATTCATTGGATTTACCCGGATTTCCACCTCATCGTTTACATTTGAAAGTGGGTGCTCCCATTATTATGCTTCGAAATATAAATCAACCACAATTATGCAATGGGACAAGATTAGCGGTTAAAAAGGTCATGAGCAATTTGATCGAAGCAACAATTTTAAAGGAGAAGTTTAAAGGTGAAGATGTATTGATTCCACGAATTCCAATGATTCCATCAGATTTACCTTTTGAATTCAAAAGACTACAGTTTCCAATACGTCTTGCATTTGCTATTACAATAAGTAAAGCGCAAGGGCAATCGTTGAAATTGTTTGGAATTGATTTAGAATATCCTTGCTTGTCACACGGCCAGTTACATGTTTTGTGCTCACGTGTTGGCAAGCCTTCAGTTCTCTTTATCTACACAACAACTCATGGCAAAACCAAAAATGTTGTCTACGGAAGAGCTCTAAGATAGTTTAAGTGATACAAAGTCTAAGATTGTAAGAAACTAGAATTAAAAGTTGAATAATAGGGGAAAAAACCAACTTTATTAAAAACCAGTGTGTTTCTTTTCTTATTTTGTTTTGCCGTGTGATATTTATTGATAATCTGCAAATAAGACCTACTTTTTGAGTATTTCTTATGCTTCATAATATAACATAAAAACTTAAACTTGTATGCAAATACATATACATACATACATATGTACATATATGTTTGCCATATGTGTACTATCGTCATAAAAGATTAATATTAAAATAACCAATTTATATAAATCCTACCTTCCATCATTTAAGACCGATATTCACACTTATCACTTATAACCAATTTGAACATTTAATATTTTTATTTGGTTTTTAGAAATTCAAAAAGTTATTTTATCATTTATCAATACACTATCACCCCTATTCTGTGCTTTTGACAAATTAATAAAATATTGACAATTAACTCAAATATTTATCAAGCGAGATATATTTTGGTATTCTGTGGCAATCTTGTTAAAAGTAAAAGCTTCAATTCGTAAAGCTTTCCCCACACGTATGGTGAATAAAATAATGTATATAGAAAACAGCTGATTTCTATTCAAATTATTCGTTAAAATGGACTGTTCTGCAACGTAAGTTTTCAAATTTTAATTATTAACAAAATTTATAATTTAACTTTTATTTGGTAGTAAACCCAAGCATGATAGAGCTACGCACGAGCAACTGGAGGCATATGTTTCGTTTTGCCAAGCACACCCAGAAATGGGTACGGGGAAAAATTGCCCAAAAACGCCTCAACAAATGAAGGAGTTGTGGCAGCAGCTGGCAGATGAGCTTAATTCGTGCAGAGGACCAACACGAAGTGCTGCAAAATGGAAAGAGGTAACATTTTAGTTTATGTTTCGTTTATTTATTATATTATATTAATTTGTAGACGTTAGGCGTTTGGAAAAGCCAACTGCGCACTCGTGCAAGGCGGTTGAAAATGAACCAAAGGTTCACAGGTGGAGGTCCAAGTTCCAAACCGATGACGAACTTTGAAGAAATGGCTTTGTCTACATTCGGTTCGGCTGCTGTAGATGGGGTACAAAATGTACAAAGCCTAGGTTTAACGCCAATTGAGCAAACTCATGAATGCGCAATTTCTTCACCCATGGGTAGTCCTCTACAAATATGCAGTCAGGTAGATGCAACCCCAAATCCCGAACACCATCCAGCAAGTCCATCGACACCACCTACGCATCTTAGCGTGGAAAACCAGGTAAGTTTTCATTATGATATAATTACAAAATATATACTTTTTTTGCAATTTCTTATTACGTTTTTTTCTTTTAAGGATGCTTCAACTTCGGTGCTATCACGAAAGGCACGAAATAAGCTTATCAGCACTTTGATAGCTGATATATCAAAAAGGAATGCTGCTGAGGAAGAGAGGCGACGGGAGCATCGTGAAATGATGCAGGCCATTCAAGGCCTAACTAGTTCTATAACAGAACTAATAAAATCGTTTTCTAATAATGTAAAATAATATCTAAAGTTTAATTAAAATTGAAATAACGTATGTTTAATATTTTTATTTAATTAATATTTATTGAATTTAATAAGTTTGGTTTTTTGTTTTATAATAGAATAAAAAAAAAATGGAATGCAAATTTCAATTTGTTTTCTTTTAACAAAAAGGATAAATAAATAAATAATGGAAGTAAGTAGTGTATTTCGAAAGTCGAATTGTGAGAACATTTATATATGTATGTACATACATAAGTATATGGATTGGCTTCTGTATATATATAACTAAAGAGTTGATATATATCGATCTTATTCTTTCAGCTTCGCGCATGTACTGTGAAGAGTTATAATCATTAATTGGAGAATTAAGGTCTTCTGCAACCCCGTCATCTATTTCGTTGAACGTAATGCCTGCTTTCGTCATTATATTATGCAATATAACGCAAGTACTAACAAACAAAGCGGAAGTTTCGTGTGAATAATGTAGAACTCGGTGTTTCAACAAACATCTAAAGCGAGATTTTAAAACACCAAATGCTCTCTCTATGCAGTTTCCTGCAGAATAATGTAATTTGTTGTATTTTTGCTCTTTATGGGTATTAGGTGTTCCCACTGGTGTTAAAAGCCACGGTTCTAGAGGATAACCTTGATCGCCAAGAAGCCAAGATTCTCTCCGTTGTTGCTCAGACGTATTAGTATGCTGACGAATGAGATGTTCTCGTAGGTCAGAAGTTGCCCAAATTCCAGAGTCATGTGTTGCACCCGGAAATTTAGCATTTACAAATGTAAAACATAATCGGTGATCGCAAACCTAAAAAACAATGCATTCAAAAATTGCATTGGCATATATGTATGTGCATGCAAAAACAAAACTTACTGCTTCAACATTGATACTGTAGAATCCTTTTCTATTTAAATATAAATTAAGAGGACGTTCGACATTATTTGATGGTGGAGCAATGATAGCAATATGCGTGCAGTCAATTGCTCCTATGGTGCTTTTTATTCCAAATTTTCTAAAAAATCTGGAATATATTTCAAATAAATTAGCATATTATTATTTGTATTACAATAATACTTGCCCCGTTTTTATAAAAGTTTCTTCCTCTATTGAACTGGGAAACTTTATTTCTCCTCCCTTCACCTTCACAATAAGTTTTGCTACAGCTCGCACACTTCTCGAAAGGGATGACTGACTCATGGGCAAGTTGACATTGTTACCTACACATTTCTGATATGATCCGTGTCCAAAGAAGTTCAAAGCTGCCAGAACCCTTACAGTTAAAGGTAGTGACGTTTTCTGATTATCATGTGGGGTCAGTTCAACAATTAGGCGGCGGCAAATTTCACGAGTTAATCGAAAATTTTGCACAAAGGTATTCTCGCTCAAAGAAAATGGATTGCTATCGTCGCGTAAACTTTTTAAATGCCGCGCGCGATTCCTATTCTCACAATTTTCATCTTCGTTTAACAATAATAACAAAAGTAAAATATCTTCCATTTTCACAACAAGATGCACAATCTGATATTTAATTCGTAACGAGCACTGCTGTCAAGAGCATTTGACATCTTAACAACTTATAAAGAAAAGAGCTTTTTATTTCAGACACAGAATACCAACTGCTTGATAAATTTAAAAATTTGACAAATTAGAAATATGTTGAATTTGTCAAGTGCACAGAATAGGGGTGTATGTATGTACATAAGTATATGTACATATGCACATGCGCGTTAATGTACAGCTATGTGAAAAACAATAAGGACAGGGATACATAAAAACAAAACAAGAATAAGATTGTACAACATGCCAATTTTAAATAACAAAATATTAAAGTAATAAGTAATTAATATCATCACTTCTGAGTTCTAGTTACTTTTTATTTTTTTAAAGAAATCGCAAAGTGTCCTTATTTTTTCACATCCTAATATCGTCAATTGAAAATAAATGCAAATACAATACAAATCATAGCAAAATATGTGTAAAACTGTAAAAAAACTCATTTTTAATTTGTTCGATGTATATGAACATACATATAACATTGCCGTATAATGAATACACAAACATACCAACATAAGTATGTATGTATATGAGTACGCTTGTAAATATGTCACCCGCAAAAATTACAAAATTGTTCTAGAATGTTCTCAAACATCATCATACATACTTATATGCGTACACATGTAAATATGACACCCGTAAAATATGTCCTCTCAAGCATCATCATATATATTCTCTTCTTCTTCTATATATATAAAATTAAGTGGCAAAACTTCCTGTTCGCATACTTCTCCTAGACGGCTTGCCCGATTTCAATGAAATTTTCAGGGGTGATTGGGGTCTGTTTAGAGGGTGCACATAAGAAATTTAATGTGTGTAGCACTGCACGTTTTGCAAAAAAAAAAAAAAAAAATGATACATCCCGGCTATACAAATTCTCATGAAATAATGTTTTGACGCAAGATTGGCAGTCCTGTCAAATGTCTTTTACTAATAAACAGAAGCAAGAAGACAACTACATCCTGAAATGTCGCAAGCTTTTCCATCAGTATTTGGTTGACATGTATGCGAAGATCGAGACCGAACGTGTCAACTTTATTCGATTCAACCAAGCGAAAGTGTGTACTGAAGAGTACATCTATTTGAGAGATGCCGTAATGAATGATGCAAATGTGAATAGCATTGGACGTCTGACAATATTGCCAACCACATACCGGCAATATTGCCAACCACATACCGGCAGTCCGCGCCATATGCACGAGTATGCGCAAGATGCGATGTCGTATGTGCGCCATTACGGAAGACCGGATCTGTTCATAACGTTCACGTGCAATCCCAAGTGGAATGACATCAAATGCCATTTGTTCCCCGGTCAATCAACAACTGATCGTCACGACTTAACAGTACGTGTATTCAGGGAAAAGCTTTAATCAATTATGGATTTAATTGAGAAACATCATGTTTTTGGAGAAGTTCGATGCTGGATGTACTCGATCGAATGGCAGAAAAGAGGATTACCGCATACACACATCTTAATTTGGTTAGTTCGCAAAATACGACCAGATCAGATTGATAAAGTCATCTCAGCGGAAATTGCATTCGACCCACAATTGTTCGATGTTGTAACAA
This sequence comes from Bactrocera zonata, assembly GCA_037783105.1. Lineage (NCBI taxonomy): Eukaryota > Metazoa > Arthropoda > Insecta > Diptera > Tephritidae > Bactrocera > Bactrocera zonata. The sequence goes on along the minus strand of JBAWJQ010006655.1, from coordinate 548,837 downwards.
AAAACATGATCCATGGCCCTTGCGGCGCTATTAATCCAACGTCACCATGCATGATTGACAACAAGTGTTCAAAGCGCTATCCTAGAGCTTTAGTTGATGTTACAATCACTGGAAGCGACGATGAAATGATATCCATTACATCGGCGTCTATCCGCTGAAGATGGCGGTAATTCAACGGTCATAAATGTTCGGAATCAAGACGTTGATGTTGATAATCGTTGGGTCGTGCCATATTCACCATTGTTGTCAAAAAATTTCGAAGCGCACATCAATGTAGAATATTGCAACTCTGTCAAATCGATCAAATACATCTGCAAAAACGTAAATAAGGGCAGTGATATGGCAGTTTTCGAAGTGGCTGATTATCAGAGAATCGATGAAATTCAGCAATACCAAATGGACCGTTATATAGGCAGCAACGAAGCGGTATGGCACATTTTATCGTTCCCAATACACGACCGGCATCCCGTTGTTCTTCATTTGGCAGTTCATCTCGAAAATAGTCAACGCGTTTATTTCACTGCAGACAATGTACAACAGAGCTCAGCACGACCACCGGGGTCAACACTAACTACCTTTTTCGAGTTGTGTGAAAACGATGAATTTCTATATTCCGGAATACCACAATATATCACTTGGAATCCATCATCGAAAACATTTCAAGGACGAAAGCAAAGGGAGCGTGTTGACGGTTATCCAAATGTCCGTAAAACCGAAGCCATAGGACACATTTACACCACCCATCTGAACAACGCCGAATGTTTCTATTTGCGTCTGCTATTAGTCAACGTGCGCGGACCAAGATCAATTGATGATTTGAAAACTGTTGACCGTCAGTTGTGTGCGACATATCGTGAAGCATGTCAGCGACTGCATTTGTTAGAAGATGATATGCATTGGGACACCGCACTTCATGACGCATCACTCACATCTCATCCAAAACAAATACGTGTACTATTCGCCATAATAATATCTACGTGCCTTCCGTCAAATCCGCAAGAACTGTGTGTGAATAAGTACAAAGACTGCATGACCGAGGACTTATTAATTTTGGCGCGTAATCGAGCATCGGACGCAGACTTGCTATATACATTACAAATGTATAATGATTCTTTGATATTGGTTGAAGATCTGTGCCTTACAATTGCGAATAAGGCATAAGCGCAACTTGGCATAACTGCGCCCAATCGTTCAGCGATCGATATGCTTGACCATGAGCTTCAACGTGAACAACAATACGATTCCAACGAATTGCATGCTTTCATACAAGCTAACATTACCAAATTGAATATTCAGCAGAAAAATGCTAATGATAAGATTATACGAGCGGTTGACAATAACGCCGTTGGATTCTACTTTCTGGATGCGCCCGGTGGTACAGGGAAAACGTTTCTGATCTCTTTGATTCTTGCTACTATACGGTCAAAGCAGAAAATTGCGCTGGAAATTGCTTCGGCAGGCATCGCTGTTACTCTACTTGATGGCGGCCGAACAGCACATTCTGCGTTGAAATTACCGTTGAACATCCAAGTCGTTGAAACACTAACGTTCAACATATCGAGGAATTCAGCAATGGCAAAAGTTTTGCGAGGAGCTGGAATAGTTCTAGTGCCCAATGGCTAACAAAAAGTCATTAGAAGCATTCAATAGAACAATGCAAGATTTACGCCAAAAGCAACAACTTTTTGGCGGAGCATTAGTCTTATTATCCGGCGATTTTCGGCAAACTTTGCCAGTCATTCCTCGATCAACTCCTTCCGACGAAATAAACGCTTATTTAAAATCATCAGTTTTGTGGAGACATGTTTAAAGGCTGACTCTTACCATCAACATGCGAGTCCAATTGCAAAATGATCGATCCGCAGCGGCGTTTTCGAAGCAGTTGTTGGACATTGGCGAAGGCAAAATACCAATCGATGATACCGGTTTGATCACATTGCCGAACAACTTTTGTACACTTTTACAATCGAAAGAAGAATTGATTGAAAGTGTATTTCCGAATATTGTTCAACACTATCAACGCAACGATTATTTAAGTGAACGCGCAATATTGGCACCGAAAAATGTACATGTCAACGAAATCAATTTTGCCATTCAAGAAAAATTGCCAGGAGAAGCTACAACATACGAGTATACATGAAAGTCGGTTCACCCATTATACTTCTACGAAATCTGAAGCCACCGACTTTCAGTCAAAAAATTATGGCCAAATTTGATTGAAGCAACAATACTAAATGGCAAGGCAGCAGGTGAAGTTGTACTCTTACCACGCATTCCCATGATTCCAACGGACATGCCGTTTGAATTTAAGCATTTGCAGTTCCCAGTACGTCTTGCCTTTGTGATGACCATCAACAAATCGCAAGGGCAAACGTTTCAAGTGTACGGCGTCAATTTGGAGGAACCGTGCTTCTCCCACGGCCAATTGTTCATCGCATGCTCGAGAGTGGGAACACCAAGGTGCTTATTCCTTTACGCGCCAGGTGGAAAAACCAAAAATGTTGTATACCATTATGTTTTATAAATGTTTTATAAATAAGTAACAGTTTTACAACAAAAAGCAAAAACCCTTAAGAGTTTTAATCGATTTAGGTGAAGCGAAGCGCACAGGGTAACAGCTAGTATTGTATATATTTATAATTACCAGGTTTTTTTTCTATTAATTTAATTTATCTTTGATTTTTTTATTCATATATTGAAACAAAAGACAATTGTAATTTACATCTAACTGGTTTTAAGTAACTATCAAAGTATTTTGTCTTATTTGTATCGTTTATTTTTATCACGTACTATAATATTATTATAATGTTTTAACTCTTTAAACGAAAAAAAAGCAATTACATTTTGTTTTATTTTTTTTTTTATATATTTTGGGAGAAATCTCTAATTTTCTATTAAATTCAATTTTATCTTTTAATTTATATATTAGGTTGTCAAAAAAGTCTTGCGGTATTTTCGCTAGTTGGCACTGAAAGCGCGTAGTTCTAGTTTTATTCGTGGCATCGTGTCGTGCTATACCTTTTTAGAAAGCTCATTTCACGCGCTAACACGTGTTTGACTGATTGTCGTTTCTTTTAGGTCGTTCGTGAGTTATAGCGTCGCAAACATGGAGCAAAATAAAGAGAAAATACGGCATATTTTACAGTACTACTACGATAAAGGCAAAAATGCATCTCAAGCCGCCAATAAAATTTGTGCAGTTTATGGACCCAATACAGTTTCCATTTCCAATGCACAACGATGGTTTCAACGTTTTCGTTCTGGTGTAGAGGTGGTCGAAAATGCGCCACGCTCCAGAAGCCCTGTCGTCGAAAATTGCGATAAACTCGCTGAATTGGTCGAAAGAGACCGGCGTAGTAGTTATCAAACCGTTATAAACCATTTGAAAAAGCTTGGAGTCCCTAGGAAGCTCGATGTATGGGTGTCACACGAATTGATTCAATAAAAATACGCAAGACTTTTTTAACAACCCATTATAAATATTTACTTTTTAAGTAAAAATAAAAAACAATAATAATGTCATCTCGATTAAGTTTTGAAAAATTACACAGTTTTGCGGATAAAATATTTGGAGACAATAATTGGTCCTACAATATTATTAATCAAGTAATTGGAGAGCAATGAAATATAAATAAATATTGGTGCCTTATTTTACTCCATATTTTATATCCCCATTTGTGTAACCATGTTATAAATAATTAAAATTATTTTAAAAGATTACGTTGAGGAAACCGGAAATAACATCTCAATATCATGCACAACATCTATAAAATTTTGTTTTCACAATAAAGTAAATAGTGAGTCTATTGGCATTAAATTTTCCAATAGTAAGTTAGAAGCATTTGGAGAAATGAGATAGGTGAAAAGTTAATCCATTTCACAATTTTAATGCTTTTTGATTTTTCGCTAAGAAAATAAAAAATTTTAAAAACCTGGAGCGATTTACAATGTTTTTTTAAATATGTATGTTATAATTACTCCAATCTGCTCATTGGGTTTGGCCCTTTGAGGGGATTGGCGGTGGCTGTGGTTTAAACCTAAATGCAGGCAGTTCATTTTGTCCAATGTGGAGACGTATTGCGGCCGAGTGCAGGACCCAGAGTACGCCAGAGGTTTTGGGTAGGTCTCGTTCCCTACTCAGGCGGCCAGGGTGTCCCTATCCAACTAAGCCGATTGGAACCAAGATTTAAGTGCACAATGCATTCATAGTTTGGTTCTCCAAGGTAAGAGTACTGAATACATTTGATCACCGCGTTGTATTGATTTACGTGCTTCTAGAACTAGAAAGCACCGTAAGGTTAAACCGTCGCCGTCGTGCTTACGTAAAATACGTGTACGAAAACTCACCTTTTAGGCCACTCACACTTTCCTTACAACAAAAAAACCAAAATGCACCCATTATTTATATATATAAAACCTTTTATTTGTTGCGAAATTCGCTTCAAAATAGTTGTAACAAATGTGTTTAGCTGATGAAAATTACTAAAAGTGAAACAGTTTTGAAACATTAAAAAATGACTTTAATATAAATGGAAAAACTTTAAATATATAAAGGCGGATAGCGAAAGGGAACCGGGATGCTGCGAAGCGGAGCTGTTGCTTGATTGACGTCGTATCGACAAAAGGTTCGCGGGATCTTTTCTCTTTTCCTTTTGTTCTAGTTGGAATGCTGGATGGTGTTATCGTGTTTGGGTGCATGTGCGTGTATGTGTGTTAATTTGTAGTGTTCTCTCGCGTGATGAAGTGAATGGTTGATTCGGTGTGGTGAATTGATGTAAATGTGATGCTCATTTGGCCATTCTGGCCTCCCTTGGCGAGTATTTAGCCTAGAAGCCGCTGTAACTGTTGCAGCGTCACTACAACGCTGCTGAGACCTGTTGACCGGCGGGATTGCGGCCTAAGCTGATGGCGCCGTGTTGATGTTGCCCGGTTTTGGCGCCAGGGACGGTATTCTGCTGGAGAAGGTCCGCGCCGGCGGTATGTCATCACAGGAGTTCTTTGAGAACGACTGACGTTTCCACTGGTGCGAGGAGCCGGTTGTCGCCCGCAGTCGCGTTTGGTAGTGCGGTGCAGCAGCGTATGACGAGCTCGCACACAGATGTGATGGGCACTCCTTAGTTGCGTGGGAAATTGCCAGGCAATTCAGGCAATACCCGTGCGCCTGTGCCACCTGCTGGCGTTGCATCGGCAGCATGCCTTTAAAGATACGGCAGTACGATAGCCAATGCGGGCGGCGACATAGTGGACAACGAATTCGTTGCAGATCCGTTCGTAATGCGGGTGATGCTGGCGTGCTTTGGCGCGGAGCCGTTGTCGCGGTGGAGCCTTTCGTTGTTCGAGGCGCTACCGGTGCAGTGTTGATCCGGGGTGCTGCTAGTGGGGCAACTTCAGAGCGAGGGGCGGAACCTGCCGAACGCATGGTTGGCGTTGACGATGATGCCATATCCACGTCAATAGTACTCTGTGAGAGAAATGATGATATTAGTAATATATTGTGAAATTTACAATAATATGGACTTTTGTGCCACAATATGTGGCAGGAATAGGATGTAATTTTTTTATCAGACATTTATATTACTCTGTGAGAGAAATGATGATATTAGTAATATATTGTGAAATTTACAATAATATGGACTTTTGTGCCACAATATGTGGCATGAATAGGATGTCATTTTTTTATCAGACATTTATGTTAGGTCTTTTGTGACATTTTATGTTATGTTTTATTAACATTGCGGTTTCCGTTTTACGTCTCTTTATCTTCGGCGGTTGTTAGAAAGCATAATTTGACGAGCGGTCTGATTAGCGTTCCGGTTTGAGTGCGGAGATCTACTACTCGATCATGACCGTCGGAACCATAATGAAGTTGTTTTATGTGGCCGAGACGCCATTCCGTAGGAGGGAGACAATCGTCTTGTATAAGGACGCAGTCTCCAAGATTTGGTGCCTTTTCTTGAGTGTTCCACCGGTATCTCTTGTGAAGGTCCTTTATGTAGTCTTCCCTCCATCGGCGGCTGAAATCATGATGGAGGATTTTAATTCGTTCCCATCTGTTTAATAAGGATAGCGACTCCACGCCTGGCTTAGGTATGGCCAGTAGTGTGCTCCTTTGAGAAAATGCCCTACGAGTGAGTAATGTAGTAAACTCCTCATAATTGAATTTATGGTTACCAGCCGTTTTCTTTAAATGGGACTTAAAGCTCTTTACTGCTGATTCCCAGAGTCCGCCCATGTGAGGAAAACATGGGGGTATGAATTGCCAATCGATCCCTTGGGGTGCATATTTTTAGACAATTTCGGGGAATACTTCTTTCATGAATTGTAAAAACTCCTTTCCCGTGGCTCTTTGAGCTCCGACAAAGTTTTTTCCTTTGTCGCTCATAATTTTTAAAGGAAATCCGCGTCGTCCGACAAAGCGGGCAAATGCTGCAAGAAAAGCCGCAGTAGTCAGATCCGAACATAGCTCGAGGTGTACTGCCTTTGTTGTAAAACATACAAAGACAGCCACATACCCTTTTCTAAATGAGGAAGACCTTAGCATCGAGGCCTTTATCTGGAAAGGTTCAGCAAAATCAACCCCAGTGATGGTAAAGGGTAAAGCATAGTTGCAGCGTTCAGGTGGTAGGGCTGCCATTATTTACATATGCATCTTGTGCTTGTACATAGTACATTGTTTACACATGAAAATGGTTCTTTTAATCTGTGGCTTTAGTCGCGGTATATAGAACACTTGTTGGACCATTTGTTGCATCAAGCGATACTCACCATGCAGTGTAAGCTAGTGGAGATATATTAGAAATAAGTAGGTAAAACGGGATTTCTCTGGGATAATAATAGGATGTCGTTCGTTGTAATTAAGGCTGGAGTTGGCTAGTCTTCCATTTGCCCGTAGTAATCCTTTAGCGTCCAGGAATGGGTTTAACACGAGAAGTAAGCTTCCCTTTTCGAGAGGTCGCTTTCCGAGCAACTTTGATTTCTCTTTGCTGAAATAGCGAATTTGTGTATATAATATTAGACTGATCTTGGCATGTTGCTAGTCGGAATGCGTTAGTTGTACGCAAGGATCATTTGATATTCTTTTCACCTTTTGTTTAAGTTTATGGATGAATTTGTGCATATAAGCGACTACCCTTAGTGCTCGAGGAAATGATGAAAATCTTTGGAGAATATCATCCTCTTCTGGAGGGATATGAAAATTTTCTATTTTCCGACTTTCCGGAGGTAGGATATTCCGAGCAGGAGACTTTGGCCAGAATTCTTGTGATTCTGTTAGCCATGTGGGACCGTTCCACCAGAGTGTAGTGCTGGTGAGGTGAAGTGGTTTGCAACCTCTTGTCCCCAGATCCGCTGGGTTATCTGCACTTGCAACATGTTGCCATTTTGCTGAGCCAACTAAGTCTAAGATTTGTGATATGCGATTCGATACATACATATGTCTTCCAAGTATAGGGTGGTTTTTCCAACCATGCTAGAATTATTTCTGAGTCTGACCAGGGACACATTTTGTGATCGTTTAATTTTAGATGTGTTTGAACTATCGAAATTAATTTTGCTAACAGAAGAGCACCATTTAGTTCAAGCCGTGGCAGGCTTAGTGTCCTCAAAGGTGAAACCTTGGCTTTGGCTACCAAAAGATGTGAAGTTATTTTGCTATCATACTGAGTTCATATGTAGACTGTTGCGCAATAAGCCTTTTCAGAGGCATCACAGAAACCGTGTAATTCTGCGTTAATGTTATGGGTGAAATTTACCCATCGAGGGATTCGAATTTCTGATACGGTATGTAGGTTGTTAGCAAATTGAACCCATCTTGTTAAACGTACAGGTTTTACCTGTTCATCCCATTCAGTGCCATCTTGCCACAATTCTTGAATGAGAATTTTAGCTTGAATCATTATTGGCGAAAGTCATCCTATGGAGTCGAAAAGTTTTGCCACCGAGGAAAGGATTTGTCGTTTTGTAATGGCGGACATTGCAGATATTGACTCATTTGTATATGAGAATTGATCTGTTATCGCATTCCATTGAATCCCTAGAGCTTTTGTTGTACTAGCCTTTTCGAATTTAAAGAAGTCAGTATCTAAAAAGGCTTCCTTTTTATATCTTTGATTATTTGGGGATGATTTAATTTTATTTTCTTTAGGGGAAAACCTGCTGAATTTAGTGCTTTGATCACTTGAAATAATGATTCGCACGCTGTTGGTATACTGTGGCTACCTGATAAAATGTCATCCACATATGTTTGAGTTTGCAACACAGAAGTTGCTAAAGGTAAATTTGTTTCACAAGTTTTTGCACCTTCATGTAATGTCCTAATTTCTAAATAGGGTGCGCAATTGATGCCAAAAGTAACTGTTTTAAGTTTGTAGTCGCTAATTGGACTATTAATTGAATTGCGGAAGACTATGCGTTGGAAATCTTGGTCATCTTCATGCACTAGAATTTGCCTATACATTTTCTCAATATCGCCATTAAAAACGTATTTAAACATGCGCCAAGTTAGTATTAGCAACATGAGATCAGGTTGTAATGTTGACCCTGTGTATAATACATCATTGAGTGATTTGCCTGAGCTCGTACACTTTGAGGCATTGAACACCACAACTTTCGTTGTTGTTTTATCTGATGTGGAAGGTAAAAAGATGAATATCTACCTATGAATATTTTTTCATATGGTATAGTTTCTTCCATATGATTGAGGTCAAGATATTCGTCCATCACATTACCACATGCTGATTTTAGATCATTTTTCTTCGTCAGGCTTTTTTCCATGCTTAGGAATTGCTGGACTGCTGAAACTCTAGAGTGGCCTAGAGCTATAGTTTCTGGAAAGGTGGATTTGAATGGCAGTCGCACAACATAACGACCATGTTCGTTTCTTGTAGTTGTGGACTGGTAATAGGCTTCGCAAGCCTGATCTTCTTCTGAAAGTTGGTAATCTGGGGTACTTCTTCCACTTCCCAGAATTTTTTAAGTTCATTACTTAAATATTCGTTTGTGATATCTTCCACTTGTGTGGTGAAAGAATTTATTTTTTCAGTGACTTGGCCACTTATAATCCACCCAAAGATTGTATTTTGGGCTAACAATTTATTAGAGATTTTCTCTATACCTTCAAGAATTATTTGAGGTATTAAGTCACTGCCTAATAATTTGTCGATTTGTGATGGGGTGTGACAGTTGGGATCTGCTAATTTTAGATGTGAGCTTTTCTCCCAGTTTATTTTATTTACTTCATAGCTTGGAAGCAAATTTGTAAGTTGCGGTAGAACGATGGCTTGTGCATCTATTCGTATATCCGCATTTGGAGAAACTATAGTGATTGGTCATATTTTATTAGAGTTTTGAATAATTCTTCCGCCCATTCCCGAAATTTGAAAATTGGAATGTTTTATTGGCAATTTTAGCCGATTTTGAACCGTTGATGATATAATGGATCTTTGAGAGCCTTGATCTATTAACGCTCTTAGTTTGAATAAATCATCTTTATGTTCAATGGTGATGACCGCAGTTGGTAAAATAATTTTGCTTTCATTTTCTGAATGAAGCGCTTGAATTTTTGCTGCTTTAGAGCAATATGGTTGTTCTTCCCTTTTTTCGGGATTTGAGAGTTCGGGATTACTTGATGTAGTTGTAGCGCCTAACCCCGTGGTTTTTTGAAATTGATTTATCTTTATATTTTGAAAATTGGTAACATGATGCAATAAGTGACGTCTTCGTTGACAATATACACAATTGAATTTGCTTTCACAGTCTTTTGTCATATGAGAATTCGACAGACAGTTCATGTAAAGTTTGTGTTGACTAACCAGATTGTTTCTATCTGAAACGGATAATTTATTGAATCTCTCACAAGATCTTAATTTATGGCCTCTCTTACAGAGTTCACACAATGATTGCCACTGACTACTTTGATTTGACACGAATGTGTGACTTTTATTAACGTGTCTGTTATATTGTATGTTATTACTGGCTTGGGGTTTGAACAAGTTTTTACTTGAGTCATTTTTATGACTTTTTGGCTTTATAGTTTTTTTGTCTATTCGCTTAGCTATCTCGTATTGAGCAGTGAGGAATGTTTTTCATCTGTTGCCAGGTGGGCACTATTTTTCTTTCCACTAGTGATTGTTCCCATCGTAGTAACGCAGCGTTTCTGCGCAAATGGTTACTATCATAGGGTTCCACGATTCTGTGGGGATATTTTGTGTTTTTAACACTGATAAACAATTGTTCACTGTAGAGTATAAGTTCTGAAATTCCTGGCTTGTTTCTTGTTGAATTTTTGGCAAATGAAATAAAGTTTTTATTGGGTTTTCTATCATAACCCTTTCAGTTTCGTACCTTTCGACAAGTGCTTCCCAAGCCAGTTTCAATTTTCGTCATTTAAAGCGAATTGCTTGAAGATACTGCCTGCTTCCCCTTTTGTTTTATACCTGAGATGGTATAGCTTTTGCGCTTGTGAAAGTTTAGGACGGTCTATATAAACGGCAGTGAACATGTCCTGGAAGGACGGCCACTGGTCATAACATCCATTAAAAACTTCATGCCTTTATCTAGGTCTTCTTTTTGTGTTGTAACTACTCTGGGATTGGGAGTAGTGGGTCTACTTGGCCTTACTAAACTTATTTGTTCAGTTATCATTCCCTTTGTTAACTCGTACTGATCGCGGCAGTTATCACACGTGGCTGTCGCCGAAGCTTTTGTGTTTTCTGGGAGTTCTGCGTCTTCAGTATCTAGTACTGTATCGTACGCTGCTAGAGGGCGTGCCCATAGATTGTTAGCACTTTCTAATTTTATATTTAAAACTGATTCCGTAATGTCAGTAATAGGGCAAGCTTGAAACCGTGTGCAATATCTTATAAAGCTATCACTTTCATTGATAAATTTCGATATTATATGATCTTTTGATATCTTTTGCTTTGTACCGTGCTTAGAGCGTATAGCTTCTGCAGGTGTGCTTTGTTTATCGTCGTCAGCCATTTTTGGAATGGTAATAAACTGGCCTGATATAGATTCTTTTGAATCTGTGCTCATTTAGAATAAATAAGAATTTAGAATTAAAATTTGATGAGATGTATCTGATAAATATCGAAAACCGAAAACTCTTTTACCCCTCGGTATCCCTCGAATAACACGGTTAATTGGTTCCGTGTTAATCGAAATCTTGTTATTTGATACTAATAAATCATACGATTTTGGAGATACCGTTCCGTGCTATTTAAAACCGTGCAACTCGAAACTCGAGATCCATACAAATTTGTACCTTTGGTTCCAAAGATTAATTAAGAAAACATTAAAAATAAGAAAAAAATTGTTTTTTAGTTATAAAATTTCAGTTATACAAAAATAAAAAAAATTATTCAATTTAGAAAAGTGAATATTAAAAATTTAAAAGGTAAAATTTTATAATCGCAATAATTTTTAAATTACATATGTTCAACCACTGTCACTCTCCAAAGATTGATTTATTTTTCCTTGGATAAGTAGAGGATCCTTATCAATGGAAATTTCTTGATCACTGTCGTCATCCAAAATACGAATTCTCTTTCTTCTTCTCCTCATCACTGGAAACATTTTCATAGCCGATATTGGGTTCTTTTATTTTTCGTAGTGTTTAAAATTTTCAAGTATGGACCTAAACAAGTTTTTAAATTTTTTTGGAAGGTTCTTTTGCGTGATAGTGACGGATCAATCTCCATAAAATGAAGCTCTAATTTTTTGCTAAATCCAAACTTTGTTGCACATCAGTGACGCAAATATTGGGAGAAGAATCTTCAGAATACTTTTCTGCGTCTTCATCTACAATGCTGTCTTCATCAGGCTCATTAATTATTTCTATTAGTTCAGCTGTAGTCCAAGTATGTTCTTGAAACAGTTCGTCCAGATCTTGGCTATTCAGATTCTCAAATCCCTCTCCACCTATCTTATGAGCAATATTAAGAATTTCATTGCGTAGAGTTTCTTCGGATGAATTAGAATTTTCTTTTTGGACAATATGAGGGAGTACTGGCTTCCAAGAACCGTTAATTGTGGGAGGTTTTATTTCGTTTATAGCAGAGGATATCTTTGTTATGCAGTCCAAAATAGAGAATTCTTTCCATGCCGGGAGAAGCGTTTTATTTTCGTCTGAATCTATTTTTTGCAGAATTTTTTCAAACGATTTTCGAACAAAATAGGCTTTGTGGGTTGCGATAATGCCTTGGTCCAAGGGCTGGAGAAGTGATGTTGTATTGGGGGGAAGGAATACAACCTTGACATTTGGATGATATAAGTCCTTGAGTTGACTTGTGGCATTATCTAATAGCAATAAAATTTTGAAACTTAAATTTTTTTCCATCATATAGTTTTTTACTTCCAGAATGAAGCAGATATGGCCTGCTAAGACATTCATCCTTATTTTGTCCTCATTTCTTTTAATCGTCCGAATAGTTGCTTCATGTAAATTAAATGATTTTGCTAAAGTCGATATTTTAACTCCTTCTTTTAACTTGTCTAAAATATCCATTTTTTCCTTAAGTGCAATAACGTTTCTTTTCAAGGGTAATTTTTTTTCCAACGTCATTTTGCAAACCTAAGAATCGAGGATAAAGTTTCAATAACTGCACAATATACTATAGAAACCTTACAAATCTTCAACTAAAAAGTCTTTAGTCCGTATGTACTTTGGAAAGTTTAAAATTAGTCACATGGGCCAGTAAGCTAAGCACTCACTACTTTACGCACAAAATTTAAAAAAACGTCTTAAATATTTCGATCTGCTCGCTTTAACCCATACGAGACGACTGCACAGGAGAACTAACTAAATATTGCGTTATTTAAATGCATTATAGCGTCATACTACAAACAGTCGGTGGAAGGAAAATTATACTCAATTTTTAACAGGAATTTTCGCGACTTCGTGTTATTCGAACTCGGCGTTATTCGAGGGTTGTCGCAATTTTTAACCGTGCTATTCGAGATTTCGTGCAACTCAAGTACCGTGCTATTCGAGGGTGCCTTATTAGTACACTATTATTTCTTCACTTGTATGTGTGTGTATGTTTGTAACTTTTTACCCAGTTAGACCTAGTGACATGCCGGTAACGGGTGCCGGTTTAATTGTCATTGTTCCTATCACGTTCTTAAGGTCGAATCAAAAAAGCCTCAAAACTTTTGTATACATGTGATCCTTTATCACCTTCTCGCTCACATATTTTCTGCTGTAATAAAACTGTATCCTTCTTTCTCACACCTTCATTAAATTTGGGACAAATCAACAAAACTGCTTTCAGGAAAGCGTGGCGGTGCATTCTGCAATATCCTAGTGGGTAAACCACTCGTTTGTCATTCCTTCAACATAAAGTTCAAAGCTCTAAAATATAAAGATTTTTGGAACGAAGTTCCTTACGGCAGGCTTGGAGAAGACAGGGATTTTGCTGCGGGAGCTAACTGAAAAAAAAGTGATAGTAAAAACCGTAAGAAATAACCCGTAAGAAAAAAACTGTAAGATCGCTAGTTATAGCCTACTTTTAGGTCTTGCAAAGTAATTAGGCATGAAAATCTGGAACATTATTGTGTATGCAAATTAGTTTTGAGTGAAGTGCGGAACACATAGAGCGCGACAGACTGCAAACTACATCTGTCAAATATTAAAATACAGACGTTCTTATGGACACTGTTATTTTGACAGCTGCACGACTACACGACTGCAGGGCGACAGTTGTCGTTCCCGCTAACTTGAATATAATAATTTGAGAGAAAAATCAGGACAACCTCCATAAAATAAAATTAAGCACAATTTTTTTTTGCAAATTGTATCGATTCTACATTATCCAAAGAAACTTCGTTCCTACCTGGTGTCCCACGACAGCACATTTCTTGTTTTTTTTATAAAATATTTTTGTTTTTTATTAATTTTAATAATAAAATTATTTTTCCCGTTTTCCGTTGTCACGGCATTACGCGTGAATGGCTGGACCGATTTCACTTATTCTTTTTTTGTTGTATTTGTTATTATTAGGAGAAGGTTTTATGTGAGAAAAAATTACGAAAGTTGCCGGAAAGCCCCTAAAAACAGCCCTTTTCTTATTCCCATACAAACGTTTTATTTTGTACATACATATGTACGTACTTATGTGTAAGTAATATGAATGTTTATTTGTTAGTAACGCTAAGGCTCGAAAACGGCTGAACCAATCTTCATGACATTTTCAGAAGTTGCTCGATGTGGATCTGGAAAGGTTTAGAAATAAACAAACCTTCTACTTTTCATGAGAAAAACTTGAAAAATTTTAAATTTTCAAAAAGTAACTTTTTTCCATAAATTTTTTTTTTTCAATATTTTGATTTGTAAATTATTTGAATCGTCCAATTTCGGGCGCTTGCTTTTTTATTCTGGCTATTTAAAAGAAAAATTATTGAAAATTATTCAGTGAAAACTTTAAGTGTGTTTAAGACGAAGTGATCAATTCTTCTTCTTCTTTACTGGCGTAGGCACCGCTTACGCGATTATAGCCGAGTCAACAACAGCGCGCCAGTCGTTTCTTCTCTTCGCTACTTGGCGCCAATTGGATATTCCAAGCGAAGCCAGGTCCTTCTCCACTTGGTTCTTCCAACGGAGTGGAGGTCTTCTTCTTCCTCTGCTTCCCGCGGCGGGTACTGCGTCGAATACTTTCAGAGCTGGAGTGTTTTCATCCATCCGGACAACATCACCTAGCCAGCGTAGCCGCTGTATTTTAATTCGCTGAACTATGTCAATGTCGTCGTATATCTCGTACAGCTCATCGTTCCATCGAATGCGATATCCGCCGTGGCCAATGCGCAAAGGACCATAAATCTTTCGCAGAACTTTTCTCTCGAAAACTCTTAAGATCGACTCATCGGTTGTTGTCATCGTCCAAGCCTCTGCACCGTACAGCAGGACGGGAATTATGAGCGACTTATAGAGTTTGGCTTTTGTTCGTCGAGAGAGGACTTTACTTTTCAATTGCCTACTCAGTCCAAAGTAGCACCTGTTGGCAAGAGTAATCCTGCGTTGGATTTCCAGGCTGACATTGTTGGTGGTGTTTACGCTGGTTCCAAGATAGACGAAATTATCTACAACTTCAAAGTTATGACTGTCAACAGTGACGTAGGAGCCAAGTCGCGAGTGCGACGACTGTTTGTTTGAAGACAGGAGATATTTCGTCTTGACCTCGTTCACTGCCAGACCCATTTGCGTTGCTTCCTTGTTAAGTCTGGAGAAAGTAGAACTAACGGCGCGGGTGTTAAGGCCGATGATATCAATATCATCGGCATACGCCAGCAGCTGTGCACTCTTATAAAAGATTGTACCTGCTCGATTAAGTTCTGCAGCTCGAATAATTTTCTCCAGTAGCAGATTGAAAAAGTCGCACGATAGGGAGTCGTCTTGTCTGAAACCTCGTTTGGTACCGATTGGCTCGGAGAGGTCCTTCCCGATCCTGACGGAGCTTTGAGTGTTGCTCAACGTCACTTTACACAGCCGTATTAGTTTTGCGGGGATACCAAATTCAGACATCGCGGCATAGAGGCAGCTCCTTTTCGTGCTGTCGAAAGCAGCTTTGAAATCGACGAAGAGGTGGTGTGTGTCGATTCACCTTTCACGGGTCTTTTCCAAGATTTGGTGCATGGTGAATATCTGGTCGGTGGTAGATTTGCCAGGTATAAAGCCACACTGATAAGGTCCAATCAGTTTGTTGACGGTAGGCTTTAATCTTTCACACAATACGCTCGACAGAGCCTTATATGCGATGTTGAGAGGCTAATCCCACGGTAGTTGGCGCAGATTGTAGGGTCTCCTTTTTTATGGATTGGGTATAGCACACTTAAATTCCAATCGTTGGGCTGCTTTCGTCCAACCATATTTTACAAAGAAGCTGATGCATGCTCCTTACCAGTTCTTCGCCGCCGTGTTCGAATAGCTCGACCGGCAATCCGTCGGCCCCTGACGCTTTGTTGTTCTTCAGGCGGGCAATTGCTATTCGAACCTCTTCATGGTCGGGCAATGGAACGTCTGCTCCATCGTCATCGATTGGGGAATCGGGTTCGCCTTCTCCTGGCGTTGTACGTTCACTGCCATTCAGCAGGCTGGAGAAGTGTTCCCTCCATAATTTAAATATGCTTTGGGCATCGGTAACTTGATCACCTTTGGGGGTTCTACAAGAGTATGCTCCGGTCTTGAAACCATCTGTAAGCCGCCGCATCTTTTCGTAGAATTTGTGAGTATTACCCTTGTCGGCCAGCTTATCAAGCTCTTCGTACTCACGAATTTCGGCATCTTTCCTTTTCTGTCTACAAATGCGCCTTGCCTCCCTCTTCAACTCTCGGTATCTATCCCATCCCGCACGTGTTGTGGTTGATCGTAACGTTGCGAGGTAGGCAGCCTGTTTTCTCTCCGCTGCGACACGGCACTCCTCGTCGTACCAGCTGTTCTTTTGCACTTTCCGAAAACCAATGGTTTCGGTTGCAGCTGTATGTAAGGAGTTTGAAATGCCGTCCCACAGTTCCCTTATACCGAGTTGTTGACGAGTGCTCTCAGAGAGCAGGAGTGCAAGCCGAGTAGAAAATCGTTCGTCTGTCTGTTGTGATTGTAGCTTCTCGACGTCGAAGTGATCAATTACAGATTGAAATTTGTTACGAAGCCAATAAGAGGTCTTGCTAACATCGGTCAGCATTCTTTTTGCCATCAACGTATAGTACACGAAGGGACATGAACGAGTACTCCCAGGATGCGATGACATACGTGTGGAACTATGGATCGCAGTCAACCAGCAAGTGATAATCACGATGTTACAGCACAACTTTGCAAACAACAGCTTCTATGTTTGATGGACTTTATCTTGAAGCAATGTATGTATGTATACGTTGTAAACAAGAAGTTTGCCACACGCACACATTCTTCTTCTGGTTACACCAGATCAAGTTTATGATTATACGAAGTAATGAAAACCAATATGGTTCATGGACCTTGCGGACACCACAATCCCACTTCGTTTTGTTTGTCTGACAATAAATTCACGAAACACTATACACGTGCTTTTCCTTCGGAAACGCAAACTGGAAATGATGGATATCCACTCTATCGTCGTAGCTCACCAGCCGGAAATAATAGTAGATTTATCATTCAAGTAAGAGATGGCGAATATGGTTGTCTAATTCACTTTCAACACTGATGTCAATGTTGAATGTTGTAGTTTGGTGAAATCAATCAAATAGGTTTGCAAAGACGCCACCAAAGAAAGCAATATGGCGATTACTGGCCTTGAACGAGATGAGATCAGCAAGTATCAAATGGGTCGATACGTGAACTGCATTAAAGCGGTTTGTAGAATATTAACTTTTGCAATTCATGGAAGTTTTCCGACTGTTGTGCATCTCCCGTTTCAACTTCATTTAAGTCACTGCGTATTGTGAATGGTACAGTGTGTGTAACTTTTTGAGAAGCATGTCAACGATTGCAATTGCTGGAACATGATAATCACTGAAAACAAACGACGGACAATGCCATAGCTACTTCGCATACTTTTCGCGAAGATCATTTCGACACAGCCTTCAACTTCGTGTCAATTGCCGGATACGAAAAAAATTACATTGCTGAAAACATTTTACATCGTATTCGCTAAGAATTGGAAATAGGCAAATTACGATCGTCTTGACAATGAGACGAAGTCGTGAAGTCGAAGTGGAATTTCTAAATTCTTTGGAGAGGCTTGGTATGCCGCAGCATCATTTGCGTCTCAAAGTTGGATCTGTCATTATGTTTCGCAATGTTCATGCGCCGAAACTGTGCAATGGAACCCGACTGGTTGTGACGCAGCTATCGAATACAAGGGGGCAGAATGCTTGATTCTACGAATTATTTTGTGTTCCAATGATTCCTCATTTCAGTTCAAACCTATTCAGTTTCCATGGAAATTGCATTTGAAATGATAATCAACAGGACACAAGGATAGTCGCTAGAAGAGTTTGGCATAAATCTGGAAATGCGTTTTTCACACGGCCAGATATACGTGGCGTGTTCACGAGTTCGAAACCCATCTTCTCTGTACATTTACGCACCAGAAAAGAAACCAAAAAATTTTGTTTATCAAGCTGCGCTACATTAAAAAAAATTTAAAAAAATCACAAATAAATTATTTTGAACACAATATAAATGTAACTTTCTTTTCATTTCAAAACACTTAACTTCACGGAGGAAAACAGCTGCGGGGTCAGCTAGTAATAAATACATATACATAATTATATCAAAAAAATTATTACAATATAATATTAATTTTTCTTCAGCTTTTCGCTTCCTATATGTTTTTTCCTCAAATCTATGGTGGCTCATTTCGATGGACTTAAGCATTTGTGAATTTATAAAAAATGTTATGAAAATTCAATTTAAAATACATCTTTTTAGGTAAATATGCATGTGTGTATAAAATTGACTATATAATATGTTGGACAACAGAAATTTTGATAGTGGTTGTTTGCCTCCCCTACTGTCCCAGTTACATAATGTCAGGAATTCGTCAGTGTACAGATGCCGCAACACATTACATACACTGTCGGAACTGCCTTTCATACTTAAAACAAACTGTTTCTGTAATTTGAAAATATTATGCAAAATAAATATAGTTTATTTAAGAAATTGTATACATTACTAATACCTGAGAAAGACATGTAGTAATAATACCATAGTAAAGGTATCATGGTATTCTGTTTACTACGTTGCTGACACATACGACAATGTAGTAAACTCAAATACTACCTTTGTTTCATAGCCATTAAATATTTCAAAAAAACGTAAACAATAAATATGTAGATGTGTGTTATGGAGAAAATAAGTACAGTTATTTCAAATACTGTAAAGTTAATCTATTTTTATCGCAAGAAAGCTATAAAATGAGGCATTTCCTGTTTTTCCGGAAGAAAAAATGTGAAAAATATTTTGTTTTCCATTTCAATAATTAATTTTTTAAGTCATTTTGACAGAATATTTCGAAGAGCTTTTGTGTAAAAGCTTTTAGCAAAGTTTTTTACCTGTTTTTTAGCTGTGTTTATACAAATACCACAATGAGACATCATAGTATTGTTAACAGCAAAATACTACATTGTTCATATGGTATTTTGCTAGTATTTGGTGATACACATATGGTATTTGTACCATATATGGTATTGTTACTACATGTCTGTCTCGGGTATAACCGTTGCTGTAGAAAATTCTTCGCATTTAAGTTTTTTTTTGTTGTTAATGCTAGGGTGGAAGCAATTTCTGTTTGTGCGTTGTCGATTTTTTCACCAGTGTCGGCATACTGATTGGTGAACTTTCCGAATTAGCACCTTACATTCGCGGACGGTTTTTTGTTGGGACATTTCTTCGCTTTTTTGAATTATCTGAAAAGAGAACAAGAGCAGTTAGAGAATACAA
Organism: Bactrocera zonata; assembly: GCA_037783105.1. Lineage (NCBI taxonomy): Eukaryota > Metazoa > Arthropoda > Insecta > Diptera > Tephritidae > Bactrocera > Bactrocera zonata. Next base: position 529,426 of record JBAWJQ010006655.1, on the reverse strand, counting down.
CAAAACATCTAATAAAATAAAATTTTTTAAGAAATGCATTCAAACAATATATTGGATTACCATTTCCATCCACAGGCAAATTGTTTCCTTGTTGCTTTGAAAAGTTTGCCTTTGAGTTGTAGCAAACAGAAATGTTGAATTTCTTCCGTTTAAATGTCAATTGTTCTACAATACGAATGCGTAAAAATAAATTGAAAATTAAATTGATAATTTTACATGTACCTTATACGGGAGTAGAAGACGTTGTTGGGCATTCCTCCAAATAGGTGTCATCAAAAAGCGCTGGTGAATCCATCTGATTAAGAAATAAAAATTTGGCAGCATCAAAATTCATTTTAAGTAACTTAACATAATATAATAAAATACCGTCGGGACAACGCAATAATTACAATGAAAAATACTAATTTGAAAATTCATAAAATAGATTATGTAAAATCGAAATTAGAAAAAACTTGCTCTCATGTGGAATAAAAAAATATTTATAAACTATATCGTCTTTTTATATTTTGAACAAATGTGGGTCCAATTTATTTGGCAACAAAATACCTAAACAAGATGACGATTCCAATAGTTCTTGAAAGTAGTTTTCAACGCCCAAGAAACAATGTGCCGATAAAGTTGCGATACCAGATTCCTCTGTCATGCCTGTAACTTTTATGGGGCCTAATTTATGACTAAAACAATAGTAGTCTTTTTCTTTTTTAAAATCTATATTAAACGAATTAATTTTGGATATTTTTTTGCAAGTAAAATCTGGAATATTTCTTTCTTCTAGCCTTAAATGTAATTGATGCAGGATTTTATTGGGCTTATTTATAAGTTTTTTTAAATATTGCATGTGATTTTCAAACTTGTAAGCGGAAAAGTTGTCTAGAAGACCATATAGCTTGTCAGTTAAACGGAGTAAACCGTGTGTATTGTAACTAACTAAATGGTCACCGTGTATATTTCCAAACAAGTGAACGAGTTCTTCTAAGATTTGTTGGGCAACATTGGCTTCAGTGCTATAAGACTTCTTGCATGATAGTAGCCTTATACCTGCGTGCAATAAGAGGAAATGGTAGTAATGGTCACCACCAATGCAATCCTTTAGGAAAAATATACCTACATAAAAACTGTAAGAACTGCCGCTTTCCAATTGCTTATTTCATCTAAACTTCTACATATTTGACAGAACTCTAAAGGAACTAAATTGAAAAGAAATGCCATTTTTTCGTTAACTTTGCTTACGTTTATATTGCCTTTTTTAATTAACAATTGAAGCAACTTTTTACATACAGCAAGATCTACAAGATGCATTGGGTCTAAATGAAATTGGGAAACCATTTTGAGATTTCCTGACTCTAAAATGCTTTCTCGAAATTTAAAAGGATTAATGTGATGTGATCTGTCACTTCTATTTTTAAAAGATTGGTCAGTTCTTAAATGTTTTATTTGTTTTGAAAAACAAACTCTCCTTTCCTTGTAGTCACCCACTTGATCACATTTAGAACAACTACTTTTTCCAGTGTGTGACTGTACACCTGTAACAAAAGCTCGAGCGGGAGCATCACAGTAAAACAAACGAATATCGAATTTTTAAGTACCAACCTGAAGACCATTTTTTTTTTAATAATTTACTTGTTCACAAAATTCTTTTAAAAAATCATTAAAGCTCCAAGGTTTTTCTGTTCCAGAAAACCACGCAATTGTAAGCGGCAATTCGTTTAGAAAATTAACTATCGATGCTAGAATAGGCAACAATACTTTATTCGAATTCTTGAATAATTTCAGGCCATCTATTCCCACATCTAGCACAATATTATTTTCATTTTAAAGTTAAGGAAATTAATTTTTCTCAAAATGATTTTGAATTTCTCTATATAAAAAGATCCGCTTGGAATCGTTTGAAAATTTACTTTTTTTCGGCTGGTACCTAGAAGACTTTTAGACGTTAGAGGTAAATCTTTAAAGCCCAAGCTTTTAATTCTAAACTAAATGAATTATTTTCTATCACTTTTAAAATTTCGCTATCACTATTATTCCTATCACTAACATAGCTATTACTGCAATTTGAAGAAAAATCAAGGGACCTTAGTGAACTGCATCCCTCCATATCAGGATAACAATCAAAATTTACATCTTTTTCACAAATTTTCACAAATTTAAATGCACTAAGATCAAAAACCTTTTTTCCGGCTCATATATGCACTAAATGTATTTTTTTTTTTTAATGTACTGAATTATTATTTTCTTTACTCACCCTTTTTCCAAATATTATTGCACAGACACAAAATGTTCACAAATATTAAAGAAACATAATTATAATATTTTTTAAATATTTATTTAAATAATTTTGCATAAATGTGCAAAAGCACAAATCTGCACAATTCTCAATTATCGACGCGATTGTAATCGAATTTTTTTTCTTCGAACTCAATTTGTCACAACGAACAAGCAAACGTCAAATTCACGGTATTATGCTGTACGCTTTCACATCCATCGTTTTCAATAAGCGGTGAGAGCTAAAAAATTGTATGTCTTCTTTTGTTTTATTTCTGCTTAACATCTGTTGAGTGAAGAGCTTATAATATAAAACAAAAAAAAAAGACACAATAGATTGACTTCTTAAGCTGAAATCACACGATTGGTCAAATGTACCAATTTTTGTTTTATATGTACAGATCGTGTGACAACCAGAAAATATTTGGCATAGGGCAAATTAACAAAATTTTTGTGCAGATAGACCGATAAAATACGGCTCTGTTGTACAAATCATGTGAACTGTTGTACAAATCAAGTAAATACAAAAAATGGACATATATACCGATAATTTTATCTGCCACTGCCGGACCAATCGCAGTGACCAATCAATTCAAATAAAGCCAAAATTATGTTTTTTTTTAATACGCTTTTATTAGCTTCACTTGTATGTATGTATGTATGTTTGTAACTTTTTTTAAGTGGTACTGCAACCTAGAATACTTGAGCGACACTGTAGGAAGGCGATAGTAAGTTTAAGCAGCTCACCAAAAAGATGCGCTTAAAAGTATGCAACATCTATATAAAACTAGTTTTGGTGACATTTAAATAACATACTGAGTTGGGCGTCGACCATTCATAAGATGCAAGGTTGTACAGTAGAACAAGCAGTAATTTATCTGGGCTCTCGACTGTTTGCTGCTGGACAAGCTTATATAGCACTTAGTCGTTGTAGATCTTTGGACGGTATTCGAATTGAAGAACTAGACTGTTCAAAGTTGACAGGTAAAACCCCATGTAACAGTGAAGCTTTAGAATAAATGATTCGATTAAGAAGTAATAATTCGTAAAGTCGTCAATAGAACTCGGTCGCAAATAATGTAACAATTAATCATGGAAGGTTACAAGTAGATATTAAATGCTGCCTAATTATCGATTTACTTAACCAATACTACATGTCATAGTTCATATTTTAACAAATTTGGGATTTCTCACATCAAACTAAAAAATCAAAAATAAATATAGTTTAAAAAAACTAAAAAACACGCTTTTAAAGCATACAATTTTTAAACTATATTTATTATTTTTATTATCCTAGGAATACTTTACACCTGGCTGGAATTTCATTATTTACTGTTTGACAACTCTATGATTATTAAACTAATAATAATAAATAATTATTAAACTTGGCGGCACTGATATCTGCAAAAACAATTGATGCACCACTGCTCTTTATTCCATTTTTCCGTTATTAAACAAGTCACTACATTTATTGGTGAGTATAAATATTTATGATATGTTTTTATATATGGAGGATGGAGTCATGTGTCGAAGTTCACGGAAGTGGGGAAAGTTCTCTGATTGCCATTCACTTGGGAGTGGCCAGAAACGATTCTTTTATATATGACTCAAGCAGCTCACGACTTCCGGTCTTTGGCCAAGTATCCTCTGGGTAGCCTAAGAACATCCGTTTGAAGGCGAGCTAAAGTGAAAAGGCGAAATATTCCCTACTTAGGGTTGTGCGCTGGGTTTGGGACCCGCCACGTAAAAAAAACACCCCCAATGAAAGGAAACAACAAGCCTCGGATAAGAGACCCCCCTTCTGATGACGACCATAGCAAACGAATTAAGGACTATGATTTGAGGCCATGCACCTAGAATGCCCGGTCCCTTAATTGGGAAGGTGCCGCTGCCCAGCTGGTTGATGTCCTCGTGAAAATAAAGGCGGACATCACCGCCGTCCAAGAAATGCGATGGACGGAATAAGGACAGAGACAAGTAGGTCCTTATGGCATTTACTACAGTGGCCACGTAAACTCCAGAGAATGAACGTCTATCCACAATCCGCATCAAAGCGAGGTTCTTCAACATATCGCTGATATATATATATCGCCCCGACGGAAGAGGAGGACGATGCGACCAAAGATGCCTATTATGAGTGCTTGGGGCGCACTTATGAGAGATGCCCCACCACGATGTCAAAATCGTGCTTGGCGATTTTAACGTCAGGATGGGCAAAGAAGATATTTTTGGCACTTCGGTCAGTAAATTCAGCCTCCACGAGGAAACATCCCCAAATGGGTTGAGGCTGATCGACTTCGCCGAGGTCCGATATATGGTTATCTGTAGTCCTAGATTCCCCCATAAGAAGATTCATCAAGCTACCTGGCAGTCTCCGGATCGAAAAACCACCAACCAGATCGATCATGTTGTGATAGATGGAAGACACGTCTCCAGTGTTTTAGATGTGCGTGCGCTCCGAGGTCCTAACATCGACTCGAACCACTATATTGTTGCAGCCAAGATTCGCACCCGCCTCTGTGCAGCAAAACACGCACGCCAACAAACACAAGGAAGGTTCGAAGTCGAGAAGCTGCAATCACAACAGACAGCCGAACGATTTTCTACTCGGCTTGCACTCCTGCTCTCTGAGAGCACTCGTCAACAACACGGTATAAGGGAACTGTGGGACGGCATTTAAAGCTGCAACCGAAACCATTGGTTTTTGGAAAGTGCAAAAGAACAGCTGGTACGACGAGGAGTGCCGTGTCGCAGCGGAGGGAAAACAGGCTGCCTACCTCGCAAAGTTACGATCGACCGCAATACGTGCGTGATGGGAAAGATACCGAGAGTTGAAGAGGGAAGCAAGACGCATTTGTAGACAGAAAAAGAAAGAGGCCGAAATGCGGGAGTACGAAGAGCTTGATAAGCTGGCCAACAGGGGTAATGCTCGAAAATTCTACGAAAAGATGCGGCGGCTTACAGAAGGTTTCAAGACCGGAGCATACTCTTGTAGAACCCCCAAAGGTGATCTAGTCACCGATGCCCAAAGCATACTTAAATTATGGAGGGAACACTTCTCCAGCCTGCTGAATGGCAGTGAACGTACAACGCCAGGAGAAGGCGAACCCGATTCCCCAATCGATGACGATGGAGCAGACGTTCCACTGCCCGACCATGAAGAGGTTCGAATAGCAATTGCACGCCTGAAGAACAACAAAGCGGCAAACACGGCGGCGAAGAATGATAAGGAGCATGCATCAGCTTCTTTGCAAAATATGGTCGGACGAAAGCATGCCCCACGATTGGAATTTAAGTGTGCTATGCCCAATCCTTAACAAAGGAGACCCCACAATCTGCGCCAACTACCGCGGGATAAGCCTCCTCAACATCGCGTACAAGGTTCTATCAAGCGTATTGTGTGAAAGATTAAAGCCCACCGTCAACAAACTGATTGGACCTTATCAATGTGGCTTTAGACCTGGCAAATCAACAACCGACCAGATATTCACTATGCCCCAAATCTTGGAAAAGACCCGTGAAAGGTGAACCGACACTCACCACCTATTCGTCGATTTCAAAGCTGCTTTCGACAGCACGAAAAGGAGCTGCCTCTATGCCGCGATGTCTGAATTTGGTATCCCTGCAAAACTAATACGGCTGCGTAAAGTGACGTTGAGCAACACTAAGAGCTCCGTCAGAATCTGGAAGGAACTCTCTGAGCCAATCGATACCAAACGAGGTTTCAGACAAGACGATTCCCTTTCATGCGACTTTTTCAATCTGCTTCTGAAGAAAATAGTTCGAGCTGAAGAACTTAATCGAGCAGGTGCAATCTTTTATAAGAGTGTACAGATGCTGGCGTATGCCGATGATATTGATATCATCGACTTGGCTCTCACGTCTCTGTTGACAGTCATAGCTTTGAAGTTGTAGATAATTTCGTCTATTTAGGAACCAGTATTAACATCACCAACAATGTCAGCCTGGAAATCCAACACAGGATTGCTGTTGCCAACAAGTGCTACTTCGGACTGAGTAGGCAATTGAAAAGTAAAGTCTTCTCTCGACAAACAAAAGCCAAACTCTATAAGTCGCTCATAATTCCCGTCCCGCTATGTGGTGCAGAGGCTTGGACGATGACAATAACCGATGAGTCGACGTTACGAGTTTTCGAGAGAAAGGTTCTACGAAAGATTTATGGTCCTTTGCGCATTGGCCACGACTAATATCGCATTCGATGGAACGATGAGCTGTACGAGATAAACGACGACATTGACATTGTTCAGCGAATTAAAAGACAGCGGCTACGCTGGCTAGGTCATGTTGTCCGGATGGATGAAAACACTCCAGCTCTGAGAGTATTCGACGCAGTACCCACCGCGGGAAGCAGAGGAAGAGGAAGGACCAAATGGATAAGGACCTAGCTTCGCTTGGAATATCCAATTGGCTCCACATAGCGACGAGAAGAAACGATTGGCGTGCTGTTGTTGACTCGGCTATAATCGCGTAAGCGGTGTCTACGCCAAGAAGAAGAAGTTTATATATATTTATTTATTTACATTTAATATATTAATATTGTTCATTTATTTTTCAGAATATGGATACAGATGAAGATGAAATCTTTGATAATTTGACTACCGTAATATGCCAAAATATATCCAATATGTCTGCAGAACCAACACCAGCGCCAGATAAAAAGAGAAAGCGTTTTCAAGTTACAACTGCATGGTCCTCGGAAGATGTGGGAATATTCTTCATTGGACTATAAAAACCGACAGAAGAGAGAGAATGCATGGGGAGAAGTTGCAGCGAACTGTCATGGCCGTAGTGTTGATGAGTGCAAGGCCAAACGGGCGAATGTGAAAACAGCGTACAATAATACAAAAAACAAATTACACGCAAAGTCTGGTTAGAGTGCGTCAAGTTCACAACCGCATTGGCAATTTTGGACTCCAATGCAGTTTTATCATAATTTATCATTATGCCGGAATTACATATGCAGAATTCTGCGTGCAGAAAAAAAATTTGTACTGATTTGACAGTTCAAATTCTACACCTCAATGTAGATCTGCACGGCATGTGAAATTTGAATTTCTCTGCGCAGAGGCAGTGCTGACAACATTCAAATAATTAATTTTTGAGCAAAGTCCGGTAACGTTTTAAATTGCGCTCAGCTGTTCAGTGAAAATAAACAAAAGATATAAAAAAATGGAAGAAAAATTGATTGAATTTGTTAGCGAAAACCGATTCCTATATGACAAAAGTCATAGGAATTATAAAAATAGCTACCTGAGGGACGCCAAATTTCAGGAGCTATCGGAGAAATTGCATATTCCAGGTAAATCTTTAATTTTATAATTTAACAGAAAATTTATATTTATTCAGGTTTTGAATGTTTTGAGGTGAGAAGCTAAAGGCCCGTTGGCGGACACTACGAGATAAATTTTACAAAGACTTAAAAAAGAGACCATCAGGAAGCGGCGTATATTCGCCACACAAAAAGTGGAAGTGGATGGAGAGCAGTGATGGTACATAATTTTTTTGGAAAATCCCCACCAAAGAAGAAAAAAATCCCCACTTTTCCCTACGCTGTTTAAAATTTTCCCACAAAATTCCCTACAAGTTTTACCAATCATTTCTTACAATATTAAAAGAAAACAAAAAAGTTTGACCTTAAAGTACAAAAGGTTAGACATTTGGAACATTTATTATAATATTAAATATGTATAATACATAAAAATATAATATGTGCACCATTGCCTTGTATGTGTACACATACATATATATATATATACAAATAAATAAAGAAAAAAATTCATTTCATTTAAATACATTTCATGTTTTAAATTAGACTAGCATAGGTACAACAAGAATGATCCAATCAAATGGATGGTTAACTAAGGCGACATTAATTTATTTGGTTAAAAAAAACTAAACAAACAAAAAACACGTAAACATATACTTTAACCATGATGTAACCAAAGTGCAAAAAAAACAGTATTAATGATGGTCGTAGAGTTCAGACGCTGTCATTTTTTTAGATGCGATTCCTTGCACTGAAAAATGCAACAATTTAGATTTTCGTCTTGCAAAAAAGAGCGGATTAGGCAAATCGAAGTTAAATTTGCATGGCTTAACTTATTTCTTTTTTTCGTACGAACATCTGTAACTATAGAAAAAATTCTTTCGGAATCTGCATTGGCATGGTAGTGTTAAAACAAACTTGGCTAATTTTGATATAGTAGGAAAAAGAAAATTGTCATTAAAGTTTTTCATTTTAGTGATATTGCTCCAAAACTCTTCAGTGCCCATCTTTAAAAGATTATCTTTTTCATCGCTCTTAAAATTAAACTCAAAAGTTCTCCACTCTTGTAGAAGATCGTAAGCATCTACATTAAATCCGCTGCAAATATTTTTAAATGTGAAATCATTTTTGTTTCCTTTTACCCCCATTGCAATTTCTGGACTTAAAAACTCCATTTCTGTAAATATACCTGTTCCAAGGGGCAATCTTCGCTGTATTTCTTCTAAAGCAATAATGTAAAACTGCAGGCAATCCATTCTTATTTTGTTTGCAGCAGCCTTCGGAATAGTTGTTAAGAGATCGATGCACTCATGCCCAAAAAAAAAACTTCTTCGATTGTTAGAGAAATATGCGGTAATCTAACAGCACAAGTAGTATTAAGTTCCGACTTTTTAATGAAATTTTGACCTAGACTCAAAAATAATTTTTCTGATTCCCGTTGAAGAACATATATTAGTGGCACTTTGGACTGAAAAAGTGCATTTAGAGTATTAAAATAGTTGAGGACATACTTAAGAAAAAGTAAATAAGCTCTATTACACTCGTTATTGAGTTCAAACGAAATAATTTCTGTAGATTTCAACTTATCTTGCGCGACAGCTTGCGTAAAAAATTCTAAAAGCACTTCCCAGTTTTCTAAAACACTTTCGACGCATCTATCATGTGACAGCCGTCTAGTTTCATACATCCTTAGGATTTTTTTCTTCCTCCCACCTAACATTTCCTGCACAGCTTCCAATTGCGCACATCTCTTGGAACTTCCAGAGACATACGAACCGATTTGCCGCAAAAGATCTTCGGGTGCTTTTGGCAGTGCTAAGCAAGCTTTACTTGCAATAATTGCGGCCGAATGGCAAATACATTTTACAACGACCACGTTTGGAATGTCATTAATCAATCTGGAAGCGAATGAATTGCATTTCCCGACCATAACATTTGCGCCGTCGCTGCACATGCCTTAAAAATACAAGGAATTAAAAACGACTTTAAAATTTATGTTTATACATACATATTCATATATGTGAAGAATATACATGTGGGATTTGTTTTAAACCAAATGAACACTGCGTTTATTTTAAACTTCATTTACTTTATTACAGTTCAATTTTCAGGCGGTGGCGCGACCGCATTTTACAATATTTACTTCACTCTTGTTTCTTACAACCGAACTGAACGACTTACGCTTGAACAATGATATTTTAGTCTATTTTACAAAAATGGTTGATCGTAACAATGATGGCTACTGATGGACGCTTCGTCGATTAGCAGCTGATTTGCAGTGTTGCCATCTGAACTATATTATTCGTTCAGTGACAATACTGCCACATGTTCTGTCTATTATTTCTTCCTACAATCGGCTATCCTGACCTCTTATTCGACCTCGAATAATTAAGTCCACCTTTTCATGTTTTCTGCCACTGTAGTGGTGTTTTTTGGTCCTTCCGTATTTCCTACTTTGTCAACCTCGTACCTGTCATGGTTTAGTTTGGCGACTACCCTGTACGGTCCTAAATACTTCGGTCGTAATTTCGTAGCCACCCCGAACTGAGTTTTCTTAATGGCTACCAAATCTCCTATGTTGTATTCACGGCTTTCTTTTCTTTTCTGATTAAACGTCTTACAGTTCTCTTTTTGTATGTTTTCTATACTTTCATGCGCACTCTTTCTTAATGAATCACGCTCTAAATTTAATGCCTCTATTTCGAGATCTTTTAAAATTTCATGTAAGTCTGGGTAATCCACTACTCGCATGTTTAATCCTGTAAGAATTCTAAAAGGTGACATTTTCGTACTGCGTGGTGCAGTGTTATTTAAAATCTGTTGTACTTTTGCGACGTGGTTGTACCACTGGGTTGGGTTACCTTGACATTTCTTAGACAGCATTGGAACAATGGTCCTGTGAACGCGTTCTACCTGTCCGTTGCCTCGTGGAATACCGGTTGCAATCAACAGGTGTTGTATACCCTCCTTCGTGCAGTATTCGTTAAACGCTTTTGACGTAAAAGCCGCTCCTCTGTCCGTTATAATCCGTTTCGGGTTGCCGAAAACTGAGGATTGTTTCTCTAATTTATTGATTACCTCCTCCACCCCGGTTGATTTCGTTGGGTATAACCAAACGAATTTTGAAAACTCATCTATTATGACTAAAATATGATTATACTTTTTCCGAGTTTCGGTTAATGGACCCACATGGTCAATATGGTAAGTACCTAATGGCTCACAAGTTTTGTCGATTGGTGTCAACAAGCCCTCTTTCTTACCCCTTTTCGCATCTATTACTATGCACTCTACACACGAAGTTACTATATTTTGTACTTTTTTGCTCAAGTTTGGTATATAATAATTTCTCTCTACTAGCTCCTGTGTTCTTTTTGCTGCAAAATGACCCTGATTATGAGCTAACTTTAAAATATCTTCTTCCACACTGGAAGGTATCACCAACAATTCCTTTACAAAGTCGTTGTAAAGTAAATCATTTCTTAAATAAAAGTTTTCGTATGGTTCTACTTCCACAATTTTTCGCACTGCTCTTACCCAATCATCCTGCATTTGCGCCTCTTTTATCCTAAACTTTAACGAGTTTTCTACTAATAAGCAGTATGCACGACTAAGAGCATCTACGTGTCTCATGCGAGTTCCTGACCTATGTTCAACCACATAATTATATTCTTGTAGGTACATTGCCCACCTCATGATCCTATCTGGTACGTCCTGTTTCTTGACTGTCATAGCGAAAGCGTTACAATCGCTAACTATTTTAAACTGAATATCTCTTAAGTATATACGCCATTTCTGTAGTGCCTTTATAGCTGCAAGAACCTCAAGTTCAAAAGCACTATATTTCTCTTCCGCCCTCGTGGTTTTACGACTCATGTATTCGATGGGGTGTAACAGATTGTCTTCTGAATCCCTTTGTAGTAAGACTGCGCCGTAACCAAATTTTGACGCATCAGCATGCACCTCTGTTTCCGCATGCGGATTGAAAAGCTTCAATGCGGGCGCATTTACTAACGCACGCTTCAGATCTTGAATTTCTAAAAGTTGTTCTTCCCTCAACCCAAACTTTTCGTCCTGACGAAGCATATCTGTTAGCGGCTTCGCATTAACTGCATAATTTTGGATGAAACGCCTGAAGTATGAAGTTAAACCTAAAAATCGTTGTAATTCTTTCTTACTAGTTGGTACTGGGAATGCCCTGACTGCTTCTGTCTTCTCTTCTGAAGGCAAAATTGCCCCGTTCTCCACAACGAACCCCAAAAAATTAATCTTTCTCTTTAGAATTTGGCATTTCTCCCATCTAATGTGCAAACCGTTTTCACTTGCATGTCTTAATACTTTTTCCAATTTCTCTCGACCTTCGATCTCATCCTTGGCGGGAATGACGATATCGTCCATGTATATTATGGCTGTTCCATCCGCAAGCATATTCTGGAATATTGCTCGTATGTATCGACAAAATACCGCCGGCGAATTATTAATACCAAATGGCACAAAACAAAACTCATATTGGCCGTTCTGAGTTACAAAAGACGTGTATTTGCGAGACCCTGGTTCTATTGGCACATGATAGAATCCGTTCTTCAAGTCCAATGTGGTGAAGACCCTTGCACCCTGTAATCTGTCTAATGCTTCGTCCACCACTGTCATTGGAAAATTGTCCCTGACTATTTTCTCGTTAATCTTGCGATAGTCGCAACAAAACCGTTTTGCTCCGTTTTTCTTTGTAACTAACACGACTGGAGAGGCGTATTCCGACACACTCGCCTGAATAATACCTTCTTTAAGCATACGCTCTACCTCTTCATCAATACATCTTTGATCCGCCTGCGACACTCTACGTGGCCGCTGAAATATCGGTTTCTCATCCTTTAATAACAATTTCATCTGTACTGGCGTTTTACTCGACTTTCTAGGATAATAACTATTAATCCAACTGCTAACTACTTTAGCCTTGTCTATCGGCAGATGCGATAGATCCACTTTATCTGACTCCTCAAACATTGCTGTTCCCATTGAACACAATACCCTGAACTCTTTGCTTAACCCATTGTCATCCATGACTTCCGACCTCGTTTCTAATACCGGTCCGGTAATGTTCTTTTGTTCCTCGGAAACTTCAATTTGACTCTCCCATAGTCTCTTAACTCACGGTGAGTTGACACAAACCCTTCAACATCACCACTTGCACCCCGGTGAGCTGACACAAACACTTCAGCTCCACCACACGCACCCCCAGGAATCTCCCCGATCCCTGCGTGCTTCACTGCCTCCTCAGCAGTCCTCACAAGTTTCCTGAACTCAACACTACCTTCTCTAAAAACTAACTCAACATCGCGAAGTACATCATTTCCAATTATGGCTGCATACGGAATATCACTTTCCCTAACCACGTGAAATGTTACATTTAATGACAACCCTTCTATTGAAATATCGGTTGTAAAGCTGCCTAATGTCGTAAGCACGCCTTTACCTACACCGAACAATTTTTGCTTTTCTCCAACTAGCTCTATATCTCCTAACATCACTAAGGTATCGTACCTCATGATACATACGATACACCCTGTATCCACTAATGCACTGAAGGTAAAACCGTTGATAGTTGCATCAACGAAGATCATTCCGCCTTTCCTGGTGGACGTTTCTACGTTGCGATCAATTGTATTTACCCGTTCACTTTTTATCGTCCTATCCCTTTGCTCTTTGCACTGATAAGAATAATGCCCCTTTTGTTTGCACTTAAAGCAAACGACATTGCTAGACCTAGCCTCCGGACAGGCTCTTGCTATGTGACCTTCCTTGTCTCACTTAAAACACTTCTTTTTCATCGATTCTTTACTCTCTGTAGCGAACCGTTCCACGTATCCCTTGCCTACTGTAGTTTGTACACTTCTAACTTTCTCGTATATGCGGATTTGTTCTTTCAATTCGCCCACCGTTTTCGCTTGATATAACATACTCTTATTTGCCCTAACGTCTGGTATGCCATCCACGAAATACTCTACTACGCTTCTTTCATCTAAAGAGATTTGCTTCCCTATTTCTAAAATAGCATAAAAGTATTCTTGAAAACTTTCTTTTGGCTGCTTACGCCGGTTCCTTAATGTTCGATGCACTTCAGACGCACATAATTTTTCCCCAAACTCATCGATAAGAGAACGCTTTAAACTAGCCCAATCTCTTACTCCTATTAATCCACGTACAAACAATTTCGCTGCTTCCTTAAGCAGTTGTTTAGCGTATACAAATCGTTCTAAATTATTCCAACCAACCGTGTTAGCCATATCATCAAATTCCTCAACCCAGTGACGAACATCGCAAGTATCATCACCAAAAAAATCTGAGACACTGTCTTTTATGTCACGCAACGAAAATGACACCCTTTGCGAATTCGATGGAGCCGCATTTATATCAACGTACAACGAATTTTCCGATTCGTCGTCGCATTCCCCTTCATCTTGCTCATCACCAAAAACTAAATGTTGTAGCAAACGCATTTGCAACTCCTTTTTCCTACCCGTAACGCATAAACCTAGTTCCCTTAGTTTTTCCTTTAACGTCTCCACCGTCATTGCCCTAATGGTTTCAGCATCCATCTTACAATTTTTCTCTTCTCTTAACTCTTATAAAAATTCAATTTAGATATACATACTCTTTTTCAAATTTAATTCTGATTCTTACTTAGAAACAAATGTATATTTCGATTTTGCTTACGAGCTAAAAGCTACACATTCTACTACATTACATCGCAACTGAGTGCAAATAACACACTCTTCTACTCGACTAATTACAAAATCATTATAACTTATCTTAGTTCCCGTTTCTCTTCTGCCGTTGTTCTGCTTTCCTCGTGCGCCGCCTACTACAACGATGCTTTGCTGCTGCGTTGTTCTGCTGCTAACCGCTGCGATGCTTTGCTGCTGCAGCTGTGATGCTTTGCTGTCTGCTGCTGCTGCGTTGTTATGCTGCGTTGGCTTGCTTTGCGCATCTTATGCGCCCGTCTACGGTTTTGCACCGTTATGCAAACTTCTGGAACTATACTGACTGCCCGTTATAGCATACTGGTACAGTCGTGCACTAAGTAAAACCGTTTTAGGTTTTCGGTTTTTTTGTACGTGTCCGCTCGTACACTTTAGTACTTTGTACTACTGTTACTTCGTAACTTTAAACGGTTCCCAAAAAACAACTCAAAATTTCGTCCGTTATCACTATACTTGGTATTATGTGCTCTTGTGGCGCTGCACACTTCACTACCAATACTCGTACACTGTTCTATGCTGACCACTGTTGACGCACTGGTTCAGCCACTTGTCCGATCGCAATTCTACATTGCACCGAGTAAGTACAAAATTGTTCACCAAATTTACTACGCGAAAATGAGTATGGAAGTCAAACGGTACATTCCAACGTACTCACGCTGTCTCTGCAGCCACTTACACAATGTCCAATTCACCAAAAATGTTTATTTCAAAAAAAAAAATGTCTTTAAAGTTAAACGGTACATTCCAACGCACTCACGCTGTCTCTGCAGCCACTTACAAAATGTCAAATTCACCAAAAATGTTTATTTCAAAAAAAATGTCTTTAAATTGTTTATATCACCGCACAACACATCAACACGTTCCGGGCCATCCCGGACGAGCCCCCAAATGTGGGATTTGTTTTAAACCAAATGAACACTGCGTTTATTTTAAACTTCATTTACTTTATTACACTTCAATTTTCAGGCGGTGGCGCGACCGCATTTTACAATATTTACTTCACTCTTGTTTCTTACAACCGAACTGAACGACTTACGCTTGAACAATGATATCTTAGTCTATTTTACAAAAATGGTTGACCGTAACAATGATGGCTACTGATGGACGCTTCGTCGATTAACAGCTGATTTGCAGTGTTGCCATCTGAACTATATTATTCGTTCAGTGACAATACTGCCACATGTTCTGTCTATTATTTCTTCCTACATACATATGACCATTTTATTTTATTTACCAATTATGTTATTAAATGGAATTCCTAGGGATAAAATTAATTCCTTAAAAGTCTTATACAGAGCATCTGCAGTGCAATCAGCTCCTATTGGTAGTAGATCCAAGAACTTTACCACAACTCGTCCCTTTTCCTCGTCGTAAAACCTGGCCAGGATGCACATATGTTTATTGAGGCCGATATCTGTGCTCTCGTCAATCATTACGGAAAACGGGTTTACTTTTAACTTATTTACCAAGTTGTCCTCTTCTTCTTTTGCTACTACATTTTTTATTATGCTGGTGCACTTTTTCCTCCAAAGATCCACATTTTTTATAATTTCAGAATCCGGCACTATTTCTTTCAAAAGTGGGATTAGGTGATCTACCACTCTCAAAGCGACATTGTGTTCAGCGAAAAACATGCTGAGTCTTATTTCAAATTTTTTTTTATCTATATCCCCTTTTGCATTTACGTTTCTCTTAAAAAAAGTATTCAATTTGCTCGTTTTGCTTATGGCTTTTACATTTTTCTGGTATGCTTTTGTTTCTGCGTGTTTCAATAAATCAGACTCGATGCAATTTAAAATTTTGTTGCAGGCAGCGCATTTGCATTTAAATGACTCACCGACCAAAGCTTGTAACCAACCCTTGAATCTTTCGTCTTTTAGCCACTTATTTGTAAACTTTTGTTTACGATATTTGCGGCTCTTTGCAATACTCTCGTCCGATTCTGTTGAAGAACTAATTTCTGTAAAAATGGTTTTTGTCAATAAAAGCAAAAGCTTTTAAATTTACTTCAGACTTACCTCACAAAAAGTAAATTAAAAGCGGCAAACGAATTATATGCGACGCCAGCATGCTGCTATACAAACACTTTTTCAGAGTGCTGCCTTTGACAACGTTAAGTTGAAACCGATTTAATGCTGCCATTCGAACATATTCTTGATAAAAAGTTGCCAAATAGACTTATTTGCATTTTGACCGAAAAAAATTACATAGAAATTTCGATTTTGCTTTGCCGAAAAAACCCTACATTTTACTTATATATAAAAATCTGTCCTTTTTTCCCCACGTCCATTTTTTTTGACTTAAATCCCTACGTGTAGGGAATTTTCCCTACATGTACCAACACTGATGGAGAGCCTAAAGTTTTTAAAGGATGTTGAAATGGACAACTTGAAGTAGGTTTCGTATAATCTTGTTTTATTTGTATAATTGTATTATTTATTATATATGCATTTTCAGCACACAAGGCAATTATGGCACCGTAACGACAGAAAGTGACGACTCCTTCCTCAGCGACTTTGGTGAATCCGCCTGTAGCAGTGTCAATTTAAATATCTTTTCTCAATCACCGCAGACGTAAAATTGAGGAATTACTTGAGAGCTCGAATAGAGACTTTCAAAGAGTGACGTCGTTAGCCGAGGAAATACAACTCCAAATTTCTCAAACATTCCACCCATTTTTTGTGAATCGTAGAAAATAAGTTTTTCTTTAACATCTTTTATAATATTTATCACATTCATTTCAAATATATAAAAAAGGACAAAAATTATTTATTTATTTTGTAGTTGTTGTTTTTGTTATTTCAACGCAAACAATTTTGAGGAATACAAATCCATACAGATTACGTAGAACCGACATATTTATTTTATAATACATTTATTGAATTATTTACTTATTTATTAAAGAAGAGATAATTTTTAAGATCTCGGATATCAAAAGCACTTCGTCTTGCGTTAGCGCTTGATAATATCGTACTCTGATGTAATGGCGCTACAAATTGTCATTTACGTGGTCAACGAAGTTGTTGGGACAATAGAATTCGGCGTTATAGAATTTTACAAAATTATGTAAAATTAATGTAGCTCTAACTATGGTATTGGCATTTTCGGGAAACATATCCAAAGAATTATTGAGAACTCGCCATCTAGCCACTAAAATGCCAAATGTATTTTCAATTGTAACCCGCGCTCTGGATAAACATTTATTGAAGTGGTCTCTGTTTGCTTCCAAACGCTTTCCCGGATATGGCCTCATCAAATGTTTTGTCAACGGAAAAGCAGCATCTCCCATATAATAAAATAGGAATTTTATCGCACTACATGGAAGATTTTCTGCTTCTGGTAGGTTCATTGTTCCGTTTAATATTATATTTCCAAAACCACTGATTTTTAACACTCCGCCATCACTTTGGCTTCCGTAAGCTCCAATGTCTACTGCGGTGAATGCATATTTGCTATCACAAACGGCTAACAACACAATACTAAAATATTACTTATAATTAAAATACAGTGATCCGGATTTTCGCGGACACTTGATTTGGACATGTTTGCCGTCAACAGCTCTTACAACATGAGGCATTCCTGTCTTGATGTAAAATGAATCGGCTATTTCCCTCCACTCATGTTTATTTGTTGCGCAAAGTATATTCCTGAAAGTTCATCCCAAAAGGCTGCGAATGTTTCCAATAAAATTTTGCCAATTGTTGATACTCCTACTCGAAAAGCCCAAGCCAACATCTGGCGGCAAACTCCATGGGCCAAATATCTATTGTAAGAGTTGATGAACATATGTAATTATTTATTATAAAATTTACAAACAAAATGTACTTACACTAATATTATTGCCAGGCGACATTCTGCTGGTATTGGACGACGTATATGAAATTGTTTTGCTATACGCCTTTTAATTAAGCTTAGAAGAAGCATAAATTGATCCACTTGCATCCGAGTAGCCTTTTGGAACTGAGAGGAATCATTGTTTTTTATATAGATGAATAAATTATTGAAAAAACTATGCAGCTCTCTCTCATTTTCCGCATATACATATATATATGTATAGGAATCGTCCACACCCGTGTTTTTTATCACTTATCGCGCACAAGCTTAAAATATTAATTAATTTCTTTTTGGCAACTAGAAGTAAAAGCAATTGTTGCAATCTTTTTTTTCTTTCCACTTCCATTTTAAAATTTTTAAATTTCAATTATTTATTGCAATCAACTGATTGTCAAAATTTACTGCAAATGTGTTTTGGCTGGAAAAAATAGTGCAGATCTGCATGCAGAATATCTGCACATGCAATTCCGGCATTAGGTGTACACAAATACACATAATTGCCACTATTTTCTTTTTTCTTGATGAAGAACTCATTATATTTAAAAATTATAAAATTACGTTCAAATATGTATATGTAATTATGTATTCAAAGCTTATCAGCTATCTACTTTACTAGATATTTGTGCAACCCTGTCTACCCAACCATGGACAGGGTTGCACAAATATCTGTCATATTATTGAAGTATACAAATCAGTACAGGAAAATTCTGGCTCAAGTACGACAATCGTTTGAAAACAGAAAATTGTATCGGTACACAAAATTTATATTGTACAAATTTGTACAGAAAAATTTTGTCAAAAATCGGTACATTTGACCAATCGTGTGATCTCAGCTTATCTCCTACACCTACGCGACTCTCTGCAGCAATAACGGCAAACCCCAAAATGCACGAATCAAGTTTAGTCATTTTATTCTTCTTGACTTTCCTTTGCTTTCCCTGCAAACGCAGAAAAAGGAAAAAATTATAGCTTCAACAAATTATGATTTACATTGCAAATTTTTATATTTCTCAGCGTTCGAGAAACTGCTTTCAAAAGTCCCTATACTCTTTATTTTCACCTATAAGGTTCGTTTATTTAACATTGTTAAATACTTGTAGATTGGATTTTGAAAAGGAAAAACGCGCTGAGTTCTTAAATTAATGTTGTGCATGATATTGAGATTTATATGTGGTTACACAAATGTGGATATAAGTTATGGAGTAAAGTAAATATAGTTTAAAAAACTAAAACACACTCTTTTAAAGCATATCAAACTAAAAAGTGAAAAATAATTCTTTGTATAAACTAACAATAATAATGAAGGAAAAATTCCTGCATTACTGTAAAAATAGCGTGGAATGCTCGATATATGTAAAATATATCACAAAACACCCCACGCTTTTCTCACAATAATTCAGGAAATTTTCCTTTATTATTATTGTTAGTTTATACAAAGAACTATTTTTCACTTTTTAATTTAAAGCGTGTCTTTTTAGTTTTTTTAAACTGTATGTATTTAGTTTTAATTTTTAGTTTGATGTGAAAGACCCCAAATTTGTTAAAATATGATCTATGTCATGTAGTAAATTAATAAAAGCGACATACATATATTTATTAATATTTATTAACGGTACAAACTTGGCTTAATTCATTTCTATTGTTCTTGGCTAGCACTTATAATTCAAGTGGTCGGCCCGGAAAGTAGGTAAACTTGGTAGGTGGCTTGTCTCATTTTCCTTTTTTTTCAGGTAGAGGGGTTCAAATATTAGGTAGAATATTTCTTTGTGTATTTTAAATTTTTACGAATTCTTATTTTATATTGAAAGAATCTAGTTTTTCTTTTATGAGATTTACCAATATTGTGAAATATAAACGAATAAAGCTCAAATTGTATTTTCCGCCATTAGATTCGGTGACAATTTTTGAAGAGCTCACATCGACGTGACAGCCAAAGTTTAAAAAAAAGAAGTTTTCTATTGCAATTGCTTTTCGGAGGTGTTTTGAAAACTAGTATCTGAATTTTTTTGACTACAAAAATTCTATTATAAGTATTAATTTTTTTATTACCTAAAAATCACATTTTTTGGATTATTTGATATTATTTCTTCTGGTGCGCGGTTATATATACATATGTCTATATAAATTATACTTTAAGGATGTACATATATTTCAGTATATACATAATATTATGTTCTTCATATGTCACCAAAACTAGTTGTTGCGTCATGCGACTCTAAATCTAAGAATATTTTTTTTAAGAAATAAATTTGTTAAATTATTTGAATACATGCTAAAGCGTTTTCCATCATGTAAAATACTTACAATTTTTGTATCATTTAACTATAACCATCATCTACTACCTATGTATTAGAATAATCTATTACCATGAATTTAAGATGCTGAATTGAATTAGAACTACATACTTACCCCTTTTTTGTATACATACTTACCTCTAGTCTAAGCCGTTAGGTTAAGATTTAGGCTAACTAATGAACTGTTGGAATAAAGATTATCATTGTATTAAAGATCATAACCGCGAACGGACGCTTTTCAATTTTTAATCGGAATTATTTAAATTCGAACTTAGCACAGGCGATTAGCTTTTAGTTACGCATCTTAGTGAGCTTAAGATTTTTTCATGGCGCCCGAGCAGGGACTCAGTGCGTGGCTGTAAAATTTTCGAAGAAAGTAATACTTAGCGTATTAATTTAATTTCTAACGCGTGAGCAATTGCCTGTGAATTTTCTATTTCTTCCGGTTTCGGTCGAGTGCAAGTGACTAAAGTAACAAATATTGAAAATAAATGTCTGGACAAAGACATTAAAATATAAATATATACATAAAAAAAAAAACTTCACATTCAAAACCAGTGGCTTGTGAAAAATACAATATATCATCTACATATAAAATAATTGCGAAGTGTACACTTGCGACATATGCTGAAGTGAATAAAAACGAAACGAAGTGGTAAAATAAAACATAACGAAAATAAGATATAAACGAACCAAAACTAAAAATTAAAAAAAAAAAATTGATGGAAAGTTTGTGAAGTGTGTGGTGGAAAAATAATACAAGTGTACATGACAAACGTTCGGCAAAATTCACCAATCTAATAGTGCGCAAACAAAAAGAAAGAAAAGAAACAAAAACCAAGAGGTGGATAGATAGTTGGATCAGGCATATTTGTGCAAATACAGTGGAGTGTCAAAATATAAGCAGTTGTAAATAAAGGCATTCTATTTTTTAGTGCGGTAAAACAAATTTATTAAAAACTACCGCCAAAAATATAAAGTTCCGTTGAAAAACAAAAAAAAAAATAATAAGAGTGTCGCGAGTGCCGGAAAGGAGGTACAAACCCGTTAAAAAAAAAAAAAAAAACCGTAAACCAAAACCGATAACTTTGGCCGTTAAAACGTTAGACTATTTGGGGTAACATCACGTCGGTACCGAACGGGCTCGCCGCTGCCAAGTCAACGTCAACACCATCATCCCACCGCTGCTGCGTCAACGCGGATTCTCGCCGCTGCCAAGTCAACGTCAACAACACCGTCGCTGCTAACGTCGACGCCAGATCCGTCTCTTCGTGAGAATGAGCTGCAATTGCATTCTCTGCAAAAGGGAAGTGAACGCAGGCAAACCGCCTATGCATTCACAACAGGTAACGAGTGCGAATCACTGAAAGTGGTGCGAAAAAAAAAAAAAAAAACAAAAAAAAAAAAGAGCAAGTGCACACTTTCAGTTTTTGGCTCTCCCTCTTTTCACATTTTTTCACATACGTATATTTTCTTATTGCATATATTTATATTTTAATATTCACATACGTATATATACATACACTTGTACGTATGCATCTATGCATCTATGCATCTACATAAGTGAAAGAGGGATCGTGGGATTTGCGGTAGCGTTCTTAATTGAACATTAAGGTGCGACATTTTATATCTTGCATACAAAAAATTTTTAAAATTTTAAACGAAATAAAGTTTTACGGTTCTTTGGAAAATTTTCTCGCTTAAAAAAAAAAAAACATTTTCAAGAACGTTCAATTGTGCTATTGCTTATTTTGCATACTTCATAGGTTTGGCTTTCGTATACTAGGGAATCGATACCATTTTTTCTCGTTCTCGTAACCGATTCCAAATATATTTGTTGCCAACCTTTATTGCTATTGGTCTGGCTTTCGTATATTTCGGAATCGCTATACATATATTCTTCGTTTTCGTTATCGATCCCTAATATATCTGTTGCCAACCTGTATAGTTTTTTTCCGGAAATTTAATTTAACAAGCAAAAATGAGCAAGCCAAAGCCAACTATCGCCAACCTCTCTCCGAGTAAGGAGTTGATCGACTTAAAATCATTAAAGCGTCAAAGGACGGTGGCGAAAAGTAGCATTTTGCGAATAAAAACGGGTCTTCTAGAAAAAACGATGTCATTAGATCCAATCGAATTGGAATGTCGTCTTGACATACTAAACTCACATAGTGAGAAATTGATGAAATGCCAATCTAAAATTGAAGAGATTGATGAAGACGACATGGCCCGAGGGGAGTTAGAGGACATAATTGTAGAAACAAAATCTATAATTAAAACAATTTTGGCCAAAAATAGAACATCTATTGCTGAAACATCGTTCGTAACGTCTCACAGCTCAAGGCTCCCAAAAATGAATTTGCCGAAATTCAAGGGAGAATATTCGGAATTTAAAAATTTCATGAGTTTGTTTGAGAGTTTGGTTCACAATGATCCAAACATCCCAGATATTGAAAAATTTAGCCATCTGGTTAATTGTCTATCTGGGGAGGCTCTAGGCACGGTAAAAGCGTTTCAAATGTCGGACGAAAACTATCCGAAGGCGTGGCAAGTCTTAAAAAGGTTTATGACAATAAATGTTTGATTTTTTTTAATACGATTTCAAAACTTTTTGAGCTGCCAACTATCCCTAAGCCATCAGCCCCTTCATTGCGCGCGATGATTGATGAGGTGTCGGCTGTATATGACTCATTGCTATCGCTGGGCGATGAGAAACAAATCACAAATGCGATAATTATTCATAAAGTCATGACAAAAGTTGACTCTGCCACCCGATCAAAGTGGGAAGAACAGCTGGATTACGACAAGTTACCATTGTGGAAGGATTGTGAAGCTATCTTAAATAGACGGTACCAGCACCTATCAGCTGAAGGCGCATCATCTTCGAGGACGAGACCCATAGCAGCAGCCAGCGCGAACCACGTGAAGCAGCCTCACATGAATGGAACTAAATCCGCTTTAGTTGCAGCGAATACAAAGCAGCCAACATGCCAGCAGTGTAAATCGAAGGACCACTACTTAACAGCTTGCCCCATTTTTAAAACTCTCTCTGTTCAACAGAGATTTGAGTTTGTCAAATCGGTGCCCTTATGCATAAATTGTTTGCGTAAGGGACATACGGTATCCAAATGCAGAGCGGATCGAAGTCGCGTGTGTAATCGGTCCCACCACACCTTACTGCACCAGTATCCTGTATCCTTCGCTGCTGAGCCTCATCCTCAACCAACAACAACTACACACGTAATGCATACAATAAGTGTGCCTGATCGGGTAATGTTGGCAACAGCAGTTATTCTGGTGAGATCAAGTTGTGGAGAGTACCTGCCCGCAAGAGCCTTGCTGGACTCGGGAAGTCAAGTCAACTTTATAACGGAGGATTTGGCCCAAAAACTGCGGATTCGACGCCAAAACAGGACCTTAAATATTATCGGGATTGGAAATTCAAGTACAAAAGTCGGGGCTAAATTAAGCGCATTTGTGAAGTCGCGCGTAAATAATTATGAATTTTCGGCGGAATTCTGGATTATGCGATGTATTTCGGCTAATCATCCAGACCATACCATTAATATTAATGGTTGGAAAATTCCGCACAATATTAAATTGGCGGATCCAGAATTCCAAAAATCTCAAAAGATCGATATGTTATTAGGGGCGGAAACCTTTTTCGAATTATTAGCGGTTGGTCAAATTAAAAGTGGCCCTAATCAACCAACGCTACAGAAAACTCTTTTGGGATGGATTGTTTCTGGCAAATATGTCAGCAGTCTTAGTCCTCCTCCCGAAGTAAATAGCACATTATGCCAAACTGAAGAAGACTTAACGTCAATAGATTCAGTAGTCCAAAAATTCTGGGCTCTGGAGGAACTTCCTTCAGAAACAATTGGCAACAAATTCACACCTGAACAAAATGAATGTGAACAATTTTTCGTCAATACAACTGAAGTATTACCTTCAGGAATTCTTCAAGTCAGAATGCCCTTTAAAGCTGACCGTAAATTACTCGGTCACTCCTATGAAATCGCAGTTCGGCGGTTTCAGGCCCTGGAGAGGAAAACATTGAAAGATCCAGAACTTCGTAAAATGTATCTGGACTTCATGAATGAGTATAAAGCGCTGGGTCACATGAGCCCAACAAATAATAAGATCCCGAGTGAACCACACTATTTCATTCCGCATCAGTGTGTTTTGAGGCCCGAAAGCACAACAACAAAATTACGAGTTGTCTTTGATGCGTCGAGTCGTACTTCTTCTCAAATTTCATTAAATGAACTTTTGGTGGTAGGTCCAACCATCCAAGAAGAATTATATTCAACTCTTCTTCGTTTTCGCTTACATAAGTATGCACTAACAGCGGACATTACTAAAATGTACCGTCAAATAATTATGCGTGAAGACGACAGAAATTGTCAGCTTATTGTGTGGAGAGAGCATCCTTCTGAGCAAATTCAAATTTTTCGTCTTAACACCGTAACATACGGCACTGCGCCTGCTCCATTTCTCGCAACACGGTGTTTACAAATGCTCAGTGATGCTAATACAACTAAATACCCACTCGGTTCATTGGCCATTAAAAGAGACTTTTATGTTGATGACTTATTAACAGGATCTGAAAATTTTGATTCTCTAGATCTTATAAGAAGTGAAGTAATTAAAATATTAAACTCGGCCGGATTCACCTTAACAAAGTGGTTTTCGAACCACCCTAAATTTTGCGACAGTAATTATACTGAAAAGTCATTAAGCTTCAATGACAAAAACTCAACTAAAACACTAGGAATCCATTGGTTGCCGAAAGAGGATTTGTTTCGGTTTGTTTTGGATGCCAATTTTCATGATCTGCGAGCTACTAAACGAAACATACTATCAGTCTCTGCTCGCCTTTTCGATCCTTTTGGATTATTAGCCCCACTAGTTACCAAAGCAAAAATCTTATTGCAAGAGCTTTGGATCCAAAAACTAGATTGGGATGAGTCGATTCCATTGCGCCTTGATACTAGCTGGCAGAATTTCAAAGCCAACCTACTGCAGCTGTCATCAATTAGCATTCCTCGATACGTAAATCTAGAGTCGAGTGCTATCTGCCAAATACATGGCTTCTCCGACGCTTCAATAAGAGCGTACGGATGCTGCATATATATACGAAGCCAATATGCTAGTGGTGTCAAATGTATGCTGCTTACTGCAAAATCTAGAGTGGCTCCGCTGAAGACCAAGTCTCTTCCGCGTCTCGAGCTCTCGGCAGCACATCTTCTTGCCAAATTATGGTCACGAATTGCGCCAATGTTGAATCGAAAATTTGAAAAAATTATATTTTGGACAGACTCTGAAATCGTATTGCATTGGGTAAAAACGCATCCATCGTCATTACAAACCTTTGTTGCAAATAGAGTGTCTGAAATCCAAGAATGGACTGACAATATAAATTGGCGACATGTGCCAACAAAACAAAATCCTGCGGATCAAGTGTCTCGGGGTTGCAACGTGGATGAATTGAATAATTCAATATGGTTTGGCGGTCCACAGTTCCTCCTAGAAGACCCCGCTTTATGGCCAATTAACACTCACTTCCAGCTTTCCCCAGACGATGAAGCATTAGAGAAGAAGAAAAATACTTTCACACTAGCCATAAATGTGAAAGAGAATTCACTATTGAACCTTATCGAAAAAATCTCTTCTCATCAAAAATTGCTTCGTGTGGTTGCCTATCTATTACGGTGGATTAGACGACCAAAAATACCTACGGAGGGAAGGGACCTGACATCTGACGAATTACACTGGAGTTTTTTAAAAATTGTTCAGGTGATTCAACATTCGGAATTTGCGAATGAAATCCAAAAACTCACGAAAGGCACCACGCTACCCGCAAACTTGCAAAAACTGAATCCGTTTTTGCATGAGTACTCGGATATGTCGCTGTCATTCAAATTAATCCGAGTAGGAGGTCGCCTTTTAAATGCCCTCTCCCATACGATGCCAAATTCCCATTATTACTAAATAAGAATTCGCACTTCGTTATTAATTATTTACGGTTCCTGCACTTTCGAAATCACCACGCAGGGGCAAAAGCGTTGGTTGCGCTGCTTCGAGAACATATATGGCTGATCAATGCAAGAGAAGCATGCAGTAGAACCGTAAGAAACTGTACACACTGCTTTCATTATAAGCCGAGGTTGCAAACCCAAATAATGGGAAACTTGCCAGTTGAAAGGCTTCGAGCGCTACGACCCTGTCTTATATGTGGCGTAGATTTTTGTGGTCCAATTTATACTACATTAAAAATACGCGGTCGACCACCCGTAAAAACCTATATCGCAGTTTTCGTTTGTTTCACGTCTAAAGCAGTACACTTAGAATTAGTCTCTGACTTATCAACTAATTCCTTTATTCTCGCCCTAAAAAGGTTCATTGGTCGCCGAGGGATGCCACAGACGATATACAGCGACAACGCAACCAACTTCGTCGGCGCCGATCGCAAGTTGCGCGAACTCAAAGAGGCGTTTCTGTCCCAGTCTCCGGAAGTAATGAAATTAGCCGCCGAAGAAGGGTTCAAATTCGCCTTTATACCACCGTGGGCGCCGCACTTCGGCGGGTTATGGGAGGCGGCAGTGAAGTCCGCCAAACACCTCGCCGTGTGCGCAATGGGCAACGTACTGCTCACCGCCGAAGAGCTAGGAACACTGCTGGCCGAAGTGGAGGCCATCCTCAACTCGCGGCCCCTCGTACCGTTGAGCCAGGATCCCAACGACGGCGAAGCATTGACTCCAGCACACCTGCTAATAGGGTGCTCCCTCCGAGCCTTACCACCGGCACAAGTGTCAACGGACCCGATTCACTATTGCGAGAGATGGCAACTTGTTTGCTGTCTCAAGCAACAGTTTTGGCGACAATGGTCCAAAACGTACATTACCAGTCTTCAGGAGCGCAACAAATGGCTGCACCCGAAACGCAACCTGCAGCCCGGCGATCTCGTCCTCGTCCACGAAGACAACACGCCACCGCAGCAGTGGGCACTAGGGCGAATCGCCGCAACCGTAGAAGGACGAGACGGAAAGGTACGAGTGGCAGACGTGGCAACCAAGACAGGCACCATTAAGCGCCCCATTCACAAGCTCGCCCTGCTGCCTGTCGAAGTTGAAGGATCATGATCCTGTCAAGGTGGCCGGTGTTGCGTCATGCGACTCTAAATCTAAGAATATTTTTTTTAAGAAATAAATTTGTTAAATTATTTGAATACATGCTAAAGCGTTTTCCATCATATAAAATACTTACAATTTTTGTATCATATAACTATAACCATCATCTACTACCTATGTATTAGAATAATCTATTACCATGAATTTAAGATGCTGAATTGAATTAGAACTACATACTTACCCCTTTTTTGTATACATACTTACCTCTAGTCTAAGCCGTTAGGTTAAGATTTAGGCTAACTAATGAACTGTTGGAATAAAGATTATCATTGTATTAAAGATCATAACCGCGAACGGACGCTTTTCAATTTTTAATCGGAATTATTTAAATTCGAACTTAGCACAGGCGATTAGCTTTTAGTTACGCATCTTAGTGAGTCCATCGTGTTTAACTTCAATCTAAAAAACGCTATATAGGTCTTGCCTACTTTTTAGCGCATCTTTTTGGTGAACTGCGTAAAATTACTATCTCCTTCCAACAGTGTCGCTCAAATATTCTAGGTTTCAGTACCCCTTACTCAGCAAAACTTGCGTGACCGAAACTGCAATACATTTACACAATTTTTACTTGTCACTTATGGCCATTGCACATGCGGACTACCGATTTATATATATTGATGTTGGGTGCAATGGCAGAGTTTCGGACGGCGGCGTTTTTGGAAAGTCCACATTTCAGAAAGCTTTGGACAATAACACACAGAGATTGCCTTTACCACAACCATTGCTAAATCGTGCCCGTGATTGTCCATACTTGTTAGTGGCGGATGATGCATTCCGCATGAAAAAGGACATTTTAAAACCATACCCTGGTAAAAATTTAACTGCCGGTCAACGCATATTCAATTACCGATTGTCACGTGCTAGGCGCGTTGTCGAAAATGCATTTGGCATTATGTCAAAGTGGTTTCAAATTCTGTATCGTCCAATTCATCTGAATGAGCATAAAACGACCAAAATAACACTGGCCTGCTGTGCCTTGCATAATTTTTTAATTAAAAAAAATGTCAGTTATATGGAAGGTTTAACTACAGATGGGAATGATCAACAAGACAGTTCAGTTCATGAGCAAGGTACTCAAAATTGCCAACAAGGAGCAGAGGAACGTCCAACGACATACATAACCAATGAAGCCAAAGAAATTCGTGAGGAGTTCGAACAATATTTTATGACAGCCGCTGGAGAAATACCATTTCAATATAGATGTTTATGTATGTTAAATAAAATTAATGATTTAAATATGTCTGTAACTTTATTAATATAGAAGAAAAAACAATTCAATGAAATTTCAATCATCATTTAATTCTGAAAGCGCATCTACAGTGCACTTTATAATATTAATTTCTACCCGGTAAAACTGGTCCATCCTAATGAAACAGCGCAGTTCACCACAGGATGCCACTACAATACAACTCACCACACACCAACTCACTCATCAAAAAGGGTGGACAAGGAGAAAGCAGCGACACTTTTCGCTTCTAAACTGCGCCGCGTCGACACCTTTCGCCAGCACATCCAAATCCGTTTTATATACCCTCGTTTCTTGGACACCAATCTCGCGCGCTGCAGTTACCACTGTGACCCCACAATCTAATAACATTAAATTTTAAAAACATTTAACTTATCTGTTAACATTAACATTGAACATTAAACTTCAAAATAAAATTATACAAAAGAAGAGATTTTTATAATAAACTACAATGTCAATACAAACTCAAGTGTATCCGGTATTTTTATTTCGATTGTGCGTTACAACCATTTAAAGAAAGGTAAAAAATAGAGATACATGTATACAATATACATTTGTATCTAATGGTTACGAAAGTAGCCATGGTCCTTCGAGCCATTCCGAATGGCACTATTGGTATCGCCTAAGAAGGAAAAGATATTAAAATTTTGGTGACAATATTTTAAAAAAGACGGTATAAACCACAAACTAAAGCTAAAATAAAACAAAAATCAGTGCAGTGTAGTGAAGTGCCGTGGCAAACAAAAATAAAAGACAAAAAAACCCAAACAGAACAAACAAAAAAATACATAATAAGTGAGGTGACAAAACTGTGAACAAAAACGAAGTGCATTTGAAAAATAAAGACACCAAACATTTTAAGCAAACAAAAAAGCAACAAATGCGCCTAATCTAAAAACAAAATATAAATCGGCCGCGAAAAAGAAAATTAAAATAATATCTTGCGGGCGCGAGTCGCAACAAAAACAAAACATACGTATCCAAACAAATAGACAAAAAAAGTGCAGTGGAGCAAACAAAAAAAAAAACCGGATAAAGTCCAGTGGACCGCCAAAAACTTCAGTGCCAATACATACCTAAGAAACAATGTAAAAGGTTTAAACAAACAAAAACCCACACATCGGAAAAACAACGAAATACTTAAAATATAAATCGGGCGCGAAAAGCAAAAACACCTAAACAATAAAGCAAACACAAAACAAACATACACAGGCAATCTAACGCACGAAATCTAAAAGCGCCAAAACAAATATACACAATAACAAAACAATCGGGCGCGAACAAAAAATGCCTACAAAATATTAAAAAACAAAAATAGAAGGTGTACCTGGAAGCGGCTAAAAACCTCAAGGAGAAAAGAAGTGAAGAAAAGAAGGGAACCAAAACGCAGAAGGCATTAGAGCAAGATATGTGCATACATATACCCTGCAATACATAACATGCAAAGGAATACCAAGTGAGCGTATTACGTCCTTTATATATTTAACATATGCACATATGTATGTACGAATATATACCTAAAATTACAGTCGTACTTATGTATCATTATACCTGTAATGAAAATCCGCTTTAACGGCTAATAAAATGTTACCAAACACGGTAAAATATAGCAAAATAGTTATACATATATGAAAGAAATTACTTGCGAAATTTTTTCCGGAAAACCCAAAATATATATTTATGTACTCACATATGTATACTTATCTATAAAGCATATCAAACCGCCGTTCTTATAGAAACTATGTAGAAGCGCATATTTGCTTATATATGAACATATATGTATGTATACAAGAGAAAATATATTCTTTCTATTCCGTTTTCGCGTCCTCTCAAATCTGCCTATGCTATACTCTACTTACATTGGGTCGATTAAATATTACAAAATTATTAAAAAAGTAATATTTGATTGTGAAATTAAATAAACGACTTGGAGAAATTAACAATACAACAAATTGTTAAAACAAATACATAATATCTTAAAATCTAACAAAAAAAATATAAACAAAAACGCAACTCTACATAAAAAATAATTGAACATACATATATAGTACATATTCGTATACACATATTTACATATTCAAAGTCCACATTGGCAATTAACCGGCAATACCTCTTGTTCTTTGGCAAACAAAAACAAGCAGGATTGCGTACAAAAGCGAATTGATCTCTATGACGAGCTCTCAATTGTTTAAGAATATAAGAAAAAGCGTAATCATAAGCACACAAACAATTCGTGCATACTTATGTAAACAGCGCATTGATCTCCTCAGCGAGCTCTCAATTGCACAAAACATAAGTACCTTCTTAAGAACATACATTCATACATACAGGTCCAAGTATTAGGGTGTACCCAAATACTAACATAAGGACGTAAAAGGTTTTTATAAATTAAAAGTGCGGGTATTTGCAAACTTAAAACTAAAATTAAATATTATTATTTTGCAATAAACAGAAAAGATAATAATAACATGAAAAATATTCGTTTATTAGCACCCTAAACTGAAAATAAAAACATTTACCAAAAAAAGGTTCAATTCAATTTCCATATTCAATCAGTTTACTCTGAGAAACATTTAATTCGTTTGAGAAATATTTTAATACCCAATATATCAAAAATGGTTCATAATGATACAAATCAAAATACACCTGCAGGAGCTACACGCTCAACACAGGTTGTTAAATTCATTTCACAAAGTGACAGTTTAATAAGATACTGCACTAGATTTGCCTCCTCACCGATTCATGAAAACTCTGAATCGTTATTAGAAATCGAAAATCAAAATCTTACAAATTTTTGGTCTCGCTTCCAAGCGGCTCATGACACCGTTCTAGATTCTGACGCTTCAGATACACACAATTTCAAATCCTCGGCTTACGCAATATACGAAAACTGCTTAGACCGTTCGAAGAAACAAAAGCTATGATCTCCGATCAACTAAAGCTAATTAAAGCAATTGCACCTACTCCCCACAGTGGAGTAAAGCTGCTACAAATAGAAAGTCAAAAAGCAAGTTCGGGCATCCACCTCGAGGTGCCGCCATGTGACACAGAAACATTCTATGGAGGTTATGAAGAATGGCCGTCCTTCCGGGACATGTTCACAGCCGTTTACATCAACCATCCACAACTATCAAAGGCACAAAAACTGTATCACCTCCGATACAAAACAAAAGGTCAAGCAGGCGAAATAGTTAAACAGTTCGCATTAAATGACGACAATTTCAATTTGGCCTGGGAAGCTCTAAAAGCAAGATTTGAAAAGGAAAAAATATTGGTCGATAAACAAGTAACAACACTAATGAACTTGCCAAAAATTAAGAAAGGAACAAGTGTAGAATTCATCAAACTAGAATCCACTGTTTCAAATTCTTTGTCGATTCTATCGACAATACATATTCCCACAGTCAGCTGGGACCCAATTCTGGTAAACATTTTCACCGCCACATTACCAGAAAAGTCGTTACTTCTACGGGAGCAATCGCTCTCATCACGGAAAAATGAAAGATTTTCTCACCACCCAATATGAAATTGCGGAAAAGTTAGAAGAAAAAATAATCAAAACTAAAAACATTAAACAAGACCATAATAGAAGCTTCAATAGACCCCAAGCTAGAAGCAATAACAACATAAACAGAAGCACTTACAAAGCGCAATCGTTCACATCCGAACAAAGAAAACATACGTCATGCGAACTATGCAAAAAAGGGCACCAGCTTAAATCTTGCGAGAGGTTTAAAAAATTAAACATTAACGAAAGGAACAACTTTGTCAGATCAAAAAGACTCTGTACAAACCGCTTGTCCCATACGCACAATCTGAAAACTTGCAAAAGCAAATTTAATTGCTTACATTGGCACAAAAGGCACAATTCTATGCTTCATTACAGCAGATATCCTATCTCACCCCAAAGAAGCGCTTATACACAAAAAACCATGGGTTTAATTGCAAAAGCAAATTCCGAAAACCAAAATTCGAAAAATTGCCAAGAAACACCATGTTGCTCGCGTTCAAACGCTGCACAACGAAACACAAAGTGGACTAGTTACTGAACTAGTTACAACCATACCAACTCAAGTTGAGTATAATTCAAATAAATACCTTAATTCACAATTAAGGAAATTTCAATCTCTAGAAGATCAGTATTGTGAAGACTTCTCTAAAGCTACAACTACTCGATCAAATAATGGCCGGTACGTCGTACGACTACCACTAGAGCCACAATATTCCAATACCTCACATATTGGTAGAAAAAACAAAGTAAGACTTCGGTCTAACAATATTAAAAACTCAAATATATGTTACTTTTCGACCCCGCAGGATGGCTTTCGCCAATAATGGAAAAAACACAATGCTGAATGAATCTTTGAGCGGTGGCTACTAAAAACCAAATTAGTGCATACGCACTTAAACATAATATATAACAAAATTGTTCCAAAGGGATAGGAAAAAAAAGCAGAGGTCGCTCTTATCGTCCCTACATAAGCGCTCCACATAAGGTTTTGAATGGGAATCTGTTGTACAACTTGAACATCCCACTTAAAAAATTATAATTCTAAATGAAGTCGTTCGCAATTACCGGCTACTCGCTTGCAAGATCCCTCTAATTTCATAGTCCTAAATCTAGGATGCCACTACAATACAACTCACCACACACCAACTCACTCATCAAAAAGGATGGACAAGGAGAAAGCAGCGAAACTTTTCGCTTCTAAACTGCGCCGCGTCGACACCTTTCGCCAGCACATCCAAATCCGTTTTGTATATCCTCGTTTCTTGGACACCAATCTCGCGCGCTGCAGTTACCACTGTGACCCCACAATCTAATAACATTAAATTTTAAAAACATTTAACTTATCTGTTAACATTAAAATTGAACATTAAACTTCAAAATAAATTATTACAAAAGAAGAGATTTTTATAATAAACTACAATGTCAATACAAACTCAAGTGTATCCGGTATTTTTATTTCGATTGTTCGTGACAACCATTTAAAGAAGGGTAAAAAATAGAGATACATGCTTACAATATACATTTGTGTCTAATGGTTATGAAAGTATTCAAATTTCAAGTTTTTTTTGCTGCTTTCTCATTTTTTGCATTCATTTCACGCATTTGCCACGCTATGTACATGCCGAAGCAATACCACTTGTCCCCTTTTTCTGCATACAACAAATCTGTCGCGCGTTTTAAAATATCTTCTGGCAAATTGGTTGCTGCACCAGCCGGCGATGATGCTGATGCGTTGGATTGCATGTTGATGGGTTGAAAATGCGTGTTTGGTAAACAACACTATCAGGGCTTATATTTGAAACAGATGAAGTTGCTTTTTATTTGTCGTGGTTATAATTAAACTGCATTGCAGTCCAAAATTGCCAATGAGGTTGTGAACTTGACGCCCTCTGACCAGACTTTGCCTGTATTTGTTTTTTGTATTATTGGCTTTGCACTCATCAAGGCTACGGCCATGATAGTTCGCTGCAATTTCTCTCCATGCGTTCTCTTTCTCGTTTTTATAGTCTGAAGAAGAATATTCCCACAGACAAGGATGTTTTTCTATTATTTCTATTAAATTAAACACATCTTCCGAGGACCATGCCGTTGTAACTTGAAAACGCTTTCTCTTTTTATCTGGTGCTGGTGTTGGTTCTGCCGACATATTGGATATATTTTGGCATATTACGGTAGTCAAATTATCAAAGATTTCATCTTCATCTGTATCCATATTCTGAAAAATAAATGAACAATACTAATATATTAAATGTAAATAAATAAATATATATAAACTTCTTCTTCTTTACTGGCGTAGACACCGCTTACGCGATTATAGCCGAGTCAACAACAGCGCGCCAATCGTTTCTTCTCGTCGCTATATGGCGCCAATTGGATATTCCAAGCGAAGCTAGGTCCTTCTCCACTTGGTCCTTCCTCTTATTCTGTTTCCCGCGGTAGGTACTGAGTCGAATACTTTCAGAGCTGGAGTGTTTTCATCCATCCGGACAACATGACCTAGCCAGCGTAGCCGCTGTCTTTTAATTCGCTGAACAATGTCAATGTCGTCGTTTATCTCGTACAGCTCATCATTCCATCGAATGCGATATTAGCCGTGGCCAATGCGCAAAGGACCATAAATCTTTCGCAGAACCTTTCTCTCGAAAACTCGTAACGTCGACTCATCGGTTATTGTCATCGTCCAAGCCTCTGCACCATATAGCAAGACGGGAATTATGAGCGACTTATAGAGTTTGGCTTTTATTTGTCGAGAGAAGACTTTACATTTCAATTGCCTACTCAATCCGAAGTAGCACCTGTTGGCAACAGCAATCCTGTGTTGGATTTCCAGGCTGACATTGTTGGTGATGTTAATACTGGTTCCTAAATAGACGAAATTATCTACAACTTCAAAGCTATGACTGTCAACAGAGACGTGAGAGCCAAGTGTTATGATATCAATATCATCGGCATACGCCAGCATCTGTACACTCTTATAAAAGATTGTACCTGCTCGATTAAGTTCTTCAGCTCGAACTATTTTCTCCAGAAGAAGATTGAAAAAGTCGCATGATAGGGAGTCGCCTTGTTTGAAACCTCGTTTGGTATCGATCGGCTCGGAGAGTTCCATCCAGATTCTGACGGAGCTCTTAGTGTTGCTGAACGTCAGTTTACACAGCCGTATTAGTTTTGCGGGGATACCAAATTCAGACATCGCGGCATAGAGGCAGCTCCTTTTCGTGCTGTCGAAAGCAGCTTTGAAATCGACGAATAGGTGGTGCGTGTCCATTCTCCTTTCACGGGTCCTTTTCCAAGATTTGGCACATAGTGAATATCTGGTCGGCTGTTGATTTGCCAGGTCTAAAGCCACACTGATAATGTCCAATCAGTTTGTTGACGGTGAGCTTTAATCTTTCACACAATACGCTTGATAGAACCTTGTACGCGATGGAACGTCTGCTCCATCGTCATCGATTGGGCAATCGGGTTTGCCTTCTCCTGGCGTTGTATGTTCACTGCCATTCAGCAGGCTGGAGAAGTGTTCCCTCCATAATTTAAGTATGCTTTAGGCATCGGTGACTAGATCACCTTCGGGGGTTCTACAAGAATATGCTCCGGTTTTGAAACCTTCTGTAAGTCGCCGCATCTTTTCGTAGAATTTTCGAGCATTACCCCTGTCGGCCAGCTTATCAAGCTCCTCGTACTCACGCATTTCGGCCTCTCTCTTTTTCTATCTACAAATGCGTCTCGTTTCCCTCTTCAACTCTCGGTATCTTTCCCATCCCGCACGTATTGCGGTCGATCGTAACTTTACGAGGTAGGCAGCCTGTTTTCTCTCCGCTGCGACACGGCACTCCTCGTTGTACCAGCTGTTCTTTTGCACTTTCCAAAAACCAATGGTTTCGGTTGCAGCTTTAAATGCCGTCCCACAGTTCCCTTATACCGAGTTGTTGACGAGTGCTCTCAGAGAGCAGGAGTGTAAGCCGAGTAGAAAATCGTTCGGCTGTCTGTTGTGATTGCAGCTTCTCAACTTCGAACCTTCCTTGTGTTTGTTGGCGTGCGTGTTTTGCTGCACAGAGGCGGGTGCGAATCTTGGCTGCAACAATATAGTGGTTCGAGTCGATGTTAGGACCTCGGAGCGCACGCACATCTAAAACACTGGAGACGTGTCTTCCATCTATCACAGCATGATCGATCTGGTTGGCGGTTTTTCGATCCGGAGACTGCTAGGTAGCTTGATGAATCTTCTTATGCGGGAATCTGGTACTACAGATAACCATATTTCGGAGCCCGGCGAAGTCGATCAGCCTCAACACATTTAGGGATGTTTCCTCGTGGAGGCTGAATTTACTGACCGAAGTGCCAAAGATACCTTCTTTGCCCACCCTGGCGTTAAAGTCGCCAAGCACGATTTTGATATCGTGGTGGGGGCATCTCTCTTCTCTTCCGTCGGGGCGATATATATATATCAGCGATATGTTGAAGAACCTCGCTTTGATGCGGATTGTGGCTAGACGTTCATTCATAGGAGTGAATGATAGAACTCGGCGACGGAGTCACTCTTCCATCACGAATCCAACACCAAACTTGCGCTCTTTTATATGGCCACTGTAGTATATGCCACAAGGACCTACTTGTCTCTGTCCTTGTCCCGTCCATCGCATTTCTTGGACGGCGGTGTTGTCAGCCTTTATTTTCACGAAGACAACAACCAGCTGGGCAGCGGCACCTTCCCAATTAAGGGACCGGACATTCCAGGTGCATGCCCTCAAATCATAGTCCTTAATTCGTTTGCCATGGGCGTCATCAAGGTCAGTTATCTGAGGTTTGATGTTTCGTTTCATTGGGGGTGTTTTTCTTTACAGGGCGGGTCCCAAACCCAGCGCACGACCTTAAGTAGGGAATATTTCGCCTTCTGTAAAAAAATCGTTTCTGACCACTCCCAAGTGAATGGCGATCAGAAAACTTTCCTCACTTCCGTGAACTTCAACACATGACTCCATCCTCCATATATATAAACATATCATAAATATTTATACTCACCAATAGATGTAGTGACTTGTTTAATAACGAACAAATGGAATAAAGAGCAGTGGTGCATCAATTGTTTTTGCAGATATCAGTGCTGCCAAGTTTAATAATTATTTCTTTTTATTAGTTTAATAATCATAGAGTTGCCAAACAGTAAATAATGAAATTCCAGCCAGGTGTAAAGTATTCCTAGGATAGTAAAAATAAAAAAACATAATTTTGGCTTTATTTGAATTTATTGGTGACTGTGATTGGTCCTTCAGTGGCAGATAAAATCATCGGTACATTTGTCCATTTTTTGTATTTACTTGATTTGTACAACAGTTCACATGATTGGTACAACAGAGCCGTATTTTATCGGTCTATCTGCACAAAAATTTTGTTAATTTGCCTTATGCTAAATATTTTCTGGCTGTCACACGATCTGTACATATAAATGACAAAAAATTGGTACATTTGACCAATTGTGTGATTTCAGCTATATGGGAAATTTAACATGCTAGATAACATTTAACTGTGAACAGTATAATTATTATTATGAAACAAGTATTATGTGCACAGCATAATTATTTTTATGAAACAGTAAATATTCTTTGGCACTGCAACCGTGAGTTGGTCTAGGCAAAGAACAGCAAACGTCGCTAGTTGTCTCTATCCTTTGGGAGGGCACACCTGTTGCACATTCCAAGTGCATATATTTCGCAGTGTACTTGGTCCTTCCATTGGATGAGCGAGCGCCCTTGCATCCTTTGAGCTGGAGCATCATCTTCTATGTGGAAGATATTGCCCAGCCAGCACATTTGGTGAATTTTTATGTGCTAATTGGGGAGGTAACTTCTTTGTGGTAAAGTCTTACATGGCCCGCAACAGGGGCGTGCCAGCTCCATCCCTAGAAATATTAGCAGACAAGAAGAGAAAGGAGGAAATCCTAATAGAGTGTGACACCAGTACCGGACTTATCGTATGGGGAAGCACCAACACGAACGCCAGGGGTGGGTCGCAATCTAAAAGTATATGTACTGTGGATGATAAGCCCACATTCATTTTCCCAAGTAAGGCAAATTTTTTAGTTTGAGGAAAGAAGAAGAATCAGTCGTGGTCGTAAAAGACTGGAGGGAAATCCAGGACTATCCCCCAATGTCGAAACCCCAGGAATACAGCATGGGGTAAAATTCGTCTTCTTATTTACTGGCGTAGATACCGCTTACGCGATTATAGCCGAGTCAACAACAGCGCGCGCGTCGTTTCTTCTCTTCACTACGTGGGGCCAATTGGATATTCCAAGCGAATCCAGGTCCTCCTCCACTTGGTCCTTCCAATGGAGTGGAGGCCTTCCTCTTCCTCTGCTTCCCGCGCCGGGTACTGCGTCGGGGTAAAATTACCAAGATAAAGCAAAAAGCTTGGAAGCAAATAGGTTCCAGAATACAATCTGTAATTCGAAAGAACTAGATACAAAGATGGAAAAGTTAGCAAATATCTTAAACACCTTCATTAATTAATTAATTAATTTATTAATGTCGAAGGGCGACCTTAGGAAATACTTCTGTCCCATTGTAGCAACAACGATATTAACAAAAAAAAAAAAACAAAAAAAAAAAAAAAAACTGATTAAAAATGTTGAACAACGTTGATTTATATTTTGAAAATAGTTATGTTGAAAGGACAACAAACAATTTATTAACTCACTCACTCTCCCCTAAAGAACTTTCTTCCGTATTGTAAGTATCTGTTGTACATATCATATTACTTTTCTTATTCAGATATAGGGTTTGTATCCAACTCTTAAATCATTGCTCAGGAAAAGAATCCTTATTCTAGATCTGTAGCCAAGTAATTTTGACAGCTAGTTCTTTTATTGTGAATGATTCACATTAAAAGAACAAGAGAAAGTAATAAGTATATGAATATTCTCATTGCGATTTAAGCATTGTGGTTGAGGATTGGTATTTTTATGAAGTTTTTACAATTCTTGAGATCTGGATACTGAGTTATAAGGAAAATTCTCGGTTAAGCAAATATACATTTATGTATGTGTTATGTAATATACACCCTGTCAAGAAAGTATCGGGAACTCTTCATTTCCCCTCTCGTCTATCTCTTATATGGAAGACAGGTAAAGTTTCTAGGTTAGTACAACTGTCCTTAATTATGATGCCAAACCTAAGTAGTGTTTTAGTGTTAAATTTTTGCCAAACACTCAACAAATAGCATTGAGCAAGCATCATATCTGTAATATCCACTTCGGAGAACACGCCTCGACTCAATTGAAGATGGCTGAAGGCTATCATAGAAAGCAGTGGCGTAGCTACAACTTCGGGCGCCCGGGACCAAGGATGTTCTGCCGCCCCCCTTTATCTACCTATCTACAAGTTTCATGAGGTGGTTTGAACAAAAGTGAATTTTTGCAAAATATCTTCGATATGAAGTATATGTATAAAATTTTGCAACTAGAAGCCACACAAATTCTGAAGTTCCAAAATTCTTACAATATGGTTTTTTAGGAAATTGATCTTAAATTTACAAGACATCTTATTGAAAGCCATACAAAAAACCCATTTTCGCCCTATATCTTGTACACTTTTGACACAATTTGCAGGAAGTTTTGCCCGAATTCTAGTTTTTAAATACCGTTTTTGAAAATTTGGAGAAATAAAAGTATTTGTTACATTCAAAGCATAGGGTAACTGTGAGAGTTACACGTGGTGACGACAGAGTAAAAATAACGATACTGTTTTTTTTTTTTGTCACTCCCACGTCGCAATGCATCGTTCTTACAGTTTACCCTATGCTTCAACTGTGGCATATCCGTTGGTTTCTCAACATATATTCGGTTAAAGAAACTATGGAATTTTTTTTCTGTGCACGAGGCTTGTTACAAATGTTTCTTGAAAATGGAAAAAAATCATTCAAAAAACTAACGTACTACCTCTTAAGCACGAAAGTCGTTATTGGTTCAAACGTTTGCTACTATAGTGTATATATTTGTTACTATAGTAGATAATTTAAATAATTTCCATTATAATCAGTATATTATAACAAAGAAGCTTTTATTTTTTATGACTTCAGATAAATAAAACAAAAAAAAATTTGTTGAAGTATTTTTCTGAACAGTGAAGATCGTTTTGCCGCCCCCAAGACGCTACGCCCTTTGCCCGCCCTAGCTACGCCACTGATGGAAAGTGCCTATAAAAAATGTATTGACGATTGGAAGAGGCATTGGCACATACTTCAAATGGATGTTAGTATAAAGGCGATAAAATAAATTTGGATGATGATTGAAAAAATGACCGAATCACCTATCGTTGTTAATATCGCCAAAATTTAAAATTTGTTAAAATTGTGTTGCGTTATTAGATTTTTGTTTCAACAGTGTTCAAATGTTCAGAATATTTAAATCCATTATATGCAGTGTATTGGTCAAAACGGAGATAACTGAAGAGCAAAAACAACTGATAAGAAGAAAATTTTTCAATTCTGGAATTCAGATTGTTGTTGGTTGCGTAGTGGAACACATTATTGCTTCCAGCGAAAATAAGCCCTTATAACTAAATCGAAATAAATTTTACAGCTTAAATACCATGATTATAAGTACCAACTAATCAAATCGATTGATTTCCTCTTAACAAATAAATTTTTTTAGCCGTGATCATGATGTAATAATAAGATGTAAGATATGGCGGACTCATTTTTGTGGAATAATTGAAAACATATTTGGAACGGACATACC
Source organism: Bactrocera zonata (assembly GCA_037783105.1). Lineage (NCBI taxonomy): Eukaryota > Metazoa > Arthropoda > Insecta > Diptera > Tephritidae > Bactrocera > Bactrocera zonata. Next base: position 488,304 of record JBAWJQ010006655.1, on the reverse strand, counting down.
AAAGAGGAGATCACAATTCGTTTATTAAGTTACCTTAAATTGCAATTTATATACATAAGTATTTACATACATAAATAATAAAACGAAAAAATTTTATTTGCTTCTGGTTATCCACCCCATGGTTGAAATACGCTTGTCCGAAGTGCTATATCAGGTACAGCGGAATTTTATTTTAATGAGAAACATGCAAAGGCAAGAAACGTAGTTGAAGAAATTCCCCTACCAGGTGAACACAATCTTCGATATCGACCAAATAAAGCAGCAATAATTATTTAAGTATGTTGTGCTGTACACAATATTTGTAAGCACCTCGCCAGCCAAAAGTGGTGAAAAAATCTGGTTAAACCAAAGATAACCGAAGAAACCTTCAAACGACGTTAAAAAAGTTTTGAGCGCGCCATAGGCCTCGTCTAGATTCGAACCACTTTTCCCTTCACACGTACTTATACAATTAGACATTTCTGCTTTATTTACCCTAATCGTCAGTTAATGCAGACTTACATTTTTTGATCCCGACTTTTCTTCAAATTTTCAACAAAATTTTTATACTTTTGCAACCAGTTGCTACAGGGTATTATATTTTTATTCACCTAACGTTTGTATGTTATGTTATGTTTGTACATAAATGATCAGTGTGACGAGAAAAATTGAAATCCGGTTGACTGATGAAAATTGGTATGCAGGTTCCTTAGTACAAAAAAAAGTTCGAGTTCGTAGATGGGCGAAAAAAATATAAAGTGCCGTAACTAAGAACTAAATTAAGATATAAACTCATATTTGGCACAAGGAATCACAGTAGCCAGGACCACCTTTTGGGAAGTTTTGGAAAAGTAGGCGTGGCCCTGCTCTCTAATAAGTTCAATGTATATATCACCTAAACCTCTTAAGTTACAGCAACCATATATTTACATTAAAAGATATTCAGCACGAATATTATAAGAACTCCTACCAATATTGTGAAAATGGACGAAAGCGGGTTAAACCCCTTTTCACACTCCCCACAAAGATACTGTTAAAACAGGTGTGAAACTTGGACGATGGGTGTGGTACCGCCCACTTTTTGGTGAAATCCCATAACTTGAGACCCGATTGACCGATTTCGACAAAATTTGGTATATTGTATTTTTTTCATATTTCTGTATCACGTTGTGAAAATGAGCGAAATTGGACAATAACTACGCCTACTTCGCATATAGCACAACTTTAAATAACACTTCATTCGTTCAATTTCTAGTACACAAATCAAGAACCAATTAACATAACTGTGCACTAGTAATGTCTTCAGTGTGTGCCACCTTACGATCAAAAATTATTTCAATCCAATATATTGGCAACTCGTGTTCAGCTGTGAAATTTCTTGCTCTTGCAAATTTGTTTAATTTATATTTAAAACTTTGGGGTGAGAATACTTGGATAAAGTGATCTGTTAAGATAAGTATTACTGTTATGTTGTACGATTGAAGCAATTGAAATTTACTTTAATTATGTGTTGGCTAATTTTAAGATATTCCGCCGAGTCATTTTCAATTAGTTTTTGTGCTGCATTTTTAAATAGAGCATTTGTTAGTGTTAATTTATATTGCTTACTTAAATTGTTTTGTGAGTTTCTTACTATTCGTGTCTTATAGTGCATTTCAAACTGCTCGCTACATTGGTTGTTACCTTGTTTCATGTTTATAGGAATCATTTGAATATTTCATTTCTTCAACAAAAAAAAAACCAAAACAAACAGACAGACATCGACTATCTCTCATGTCATGAAGACATCTTTTGTTTATTCGCTTACTGAGTGTTTTTTTAATTTCATATGGTACTTAATTCGTTCTCACCGCTCCCGAGTGTTCTCTTTCTTTCATTATTTGCGTTTACATTGCTCACAAGTATTCCAACCTCACAAACTTAAACATTTATTCCCCTTTCCGAAAAGAAAGCAGACGACCCAAAGTTTATTGTAATTGAAGCTACTGATGCTTCAAAATCTATTTCGTCATACTCATGTTTCGCAATACATCACGCCATTAAAGAAATTAGCAGTGAAGTGCATAACATTTCAACTCTTCATGATGGAGAACTATTGCTTCTTGTGGAAAATAACAAAATAGCCGAAAAATTCCTAAGAGCAAAATAATTGGTAAGCGGGTGTCCCATATTAGCCACGCTATACGCATCACTCAACAAAGTGAAAAGTACCGTGTACGCCCCTTTTCTCAACAACGTTGCAGAGAAGAAAATCATTAATAAATTATCCTCTCAAGAAGTTGTCGAAGTGCATAAATTTAAAAAATATATCGATGGGAAACTATTACCTGCGGGAGTGGTATTGCTCACTTTCAATCATTATAATTTACCCAATAAAATTGACGTCGCCTGGCCACCCTATTCAATCTCCTTCCGATTGTAGTCGCACGTTTTGGGAAAATTGTTTCCAAGCACACCCCTCCTTCTCCAAAGAATATCCAAAATTCGTACAAACTAAAGAAATTATAAAAATCAGAACAACAAAGAAGTGTTTAATGCGGGAAGCTACAAAAATATACAAACAACAAACAAACGTAACAAACTTTTCCAATAGCCCATATGCCAACATTGCATCCAGTACAAACGTAAGCAAAACCAGTACAAGCTATAATACATAGTATATAGAATCAACTCCACCAACACAACAATTAAAGAAACCAATATTGACAATACAGACACTTCCCACACATCCACCACTCCTTGCCAACAAACCAACATACTAGACTCTCCCAAAGTAGAATCTTACACAGCAATAAATACAAATAACAACATTCCATTATCTATCAATATCAATAAACAAAATAATTCTTCCAAATCTTCAGGTTTTCAAATCGCACCTGCAATCACAGATCCGAACGATATAGAAACAAACTATAAAATAAATCCACCTCTTCAACCAAACTCACCATACTCTCCTTCTCAATTCCAATCATATTATCAACGTCTCCAAACTGTCTCTCAAGTTCTCGCTTCTACTCAAGAACAAAACCCATCAGAAAACGAAATGCTGGAATACTGAAATACTTCATACACAACTATTCACATGAATACATATTCTCACGTTCTGCTTTCCTCTCGTGTACATCAATAGTATTAAAAATCATCCAGTGGAACACGAATGGATATTGGAACAATTACCATGAGCTGCAATTACTTATCAAAGGAAAGAACCCAGATGTGATATGTATTCAGGAAACTAACATAGCAATAGCAAATATCAAAAACAAATACTTTCCCACACAATATGCTGGCTACTTTTTTAATATATACAACATAAAAACTAACAAACAAGAAGTTGGTATACTAGCTAAAAGACATACTATATACCTTATGAAATTTTTAATATTACTTCAACATTATTTACCATATCACTAAAATTTAAACTTAGCCACCCAATTATGTTGTTAATACTTACATTCTCCCCAGCAAACTTTTAACGAATCCGATCTAAGGCGTATATATCATCAGCTCACCAAACCTTTCCTATGGGTTGGCGACTTCAATGCTTCGAATCTTCTTTGGGGCTCTCCCAAATCAAATCCAGGGGCTCGATAATTGAAAACCTTCTAACAAACCACCAACTGTCATTACTTAATAATGGCGCTCCCACCCACTTCTCAACTCATTCAACGTTCACCAATGTAGACCTCTGCTTTTCTTCTCCCGAATTGTCTTCCAGAATCGAGTTGAGTGTTTTCTTTGAAATTAAGGGTAGTGACCATTTCACATTTTCAATCAATATTGCTACCGTCCTGCATCCTACAAAATTTACTCACCTCCCCCAACTGAAGACAAAATTAGACTTACAAAATGGGACAAATTTCAACCAGAAATATTAAATAGGATAATTTACTCGCCGACAGGCAATATAAACCAAGGAACGTCTTTTATTACAAATGCTATACGCTCGGCAGTAAACAAATCAATTCCCCAAAACAAAAATTGAATGCTGGAAAACTCTAAGAAATTCCGTAACCGATGCAAATAATGGGTTGTCAAAAAAGTCTTGAGGTATTTTTATTGAATCAATTCGTGTGGCACCCATACATCGAGCTTCTTAGTGACTACAAGCTTCTTCAAATGGTTTATAACGGTTTGATGACTACTATGCCGGTCTCTTTCGACCAATTCAGAGATTTTATCGCAATTTTCGACGACAGGCCTTCCGGAGCGTGGCGCATCTTCGACCACCTCTACACCAGAACGAAAACGGTGAAACCATCGTTGTGCGGTGGAAATGGAAACTGTATTGGGTCCATAAACTGCACAAATTTTATTGACACTTTCACGTCGCATATACGTATATCCCCTTCTTCTAACCAGTATCCCACACCACCATATAGTAGTTATTCAATCCGGGGTAATAGTACTAAGCCACTCCATAGATATTGGGGCAGCTCTACACATTGGTCTCAATCTTCAGTTGACAGCAACTTTTCTGAAGAATGCATCCAGGAAAAACATCGTTGCCTTTCCATGAACTACGCCCCTATAAATCTTTCATTACCGACAATTCACTTAGACAATAAGATAACATACTGTGAACCGGAATCTGTTCTCGTACATGCCGATGGCAAAACACCTGGCATCAATCGAATATCTTATCCGATGCTTTTAAATCTACCTCTAATTGCCAAATAAAAATTACTATCCCTCTATAACAATATCTTTGCGAAAGGCTACTATCCTCATTCTTGGAAAACTGTCACAGTTGGAAAAATTTTGCGGAGCGACTAATTTGGTTCATTACAAAAAATAATCATATGAAACATAATCAATCTGCCTTTAGAAGCAGACAAAGTGCAACCGACCTACTTTTGCAACTGCAACATTTTGTATCCGACTCGATTGACACTAAAAACCACGCCACAATCTTGGCTGCCGACTTCGAGAAAACCTTTGCTCGCGTTGGCGTTCACGCAGTACTGAACCAACTTGCAGACTGGAAGGTTGGTCGAAAAGCTTTTATGATCATAAAAGCATTTATGATTCACCGACAGTCCGAGTTCGCGTTAATAATACTTTTTCTAAGGTAGACCCTCTTAACAACGGTATACCCCAAGGCTCCCCCTATCCGTAGCACTATTCATTATTGCGTTTGATAAACTCACCGATATCTGCCTGAATATAAAAGATATTAAAATAACTATGTATGCCGATGATGCTTGTATTTACACTAATTTGAAAGATCCGCAAGCAACTAATGATGTTTTCAACGAAGTACTTACAAAGTTCAAAAAATGAGTTTCACTTTCCGGAGCATCTATCTCAACTTCTAAATGTAAATTATTACATATTTGTAAAAAAAAAAGAAATGTTCATACCCGGAACTAATTTTCGACAATACTTTAATAAGTTGTATAACTAACTTAAAAATATTAGCAATATATTAGGTTGTCAAAAAAGTCTTGCGGTATTTTCGCTAATTGGCGCTGAAAGCGCTTAGTTCTAGTTTTATTCGTCGCATCGGGTCATGCTATACCTTTTTGGATGATTGATTGTCGTTTCTTTTAAGTCCTTCGTGAGTTATAGCGTCGAAAACATGGAGCAAAATAACGAGAAAATGCGGCATATTTTACAGTACCACTACGATAAAGGCAAAAATGCATCTCAAGCCGCCAATAAAATTTGTGCAGCTTATGGACCCGATACAGTTTCCATTTTCGTTCTGTTGTAGAGGTGCTCGATGATGCGCCACGGTCCAAAAAGCCTGTCGTCGAAAGTTGCGATAAAATCGCTGAATTGGTCGAAAGAGACCGGCATAGTAGTCATCAAACCGTTATAAACCATTTGAAGAAGCTTGGAATCACTAAAAAGCTCGATGTATGTGTGCCACACGAATTGATTCAATAAAAATACTGCAAGACTTTTTTGACAACCGATTATTTCGACAATAAGTTTACATTTAAGTGACACTGTATTAGGGATGTAGTGCAGGTCGCCTCCACGCTGGTGCATCCTGGGTAACGCCGAATGTCCTGCGGCCTTCACGGCCTTACAACTCCCTTGACGACGTTTTGTCACCGAACTGGCTTTTAGAATAGGAAACATTTCTGGATGGTGGTGGCGGAATTCTGGCACCTGAGTATGATGGGGTGACACCCATCAGAAATGGCTGTCGGGCTAATGTCGAAACTGCCTCCGTCCCGTTAAAACCTTGGCAGGCCTCAGAGTACGTTACCCCAATCCCCCCGTCGTCATTAAGTTGGCGTGGTAGGTGTAAGTTGAGAGGACTCCTTCTTTACGCTGGTCGGCTCTGAACGTATTGCCTCATAAGGGCGTGCGTCAACCCTCGCCTTGGCCTCATCTCTGAGATAACCTTGGGACCATAAAAGGCGACTACCTCTCCGGATAGCGGCTCTGAGTGGGGACCCTTATAGCATGGACACACCAACAAACACGGACGAGAAGGTGACGAAGGGAGGTGAAGGGGCGTCGAAATCGACACCCAGATCTATCCCGGGTGGGGCTGCTGCTCCCGGGACGACGAAATCGTCGCCAGGTAGCAGTAGAACTAAGACCCTCATAGGAGTCTCCGCATCAGACAGTAGGATGGTGGAAGCCGGCGCAAATCCGCTAGCAAAAAAGACAGTGAAGGGTGGAGCCTTCGTACACGGCGGAATCGCCAGTACTAGTAGAGGAATTTCTGCTAGAATTATGAAGGGGTCCACAGCTGGCGTGAGTAAAGGGGCTTTAGCTAGTAAGCTGAAGTCGGACCGTCGATTAGCGGCAAAGATAGTGGAACGCTACGGTGGTGACTCAGATACCTGACCAGCATGCTAACATGCTGAAGTGGGCCAAGAAGGTGCTAAGCGAGAGCAAGACCGATGTGTCACGACTCGAAGCAAAGAGGCATGAACCAGCGGTTAAGCGGCAAAGGTCGCACGAGGGAGAAACCTCCATTGGCAAAAAACCGAGAACAGGGGCGGCGCCAACTTTCAGCGAGATTGCTAAAGGTGCTGGTGCAAAGATACTTGGCGTGCTCGACCGCAGCAGGGAGGACGGGGGTATCTCCCATGAAGAGTGGAAGAGAGTAGCAGCGGCTATCTCTTCGACCTTCCTCAAGGTGGTCAAGGAAAACCCGGGGCCACCCCCAAAATGTTTTAGTGCCGATTGACACCATGGGCTGCACAAGCTGACTAGATGCGCCGATGAAAGATCGGCCATCTTATACAAGAAGGCAGTCTCTCTGGTGGGGGAGGTTTGGAAGGGGGCCAGACTGGAGGCCGTGGACAAAGAGGATCTTCCTCTTCGCCCTAGAGCTCGCGACTGGTTGCCGGCCGAACCATCCACTGCGAATGAGATTGAGGAAATCCTCAGATACTGCAACCCCTCACTTCCCGCGCATGACTGGAGGGTAATAAGGCTGGAGAGAACCGATGAACCGTATCGGCAGGCGCTGATAATGCTTAACGCGGAGTCCATCGGTCCTCTCAGTAAAACCAAGGAAACCATCAGCTATAGAGGATGGTCTGAAGAATGAGATTCCTCCAGATTAACCTCCATCACGCAAAGGCGGCCTTCGCCAATCTACTACTTCGTCTGGAGCAAGACGAAGCCGATGTGATCCTGATCCAGGAACCGTGGCTAACTGGCAACGGAATATCTGGACTAAGGACGAAGAGCCATAAGCTGCTGGCCGCCATGGATACAGGTAGAAATAGAGCCTGTATGCTGATCAGAAACGAACTAACGGTATTTCTTTCACCTAATTTCAGCAACGCTGACGTAGTTACAGCAAAGCTAGAGTGCGACACCGGGAATATCTGGTTGGTTGCTGTATACATGCCTCATGACGATGAGGTGGAGCCGCCTCCCGCACTGCTAAGAAGGACCTTGGCTGAAGCGTCCCGGAATGGTGCCGATGTCATCATCGGCTCGGACGCTAACTGGCGACACTCGATCTGGGAGAGCTCGGATACCAACGCCAGAGGTGAGGCGCTTTTTGATTTTATTGTTAGTGAAAGTCTTTGCATCTGCAATAGGGGAAATTCTCCCACTTTTGTGACTGCAGGTAGGGAGGAGGTCCTCGACCTCACCCTAACCTCACACAAGATTTCCCTTCTGATCTCGAACTGGACCACTCCATTTCTGATCATAGATATATCGGGTTAAGTCTTGACGGAGAATGTCCTCCCGGAAAATCCTTCAGAAATCCCCGAAACACGGACTGGGAAGGTTACCGCAGAAGGCTTCGGCAAACTCTCCCACGCGCACCGGAGGTGGGCGCGCTGGCCACCGCCGATGTGGTGGATGGGTGGGTCGAAGCCTTCAGCTCGGCGCGCAACACTGCACTGGAGAGCTCCTGTCCATTGAAAATACCGAAGGGCAGAGGAAAACATCAATGGTGGACTTTGGAGCTCTCGGAAATCATGGCGTCCTGTAGACGCATATTCAACAAAGCTCGTAGGAGTGGGCTACCCGATGATTGGGTCCTGTATAAAACAGGACTTTCGATATACAAGTCCGAGCTAAGAAGGGCTAAGAGGATCTCGTGGAAGAGCTTCTGCGAAAAAGTGGAGGGCTTTAATGAGTCCTCTAGATTCAGGCGAATTCTCGCGAAAAACCCCGTGTCTCTGGGGTACCTTAAGGATGTAAATGGGAGGTGGGCGCTGAGCAGTGAAGAGACACTACAAATGCTCCTTGATGCTCACTTCCCTAGTAATACGTCCTCTACGGAGGTTTCTCTAGGAGCGTTGCATGCTGACCACACGGCCTTTGTCGGCCTTCTGGATGAGCGTCACCTGACCGGGGCGATCAATTCGTTCAAACCGCTCAAGTCCCCGGGACCGGACGGCATCATACCAGCGCAGCTGCAGCGGGCTGTTAAGGTATCATGTGGCTGGTTGGCACCGATCTATGCGAACTGCAACAGATTAGGTTACATCCCGGTGGCCTAGAGACGAGTCAGGATTACGTTCATCCCGAAGGCTGGCAGGGGCTCCCATGTCACGGCCAAGGATTTCAGGTCAGTGGACACTGCTTTGCACATTATCGTGTCGTGGCTTGAAGAAGCAATTGAGGCTAAGGACTTCGCGGTTGGGACCTTCCTTGATAACGAGGGAGCTTTTAACAATGTCCTGCCAGAGACAGTCGTAACTGCACTAGACGGTCTTGGAGTCGAATTGAACCTCAAGCACCTCATTTTCAGTCTCCTGTGGTCGAAACAGAATGGGGCAGCGCGAGTGCGTGGCGGAGTGTGAGCAGGGGAACACCTCAAGGGGGGGTTCTATCTCCTCTTTTATGGATCCGAGTCGTTAATGACCTTCTCAAGAAGCTAGAGGATCTTGGCTGTCAGGTGATTGCCTATCCAGACGATGTAGCACTCATGGTGAAAGGAAAGTTTCTAAGCACTGTGTATGAGTTGACGCAGGGATATCTCAGCGTTGTAACAAAACGGGCGGTCGAAAGTGGACTCGCCATCAATGGCGAGAACAGAATGGTCTTCTACTAATGGTTTTATTTAGTAGAAGATACAAGATCCCGGAGGCACCGTTACTGCTATTGGGAGGTATTCGCTTGCAACCGGCGGATACAGTTAAGTATTTAGGGCTCATCATGGATAAGAAGCGTTCATGGAAGCCGGAGAGCTAAAAAGGCATCGATTGCCTTATATTGCTGTAGAGGAGCTATTGGCAAGAGGTGGGGCCTCTCACCGAAGGTGGTATTCTGGCTCTATGACACCATAGTCAAGCCCATAATGTTCTATGGAGTCTTCATATTGTGGAGGGCTTTGCAGAAGACCACACTTGCAAAGAAACTTGAGAGCGTTCAACGAGCTGCGCTCATCGGCATGTTCGGTGCATTAAGGTCTACCCCAACCATCGCACTTAATGCAATCCTGAACATAACGCCGGTGGATATTGCCGGAAGGTGTATGACCGCAAAGGTGGCTATTAGGCTCAGGGAGTCTGGGTTCCTAAATGGACGTGCATCTGAGCACTCGGACATCCTCACAAGCTTTGACTGCATACCGGATCATCTGGATCATGGAGTCGCCATATCGAACTCCGGTGGCTCCTTCTCTGTACATATACCGACGAGGGAGGTTTGGCAGGGAAGAAGTCGTTGGAGGAGAGGGGCAGTAAGCTTCTTTACGGATGGACCGAAGCTTGGGGGAAGGTCGGTGGAGGGGTCTACTGTCGGGTGCTCTCCATAAAATCCAGCTTCAGACTTCCCGACTATTGCAGTGTTTTCCAGGCCGAGGTTGCAGCCATCAAGGTAGCAGCAGATATGCTGCTCAAAAGAGTGTCTCCCTTCAGGGAAGTGACCATTCACTCAGACAGCAGAGCGGCGATACTAGCCCTGAACTCATTCACAGTGCGTTCAGGGTTGGTCGAAGAGTGTCTGGCGTCACTGTCTCTGGCGGCAGGAGCTTTTATTATAAGACTTGTGTGGGTGCCGGGCCACAGCGGAATCCCAGGTAATTGCAAGGCTGATGAGCTAGCAAGAAAAGGCACCCTAGAATCGCTGTCGGTAGAATGGGAACGGGTAGGTGCTCCTGCATCCTCTTGTTCTCTACTACTGGATAGTCGGGCCTCGCGGCTGCTCGGTCGGCGATGAGATAGATCGTAGAAGATCTAGTGAACTCTTTGCTCTCAGTAAGACTAGCCTCTCATTAATGATGGGGCTCTTGACGGGCCCCTGCCCTATTAGCAACCATGTGGTAAGACTGGGAATATTACCGGACGCCGCATGCAGAAACTGCTTAGAAGAAGATGCAGTAGAAACTAGCCAGCACTTCCTTCTTGACTGCCCTGCTTTTGGGAGATCAAGACTTAGACACCTGGGAGCACATAGCTTCAGACTACCCGCCGACCTGGCGGGCATAGAAATTAAGCGCCTCTGCAAATTTGTTTTGGATACTAAACGGTTTGCCGACCTGAACACGGGCGTTCCATTTTCAATGGCTTCACAAAGGACTACTACTATCAGTCCATGTGCGATCTCTGATCAGCCATCTAACCTCACCCAACCTAACACTGTATTAATCTTAGAAAATCGTTTTCCAGTAGACTAAACATAATTAAGTATTTATCTAGCAAACGGTGATTTATACACACCATACTTGTAAAAATACACTTATTATTACATAATGGTATTAGGTATGAATTTAGTTGTGTGATGAGGAAATATAAATACATTTATTGCAGTTTTCTTTCTTATTTTTTGGATACATTTCGTGTAAAATAAATTATAATTTTATTCAGAAAAAAAAAAAAAAAAAATTTCCCCTGCGGGTAAGGGGCTTCTGCTTGTAAGGGAAAGAATATTCAGAAATAGTGCTATAATATTCAGCTTAAAACTATATTTTAGGCTTCATATTATTTCACATAATATAAATCATTTGTTGAACAAGCGACAAATGCCACCAGTCTTTGAGTTTTTGGGGACTCAACTGGTAGTAGCAAAAGCTACAAGGTGTCACCAGAGAATTAAACCTGCTAGCTGGGAGCAGTTAGCCCTTGGAGGTAACTCCAATATGCTCATGGGGTTTGGGCCTTTGTGGAGATTCGTGGTAGCTGTGGTTTGAATCTAATTGCAGGCAGGGCATTTTGTACAATGTGGAGGCGCATTGTGGCCGGGTGCCTGACCTACAGTATGGCAGAGGTTTTAGGTCGGCCTCGTACCCGACCAAGGCGGCTAGTTTGTCCCTATCTACCTGAACCAATTGGAACCAAGGTATAAGTGCAGAATACTATGGTTCTCCAAGGTGTGAGTACTAAACGCATTTAGGCTTTGGGGCGCTGATAACCGCATTGTATTGATTTACGTGCTTCTAGAAACAGAAAGCACCGTGAGGTTAGGCCGTCGTCGGAATTATAAATTCTATTGTAAACTATTTAATTATACAAAATTTTAAATGGTAATTCAAAAAACATTATCGACGCCTAAACCGGCATCTAAAACAGCATTTTTTTTAAACGAGAACTGGAAAATGCCACCGATTAACGGGACACTTCATCGTAATCCATATTTGAACTTTTAACGTGAATTCCGTTTGCTCAATACTGGGCTATCGGCGGTAGAGATCATACGTCGCAGTGAAGGGAGGACAAATTGCAGTTTTTAGAAGAAGCTTTTTACGTTCCAAAGAAAAGGAAGCAACCACCACCACCACCGCCACCGATACTCTTGCAACCGACACAGATGCGCGTGACGCCATTTCAAGATAGATACATATTATGCCCGAATCCCTGTGCCAAAAAACGTCGCAAAAGAAAAGCAAGATGTACCCGACCAATTTCAATAAAACTTTCGGGAAATCTTTAGATTGACCTCACGAGTAATCCTGTAAAGTTTGGTGCCGATCATATACAGTTTACTAAGATGATATTCTATTGTTTTTTAACCCAAATATGTGTTAACACATGCGTTGTGTATATATAGTATGTGTCAATATGAAACATATTTAAGTACAATGGAATATATTGAACTATACTGAAGTACTAAAGTTCCAGGTAAGAATATTAAGGAAAAAAGGGCAGTCAAAACATACGTGATGAAATTGATACTGGCGTCCATTCGAATGCAGAAATGGATTGCATTCGCAGTGGCATCATCAGGAATACCATCAACGGCCAATGGCAGGTGCTCTTATTCTTCTTCCTGGTGACTTCCGTCAAACTTTACCGGTTATTCCGCGTTCAACTCTCGCAGATGATCACTTCGTCTGAAACACACATAAAGTATTCACCGAATAATTTGCAATAATTTTTCTTTTTCTTTGTTTTTCAATATTTTGATTTGTAAATTATTTGAATCGTTCAATTTCGGTCGCTTGCTTTTTTACTCCGGCTATTTAAAAGAAAAATTATTGAAAATTATTCAGTGAAAACTTTAGGTGTGTTTAAGACGAAGTGATCAATTACAGATTGAAATTTGTTACGAAGCCAATAAGAGGTCTTACAGCACAACTTTTCAAACAACAGCTTCTATGTTTGATGGACTTTATCTTGAAGCAATGTATGTATGTATACGTTGTAAACAAGAGGTTTGTCACACGCACACATTCTTCTTTGGATGGTGGTTACACCAGATCAAGTTTATGATTATACGAAGTAATGAAAACCAATATGGTTCATGGACCTTGCGGACACCACAATCCCACTTCGTTTTGTTTGTCTGACAATAAATTCACGAAACACTATACACGTGCTTTTCCTTCGGAAACGCAAACTGGAAATGATGGATATCCACTCTATCGTTGTAGCTCACCAGCCGGAAATAATAGAACATTTATCATTCAAGTTAGAGATGGCGAATATGGTTGTCTAATTCACTTTCAACACTGATGTCAATGTTGAATGTTGTAGTTTGGTGAAATCAATCAAATAGGTTTGCAAATACGCCACCAAAGAAAGCAATATGTCGATTACTGGCCTTGAACGAGATGAGATCAGCAAGTATCAAATGGGTCGATACGTGAACTGCATTAAAGCGGTTTGTAGAATATTAACTTTTGCAATTCATGGAAGTTTTCCGACTGTTGTGCATCTCCCGTTTCAACTTCATTTAAGTCACTGCGTATTGTGAATGGTACAGTGTGTGTAACTTTTTGAGAAGCATGTCAACGATTGCAATTGCTGGAACATGATAATCACTGAAAACAAACGACGGACAATGCCATAGCTACTTCGCATACTTTTCGCGAAGATCATTTCGACATATCAGCCTTCAATTTCGCGTCAATTGCCGGATACGAAAAAAATTACATTGCTGAAAACATTTTACATCATATTCGCTAAGAATTGGAAATGGGCAAATTACGATCGTCTTGACAATGAGACGAAGTCGTGAAGTCAAAGTGGAATTTCTAAATTCTTTGGAGAGGCTTGGTATGCCGCATCGTCATTTGCGTCTCAAAGTTGGATCTGTCATTATGTTTCGCAATGTTCATGCGGCGAAACTGTGCAATGGAACCCGACTGGTTGTGACGCAGCTATCGAATACAAGGGGCAGAATGCTTGATTCTACGAATTATTTTGTGTTCCAATGATTCGTCATTTCAGTTCAAACCTATTTAGTTTCCATGGAAATTGCATTTGAAATGATAATCAACAGGACATAAGGATAGTCGCTAGAAGAGTGTGGCATAAATCTGGAAATGCGTCTTTCACACGGCCAGATATACGTGGCGTGTTCACGAGTTCAAAACCCATCTTCTCTGTACATTTACGCACCAGAAAAGAAACCAAAAAAATTTTGTTTATCAAGCTGCACTACATTAAAAAAAAAATTTACAAAAATCGCAAATAAATGATCTTCAACACAATATAAATTGAACTTACTTTTCATTTCAAAACACTTAACTTCACGCAGGAAAACGCTGCGGGGTCAGCTAGTCTATATATAAAAAAGAAAGTTGTTGTTAATTACACCATTTATAACTCAAGAATGGCTGAACTGCTTTGGCTGAAAATTGGAGGGGAGGTAGCATAGAACCAGGGTAAGGACAAAGGATACTTTTTATTTCTTTATGTCAAAATTTAATACAACTCACAAATACAAAAATTGTATTTGAAATCATAAAAATTAGAAGATGGAGTCATGTGCAGAAGTTCACGCAAGTGAGGAAAGTTCTCTGATCGCTATTCACTTGGGAGTGGCCAGAAACGATTATTCTACAAATGACTCAAGCAGCTTACGTCTTCCGGTCTTTGGCCAAGTATCCTCGGGGTAGCCTAAGAACATCCGTTTGAAGGCGGGCTAAAGTGAGAAGTCGAAACATCCCCTGCATAGGGTTGTGCGCTGGGTTTGGGACCCGCCACGTAAAAAACACTCCAAAAAAACAACAAGAGCCTCGGAAGAGAGACTTCCCTTTTGATGATGAACATAGCAAACAAAATAAGGACTACGAGTTGAGGGCGTGCACCTGGAAAAGGTTGCCTACAGGAGGAAGCGAGACGAATTTGCAGACAGAAAAAGAAAGAGACGGAAATGCGTGAGTACAAAGAGCTTGATAAGCTGGCTAAAAGGGGTACTGCTCGAAAATTCTACGAAAAAATGCGGCGATTTACAGAAGGTTTCAAGACCGGAGCATACTCTTGTAGAATCCCCAAAGGTGATTTAGTCACGAATGCCCAGAGCATACTTAAATTATGGAGGGAACACTTCTCCAGCCTGCTGAATGGTAGTGAACGCACAACACCAGGAGAAGGCGAACCCGATTCCCCAATCGATGACGATGGAGCAGACGTTCTATTGCCCCACCATGAAGAGGTTCGAATAGCAATTGCCCGCCTCAAGGACAACAAAGCGGCGGGGGCCGATGGATTGCCGACCGAGCTATTCAAACGCGATGGCGAAGAACTGATAAGGAGCATGCAACAGCTTCTTTGTAAAATATGGTCGGACGAAAGCATGCCCAATGATTGGAATTTAAGTGTGCTATGCCTAATCCATAAAAAAGGAGACCCCACAATCTGCGCCAACTAGCGTGGTATTAGCCTACTCAACATCGCATATAAGGTTCTATCGAGCGTATTGTGTGAAAGATTAAAGCCGCCAAAGGAGAATCGACACACACCACCTCTTCGTCGATTTTAAAGCTGCTTTCGACAGCACGAAAGAGAGCTGCCTTTATGCCGCGATGTCTGAGTTTGGTAACCCCGCAAACCTAATACGGCTGTGTAAGCTGACGTTGATCAACACTAAGAGCTCCGTCAGAATCTGGAAGGACCTCTCCCAGCCGATCGATACCAAACGAGGTTTCAGACAAGGCGATTCCCTATCATGCGACTTTTTCAATCTGCTTCTGGAGAAAATAGTTCGAGCTGATGAACTAAATAGAGAAGGTGCCATCTTCTGTAAGAGTTTACAACTGCTTGAACAAGGACGCAAAACAGATGGGTCTGGCAGTGAACGAGGGCAAGACGAAATATCTCCTGTCATCAAACAAACAGTCGGCGCACTCGCGACTTGGCTCTCACGTCACTGTTGACAGTCATAACTTTGAAGTTGTAGTTAATTTCGTCTATTTAGGAACCAGTATTAACACCACCAACAATGTCAGCCTGGAAATCCAACGCAGGATTACTCTTGCCAACAGGTGCTACTTCGGACTGAGTAGGCAATTGAA
Organism: Bactrocera zonata; assembly: GCA_037783105.1. Lineage (NCBI taxonomy): Eukaryota > Metazoa > Arthropoda > Insecta > Diptera > Tephritidae > Bactrocera > Bactrocera zonata. The sequence goes on along the minus strand of JBAWJQ010006655.1, from coordinate 472,205 downwards.
AAGTAAAGTCCTCTCTCGACCAACAAAAGCCAAACTCTATAAGTCACTCATAATTCCCGTACTGCTATATGGTGCAGAGACTTGGACGATGACAACAACCGATGAGTCGACATTACGAGTCTTCGAGAGGAATTTTCTGTGAAAGATTTATGGCCGGGGGAAGCAGAGGAAGAGGAAGACCTCCACTCCGTTGGAAGGACCAAGTGGAAAAGGACCAGGCTTCGCTTGGAATATCTAATTGGCGCCACGTAGCGAAAAGAAGAAACGATTGGCGCGCTGTTGTTAACTCGGCTATAATCACGTAAGCCGTGTCTGCGCCATTAAAGAAGAAGAAGAAGATTGTAATATACAGGGTAGGCCATTTAAAGTTGACCCATTTGTTTGTTTGCCAAAATTAAGGCGTCGCGGATAATCAGCTGGGTTTAGTTTTTGTGCCATTTGAATTTTATATGGAAACATCTTCAAATCTTTATGAATTATGCGTCGGAGAGTGGTGCGAGAGATGTCTAATTCCTTAGAGCGGCGATAACTCGATGTCGATGGAGTCTCCTCAATACTGGCTCGTACAGCTTCGATATTTTCATCAGAACGTCTTGTGCGTTGTCTGGATGCATGACTGGCATTACTGAGATTACCGGTGTTCACAAATTTTGCGTATAAAGACTTAATTGTGTTCTTAACTGGAGCACTTTTCACTTTATTTTTTTTGCGAAACGCACGTTGAGTTAACACAATTGAAAAGTTATTTTGAATATAAAGCTGAACAATTTCAGCGCGTTCTTTTGGAGTGTACTGTTCCATGGTATAAATTGTCTTCGAATGACGCTTCTAACGCGGTATGACATTAGCCGCTTTGTCAGCGCTGTTAAAAGTTACAACGTTGCCAGATGGGTCAACTTTAAATGGCCTACCCTGTAGATAGCGAGCTCAACTGTGAGGATTGATCCGCCAAACGCGGATAACTACGATACCTGGAAGTTGCGTGCAATTCTTGTGAAAGCTGACTTATGGAGCCACGCATCTGAAGCTATTCTTTGTCCAAACGACAATAACTTAGCTAAGTGGATACATTTCGATCTGAAGGCCTCAATTACAATATCGGAATGGGTCTGATAACTGAATGCGAAACTTCACACGAAATGTGGAAAAAGTTAGAGTTTACGTTCCAGTCAAAGGGTCCTGCGTGAAAGTCCACCCTACTGAAACGTATTGCCCTTTCCCGCATGAAGGAGGGCGATAACGTTCACGAATATCTAAATGAATTTTTTCATGCTGTCAACAAATTGATCAACGTGAAATTTTCGGGGAATATTTTTAAGATATTACGCTTAACGAAAATGCAAAAAAAAATAATTTTTTGAAAATTCTAACTACCCCTAACCTCTTAAGAGGAAGAAGAAGCATTTGTTCAAAATTCATGTTTGTAGGAATCATTTGAATGTTTCATTTCTTCAAAAAAAAAAATAGTAATAATAATAGAAACAACCTCACATCTATATATATAAAAGAAAGTTGTTGTTAGTTACACCGTTTATAAGTCAAAAACGGCTGAACCGATTTGGCTGAAAAAATAATAATTTCAAAATTCATGTTTGTATCAATAATTTGAATATATATTTACCATTTTAAACAGATTCTTCTGAAAAAATAATACAATTGCTAAGTGTTTGGAATAGTATAAAAGAAGTGCAACCAAATATGCAGTGAAATAGATTATAACTGGCTCAGTATTCAGTCATTGAGTATATATTATACAACGTGCATTCCAAAATACTGATGTCATAACCTTTCCAGTAGCCTTTTTCCTCTTCCACGCCTTAGAACCGGTTACTCATGTCAACTAGAATGACTGTCGATTGGACTCCAGTGGGAAATGATCGAGCTATATTTTTATCACCGACGCAAAAATTCTTCTTTATTCCGATTAGAGAGCACTCAAAAACTTCTCAGAATCAGTCATGTAGTTTTTGTACTTTGCACAGAACTTTCGCCTTTTTAAGCTTAGCAAATATCTTTTCATCGGTGGATTTCCCTGAGCCCAAACTCAACAATATTTTCATCCACAAAGCAATGATTTATTAACACACGAAATGCTCTACGAGGTGTGTTCAAAAAGTATCGCGAATTTTGTGCTTTTTCAAAAATTATTTATTTATTTATGAATATCTATTTTGTCCCTTTCAAAGTAATCCCCATAAGAAATTATACACTTGTGCCAACGGTTTTTCCAATCTTCGAAGCACTTCAAAAATCATTTTTTTTATCTTCTTCAGCTCCTCCTTCGATGCCGCCTTTATCTCGTCAAGAGAAGCGTAACGTCGTCCTTTCATGGGCCGCTTCAGTTTAGAGAACAAGAAAAAGTCACAGGGGGCCAGATCTGGGGAATACGGTGGCTGCGGCATCATTAGTGTGTTGTTTTCGGCCAAAAAGTCGCGCACAAGTAACGATGTGTGTGAGCAGGGGCGTTATCGTGGTGCAAAAGTCAATTTTTGTTCTTCCACAAATCCGGGCGTTTTTGGCGGATTGCTTCGCGCAAATTGCGCATAACTTTCAGGTAATATTCCTTATTGACCGTTCTTCCCTGTGGCAAGAACTCATGATGCACCACGCCCCTGCAATCGAAGAAAACTGTCAGTTACGATTCGCGATACTTTTTGAACAAACCTCGTATGATCCATTTTTTTTTTCTTGTAAACTAACACAAGTTGCTTCACAGAAATGCTATATCTCATTAACTAATAATTATAACCCAACTAATAGAAATATTATTATCTATGTATCAGCCACAGTGAAGCGTGGACGGGTGCTCTAGTCTATATATATAAAACAAAAACGGGTTTGTTCGAACACTTATAACTCGAGATCTGTTGAACCAATTTTCATGGTTATTGATTCATTGGATTTGTCTCTGCCCCGAATAGCAGAATACATATTAAAAACAATGAAAACTCGATATGTGTAAAGAATACTTAATCTACATATGTACATAGTACATATGTAAATAAAAAAAAGAATCGTCAAACTCTATGTACGCTCATAACTCAATAACGCCTGAACCAATTTGGCCAATTCTTTTTCTTAAATGTTCGTTGAAGTTCAAAGATGGTTTTTACGGCGACAAAAATTCGAATAATTTCCGGAAAACTCCTAAAAACGGCCCTTTTCCTTTCCCCACACAAACGTTATATAAAAAAAATGTTTGTTTGTTAGTAACACTAAGAGAACGGTTGGACCAATCTTGATGCAATTTTTAAAGGTTGTTTGTTGTGGATCGGGAAAGGTTTAGAAACAAAATACATTATATTTTTCATGAGGAGAAGTCGAGAAATTGACAATTCCAAAAAGTAACTTTTTCATTACAAATTTTTTCAATTTTTATTTGTTTTGTTTTTCAATATTTTGATTTGTAAATTATTTGAATCATTCAATTGCGGTCGCTTGCTTTTTTATTCCGGCTATCCAAAGGAAAAATTATTGAAAATTATTCAGTGAAAACTTTACGAGTGTTTCACACAATGTGATCAATTGCATATTGAAATTTTTTACGAAGCCACGAAAAGGTCGCGCTAATATCGGTCGGTGTTCTTTTTGCCATCAACGTATGGCAGCCCAAGGAAAGGCAAGAAGTACTCCAAAAATGCGATGACATACGTGCGGAACTATGGATCGCGGTCAATTAGCTGGCGATCGTAACGATGTCACAGCACGACTTTTTAAACAATAGCTGCGTTGTTTGATGGCCTTTATCTTGAAGCAACCTATACTATACATACTATATATGGTGCTGTTAGATGCTGGATGTATTTTGTTGAGTAGCAAAACAGAGGTTTGCATCTTTGGATGCGGATGGTGATTACATCAGATCAAATTAATGAAATCATTTCAGCGGAAAATCCTGATGCAGAGGAAGATCCAATATTATACGAAGTGGTGAAAACCAATATGGTTCATGGACCTTGCGGACATCACAATCCCAGACGAAAATAATAGAACATTTAGCATTCAATTTAGAAGAGTGAATGTCGAAGTCGACAACACATGGGTCATACCATGGCGAATATGGTTGTCTAGAGCACATTCAAAACTCATGTCAATATTGAATGTTGCAATTTGGTGAAATCGATCAAACACGTTTGCAAAGCAACATAGCGGTTATTGGCCTTGAACGATATAAGATCAGCAGTATCAAATGGGTCGATATGTGAACTGCAATAAAGCGCTTTGTAGGATATTTACTTTTGCAATTCATGAAAGTTTTCCAACTATTGTGCGTCTCGCGGTTCAACTTCATTTAAGTCATTGCGTATTGTGAATGGTACAGTGTGTGCAACTTATTGAGAAGCATCCCAGCAGTTTCATTTGCTAGAACATGATAATCACTGGAAACAGACGAAGGACAATGCGATAGTTACTTCACATGCCAAGGAAGTTCGCATATTTTTCACGAAGATCATTTCGACACATCAGCCTTCAAATTCGCTTTAATTATGGGATACGAAAAAATGACATTGCCGATGATGTTTTACATTGTATTCGCTAGAATTGGAAATGGGCAAATTTCGCTTGACCTCCCTTTTGTCAATTCACTTCAACGGAAGATGAACTCATCACGAATGTTTATCCGAACATTGCCCAAATTATCGTAACTGTGATCGCTTGAGTGCACGCACAATTTTAGCTATCAAAAATGCCGATGTTGTTGACTTAAACTGGAAGATTCAAAGTCAAATTCCGGGACACTTACGCTTATACAAATCGATCGATCGTCTTGACAGTGAAGACGACGCCGTGAATTATCCAGTGGTATTTCTAAATTCTTTGGACAGACTTGGTATGCCACCGCATCATTTGCGTCTCAAAGGAGGGCCCGTCGTTATTATGTTTCTGTGTAATGGAACCCGACTGATTATGACGCACCTATCGAATACAAGAAGGAGAATGCTTGATTCTACGAGTTCCTTTGAGTTCTAACGATTTCCCATTTCAGTTCAAACGTATTCCGTTTCCAGTGAAAATTGCATTTAAGATGACAATCAACAGGATACAAGTATAGTCGCATAGTGTGTGGTATAATTTGGAAATGCTATGTTTTTCACATGGCCAGATATACCTGGCGTGCTCACTAGTTGGAAAACCATCTTTTCTGTACGCCGGAAAAAAAAGAAAAATGTTGTTTATAAAGTTGCGTTATATGAAAAACAAAACAAAAATGAAATGATAAATTTAACTTTCTTTTCATTTCAAAATACATAATTTCACGCAGGACAACGGCTGCGGGGTCAGCTAGTTTAATATAATTAAGAGATAAATTAAATATTTAATGTTCTTATTTCATTGTTAAATTAAGCAAAATATAGTCCGGTAAAGCGGGCTGGGTACAGTAAGTGTCGTTTTTGGGGCCTCAAGCTCTCTTTGGAGAAGATTTTCTTCTGAGAAGGATACGCGTTGACCGTTTTCAAGATGGACTGCAAGATGTTGGACAGTCATACATATAAGCAACTAATTTTCATATACATAAGTAATAGGTTGTCAAAAAGTCTTGCGGTATTTTTATTGAATAATTTATTGAAATGGTTTATAACGGTTTGATGACTCATGTCCAGCTCTTGACCGATGCTGCTGCTACTACTATGACGGTCCTCTTCGACCAGTTCAGCGATTTTATCGCAATTTTCGACGACAAGCCTTCCGGAGCGTGGCGCATCTTCGACCACCTCTACACCAGAACGAAAACGTTAAAACCATCGTTGTGCGGTGGAAATGGAAACTGTATTGGGTCCATAAACTGCACAAATTTTATTGGCGGCTTGAGATGCATTTTTGCCTTTATCGTAGTAGTACTGTAAAATATGCCGTATTTTCTCGTTATTTTGCTCCATAATTGCGATGCTATAACTTACGAACGACTTAAAAGAAACGACAATACACGTGTGAGCGCGTAAAATTAGCTTTCCAGAAAGGTATAGCATGACCCGATGCGACGAATAAAACTAGAACTACGCGCTTTCAGCGCCAACCAACGAAAATACCGCAAGACTTTTTTGTCAACCTAATTTTAAGTGTACAAAGTCATACAGGTAAATAATTTTCATATAAGTATTAAGTGCATAAAGTCATATTTTTGTTTACTTAAAAGTGATGAAAAAAATTATCTCATTTCTTGATTTATGTTAATGAGTGCGAATGACAAAACATAATTGTCAATAGTGCCAAAAGAAAATCCTGAAAACGATAATAACAAAAAACGATTGACAGTCGCATGTCATTCGCGCTCTCACAACAAGAAGGTAAGTGGATAAATTTTGATTTTTTTTAAATAATTTGCAAATAATTACTTCTTTTGCTTTGAAAGCATTGGATATCAGAAAATAAATTGTTAAGTAAGTATGCGAAAATCATTACATATGTGTTTTATGCGTTTAAGGCGGCTTGAACAATTAAATATAATATTTGAAAACAAATGTTTGTTTTATATTTTAAACTGGCTGACCCCGCAGCCGTTGTCCTGCGCGAAATTATGTGTTTTGAGATGAAAAGACAAAAATTCGTATTGTGTTGATAATCATTTATTTGCGATTTTTCTACATTTTTTTTTTCATATCACGAAATTTTTTGGTTTATGTACCGGTGCGTAAACGTACAGAGAAGATGGTTTTTCAACTTGTGAGCACGCCACGTACGAGTATACTGGCCGTGTGAAAATCAAAGCATTTCCAAATTTATGCCACCCACTCGTATACTGGTCGTGTGGAAATCATAGCATTTCCAAATTTATGCCACCCACTATACGACTATCCTGTTGATCGTCATCTCAAATTCAAGTTTTACTGGAAACGGAATACGCTTGAACTGAAATGGCAAATCGTTACGGCTCAAAAAAATCCGTTGAATCAAGCATTCTGCCCTTATATTTAATAGGTGCGTCACAATCAGATTGCGAAACATCATAACGACAGATCCAACTTTGAGACGCAAATGGTGCGGTGGCATACCAAGCCTATCCAAAGAATTTAGAAATTCCATGGATAATTCAGAATTTCGTCTTCATTGTCAAGACGATCGATCGATTGGTATGACCGCAAGTCTCCCCGAATTTGACTTTGAATCTTCCATTTTGATTCAACAACATAGGTATTTGTGGCAGCTAACATTACGCGTGCACTCAAGAAATCGTACTTACGTCCATCTTTCGTGAATTGATAAACGGCATATGGAATTGATATCAAACCACCGGAAGTATTAACCGGAATTGACCCATTTCCAATTCTTAGCGTATACGATGTAAAATGTCTTCGGCAATGTAATTTTTGTTCGTATCCCATAATTGACGCGGATTTGAAGGCTGATAATCGCGAAAAGTGTGCGAACTTCAGTGGCAGTCGAAGTAGCTATCACATCGTCTATCGTTTGATTCCAGTGATTAACGTGTTCGAACAATTGTAATTGCTGGCTTACTACTCCAAAACTTGCACACATCGAACCATTCACAGTACGCAATGACTCAAATAAAGTTGAACCGCGTACATTAATCAATAGCAACCGAAGGTAAAAATAATCGTCGTTTTTCGAGTGGAATGTGTAAATTCATCCTAATGCATTAGTTGATAACACACCTGGATGTCCATCTATTGGTTCGCCTTGCTTTCTGCGTAACTATTTCTTCGGCTATGCATTCTATGTATAATATCGAGACATTTCCAAATAGAGCAAATTCTCGCAAACGGTTCACTAACGAAAGTTGAGAAAAACTCGTAAATATTACTTTTGTTGGTGGCGGTGTTTCCACTGGATATACTATATTCTCTGGGTAGAAATAGACTCTTTGATCATTCTCCAAATTAACTGCGAGACGTACAACAGTCGGAAAACGTTCGTGAGTTGCAATAGTAAATATCTTACAAAACGCCTCATTGCAGTTAACCCCGCGACTGTATCGTTCAAGACCAATAACCGCCATGTTGCTTCCTTTCGTTACGTATTTACAAAATTATTTTATCGATTAGAACAAACTGCCATACGCAACATTGGCATGACTTTTGAATGTGAATTAGACAACAGTGGCGAATATGGTACGATCCATGTGTTGTCAACTTCGATGTATTGTTGGATATTCCCGCCTTTAAATTGAATGCTAAATGTTTTGCCATTGTCGTCTAGTCAGCGACGCGGATACAGTGGATATCCATCATTTCTAGTTTGTGTTTCCGAAAGAAAAGCACGTCGATTTATTTTCCTGCATTTATTGTCAGACATACAAACCGAAGTTTGTCCCCAAGGTCCATGAACAATATTGGTTTTCATCACTTCGTATTATACTGGATCTTTCTCTGCATCAGGAATTTCCGCAGAAATGAGTTCATCAATTTGATCCGGTGTAACCACCATCTCCATCCAACGAAGAATGTGTGCGTGCGGTAAACCTCTTTTTTGCTACTCAACAGAATACTTCCAGATTCTAATAGCAGCATACTTGTATATACCATACATTGATTCAAGATAAAGTCCATCAAACATCTTAACTGACATCGTGACGATCGCTTGTTGATTGACCGCGATCCTAATTCCGCACGTAAGTCATTGCATCCTGGGAGTACTCGTGCATGTATGTTGATGCCGAAAAGAAGACCGACCGATATTAGAGCGACCTCTTCGTGGCTTCGTAACAAATTTCAATCTGCAATTGATTACATCGTCTGAAGCACACATAAAGTTTTCACTAAATAATTTTCAAAAATTTTTCTTTTGAATAGCCTGAGTAAAAAAGCAAGCGACCGAAATTGAACCATTCAAATAATTTAAAAATCAAAATATTGAAAAACAAAACTTTTGTATGAAAAAAATTTGCTTTTTGGAACTGTCCGATTTCCCGGCTTTTCCTCACGAAAAGAATACGGTTTTTTTATTTCCAAACGGAAAAAGAAAACGGCTGTTTTTAGGGATTTTCCGGCAAGCGTTGTTGAGTTATGCGCTTACCAACACATTTTGCGATTAATTTTTTATTTATAAAATGAGCAGATAATATTTTTCTTTGCACAATTCCGATTTCTTTAGCGCCGCGATTTGAAGGTACTATTGGAAAGAGGAAGTTCTCCTGATTATAAAATATATAGGGTTATATGTACCGCAAACACTAAGTTTACGAGACATTCGACCTCAAAGTTCCCGAAATTCGAACGTTTCAAGAAGCTATTTCACCAAATTAAACACGCTTTACGCATATTTTTCACTTGAAATTAATTAAGTTAAACTTTAAACCTTTAAATAAATCCATATTTCTAACTTTTTGCACGTTTTAACCTAAGAAATCTTTATTTTCAAAATTACATTTTATACTCGTAGTAAACGTCATTTATGTGCTAACAAGGCAATGCGCTGAAATTCCTCTATTAATGCATATAGATATTTCCTTTTTTAAATTTAATAGAGAAATATGTAATATTATATATATATAATTATATGTGTTATATAATAATATTACGCAATAAAGTGTAAAGTACGTAGTATAAACACTCTTTCCATGCATATGCATATTTTCTTTATTTAATTTAATAAACAAATAAGTTAAATTACATAAAAATGTTATATATATTGTTACATAATACAAAACAACGTATCATCAAAAACAAAAGGAAATCGCTGTCAGATATAATAACCAATATTTAACTATTTTATAACGAAAACTCAAATTTTATTTCAATATGAGTGTATGATAACCCAAATTATAAACACTTTATAACCAAAACTAAATTTTTTAATAGGAGTAGTTTCTATTATATCGTTTCTCTTTCTCTTGTAAACTGTTTTCAAATCCTATATATAGTATGTGATGTTTAAGATGTGGCGACGCTCGCTTTCCTTATAATTGTAAACAATCTAATCTTTTCAACAATAATTGCGTTAAAGGAATTTTAAATTAATAAATTAAGGTAAACTATAACAAAATGAAAGGGAAATGTGAACTTTGGAGTGTATATTTAAATATACCAAGTGAAAAATGTAAAAACAATTAGTGAAACATAGAGAAATAACATGTGTTTTTAATGCACATTTTTGAATTTTTAATCAGGAATATTTTACATGAAATAAGTTATTTTTACACTATTTTTGCATACTCCTCCTCCGGCGAGGCACCCCCATCCTCACGTACCCCACTTATATGGAAATTTGTTTTTTTTTTCTTGATTTTACCACTTTTGAGGGTTTCAAAAACTACAGTTTCACCAGTTTTTTCACCACTTCTGGCTGGCAGGGATTGTTCAAATGCATACTATTTATATTTGTGCGTGTATTTTTTCCAGTATTTTTGCCACGTCGAAAATGTTTTATATCTTTTCAATTAGATTGTCAAACAACGGTAAGTTTTGCACATTTGAATTGAAATACATGTATGCATGTGTTTTCCTTTAACCGGCTAACTTTCTAGTTGAAACGCAAAACGGATAGCAAAGTGGGAACATCATTAACATCTTGATGTTAAAATTATATTATATATTATATGATATATTATACTATATATATAAATATATGTATTCTTAATTTGGAGGACCTGCTTTTCTAAAAATATCCTAACATCGGAATTAAGTTTTTTAATTTTTAATGTGTTAGGGAAATTGAATCAATAAAATTAATAATACTGTATCAGTATTCATTATACATATACAAATTCAATTCTTCTGTTGCATATTTCCTTCGACTTTTGGCTCAGCAGATACGATAATAAACCTTTTCTTTGTTTACATACATATACTCAACTCTAGAAAATCTTAGGGCGTGTTGTAACAATTTTCGTTACTTTCATCGTAATCAGGGTGTTGTGTTAGCATTTAAGCTACATATAAATTTAAACGTTTGATGAGCAACACTTTAATAGATATTATGTAATACAAGTGTTTACGTTAATTAAGTGATTATTTTGAATTTCTTTGCATGTTTCTTAAATTTTACTGGGATATTACTTATTATGTAAATTGTTTTTTTAACAAATGTTAAGTCCTGGGTGGTAAGTTTTCCTTTGACTTATACAAATTGGTTAGCCCTTACAACAGAAAATTAGTTGGAATTTGCATTTAAATATAAGAATGAAATTGTATTAATAAGTTATTTAAATAAAATAAGCGAATTGAAATTTAAAAACAATATTGGCTTTTATGTTTTCTGTCGGTCAAATGTAAACAAATGTAGTCGTAAAAAAGTCATCTGCTGTGCTTTTGGTTTATAGAAATCTCAATCATGTTATTTAAATATGGTAACAATAACATTGTAGGGGCAGTAAAAATAATTAAAACTTCAACTGAAATATACATGTATACTTTTTTATTTGATTAAATTTTGTCAAACGAGGTTGAGCACACGTTGTACTTCAACATTATGTAAAGGTATCGACACCGGTGTAAAATCTTTCGAATCATACATCACATAGATTAGTTTACGAACGAGTTAAATAATTGAAGTATAAATTAAGTAAAAAATTTTTGCGTATGCAACCCCATTCTTTTTTCCATAAATTTGAAGAAAATAACACAATGCAATAATTTTCCGGTTAAAAGATGGAAAGATGATCTGGGATGCCAATTAACTGCTGATTTTTTCGCAAAAATTTAGAAAAAAACCTTCGATCTGGCCCAGGATTATCTCTTCATAAAACTAATTTTTTTTATCTGATTGATTTTAGATGAATCTCCAAGGACTTATGGTTGTCACCGCAAGTACCTTTTTTGGAACAGAGTCAACACAAACAACTATAACTTTGGAAAATAAATTCTAATCATCGTTTTAATTTCAATATTTTGTTAAAACAAATTAAAAAAAAAACAATGATTAATGAGATAAAAATCGATTGTTTTGCTAAACAAGTGTTCTGATTCTTACAAGTGCATCATTTTGTGACATAATCTCAAATTTCATATTTTGTGAAAAAAATTAAAAAATTGAGTGAATTTTTTTTTGTTTAATATCCGATCAATGAGCTAAAAATTACTTGGATTTTTTGGCCACTTTTTAATTGACTTTTGTCACATTTTCAGCAGATTTCCGTGTCTTTTCGTCACTTTTTGGTGCTTTTCGAGTGCAGATGATCTCGAACGATTCATTTTCGCTTCCGAACGGTAAGGCAAAAATTATTTCGATTTTTTGGCCAATTTTTAATTGAATTTTGACACGTTTTAGGCATATTTTTAACAATTTTCGTGTCTTTTCGTGACTTTTCGGTGCTTTTCGAGTCTTGAATTTACTGGATTTCATCAATTTATTACTGAAGTTCTTTATTATCTTTAGTTTAGTTTCTTTTAAAAATACCACAAAGAGCAAGAGCTGACATTGGACGTCGGTCGCGAAGAACGCAAAATAGATCAAACGAAAGGGAAAATGTTCAAAGACGTGCCGCACAAATCTACGTTAATGTTGCTTTAAATGGTGCTGGATTTAGAAATAATCACGCAATTAATTACACTTTGCATAAGTTTGTGGTGATTGGTGGAATGAACAAAGTATGCCAACATTGTAATGCATTGAAATTTCATAATGAAACTCCTGCAATGTGTTGTGCCACTGGCAAAGTAAGATTACCCGAATTACAATACCCACCGGAGCCATTGGCAACATTAATTTCAGGAACAACGCCGCAATCGAAACATTTTTTGGATAATATTTTATGAATAATATCCATGAAGCATAGAGCGACATTTCAGAACTTTTCACAAGTTCTAACAATCATAATTTGCCTCACAATTTCAGATACAAATGCAAATTTATCATAGGATTGGTTCATTATTGCCACTTCCAGATAAAAACCACCAGTTCTTGCAAATATACTTCCTTGGCAATAACGAAAATGAAGTAGATGCCCGTTGTTCAACATTCACAAGTGCCAGAAATAATAATACGTGAATTGCAAGCATTGTTTCATGAACATAATGATTTGATTAATACTTTTCGGACAGCACTTGATCAGATGACGTTTGATGATCATAAAATCGTGATTCGTGCTGATAGAAGACCAATCGGAGAACACGAACAAAGATTTAATGCACCTATAAATAATGAAGTTTCTGTGATGATGGTCGATGGCGATGAATTTCAATCACGTGACATTGTATTGCGTAGAAGAAATAATCAATTACAATGTGTTTGTGAAACACATCGCTCTTACGATGCCCTACAGTAACAAATTTTGTGTTGTAGGGGTGAAGATGGATACTCTATTAATATAAAAATGGTAGATCCCGCAAACCCACGTGAGTGTTTGTTGTGTTTAATATAATCTTCCAATTTTGTTTAACAAGAATTAGTATGAAATGATTTAAATTTCTATTTGTTTTTTTTTTTTCTCTTCAGAACGTGAAGTCAATATAAATGTCAGCGCTATGAACTATTATGCACATAGAATTATGATACGACAAAATTAGTTGAAGTCATTGATGGATTTTATTGTTAAACATCAAGTTTTCGGCGAGGTTCGACGTTGGATGTATTCGGTGGAATGGCAAAAGAGAGTATTACCACATGCTCATATTTTGGTATGGTTAGTCAACAAAATAACAAGCGATCAAATAGATAACATCATCTCAGCAGAAATTCCTGGTCAGGAAATCGGTCCATGTTTATTTGATGTTGTTACAAAAAGTATGATTCATGGACCATGTCGTGTTCTAAATATTAATTCGCCATGTATGAAAGATGGGAAATGCATAAAGCGGTATCCCAGAGATTTAATTTCCGAGACAATTAATGGAAATGATGGTTACCCATTGCATCGCCGACGCTCAGCAGATGATAATGGCAAATCAATCAATCTACGAGTCAATAATCAAGATATTACAGTTGATAATAGGTGGGTTGTCCCCTAATCGCCAATACTATCAAAAGCATTCAAAGCTCATTTCAATGTAGAATATTGGAATTCTGTTAAATGGATTAAATATTTCTGCAAGTATGTAAATAAAGGCAGCGACATGGCTGTGTTTGGTGTTGCAGAGAACCGAAATGATGAAATAACACAATATCAAATGGGAAGGTATATCAGTAGCAATGAGGCAGTTTGGAGAATATTATCGTTCCCAATTCATGATCGAAATCGGCAGTTATTCATTTGTCAGTACATTTGGAAAATGGACAACGTGTATATTTCACAGTTGAGACTGCACAGTAAATTGCAGAGCGATCACCCTCAACTACATTATTATCGTTTTTCGAATTGTGTCAAAACTATCAATTTGCTAAAACATTGCTTTATTCACAAGTACCACCAAGCAAGTACCAATAAGCAAGGAAGACCAGTTCAAGGTTATGCTGGCATTTTTGAAAGTGATGCCATTGGACGTCTCTACACAGTGCATCCCAGTCATGCTGAATGTTTTTATTTGCGTCTATTGTTTATTCATGTTCGTGGGCCTACATCTTTTTTGAGTTTGAAAAGAGTTAACGGCCTGTCACACTTTTCGTCAAGCATGTCTGGAAGATGATAATCACTGGGATGCGACACTTAGGGATGCGTCAGCAACAGGTTCTCCTCATGAAATACGAACATTATTTGCTATTATTATTGCAACATGTTTTCTATCTGATACATTGCAATTATGGGAAAATTTTAAGGAATTTATGACCGAAGATATTTTGTTTCGAATGCGCCGCATTGCAGGAAATAACGATTTAATGATTACACTTGAAATGTTTAATGAGGCATTGGTTATCATTGAAGATATTTGTTTGGCAATTGCAAATAAAGCATTGACACAATTGTGTTTGCCAGCTCCAAATTCATTCAATCAAGAAATAAATCGTAAAAAACAATATGATGTGGATGAGTTGACCACATTTATAAACTTGAATTTGCATAATTTGAATCCAGAACAGAGACACGCATATGATACCATAATGGAATCATTACGAAATGAACCTGGAGGAATGTTTTTTTTAGACGCTCCAGGAGGAACTGGCAAAACATTTCTGATTTCCTTGCTATTAGCGACTGTAAGATCATAGAGTAATATAGCATTGACACTTCCATCGTCTGGAATAACAGCCACGTTATTAGATGGTGGTCTGGCAGCCCATTCTGTACTTAAATTATCACTGAATATGAATGTAAATGCAAATCCCACCTGTAATGTTTCCAAAAATTCGGGAATGGGCAAAGTCTTGCAACAATGTAAATTAATAGTGTGGGACAAAGGCCCATAAGAAATCAGTGGAAGCGTTAGACAGGACATTGCAAGACTTGCGTAGTAATGATCAACAGATATTTGGTGGCGGTATGATTCTGTTGGCTGGTGACTTTCGTCAGACATTGCCTGTTTAAAGTCATCTTATTTATGGAGACATGTAAAAATACTCAATTTGACTACAAATGTGCGAGTACAAATTCAAAACGATCCATCGGCCGACACATTTTCAAGGCAACTGTTGGCAATAGGCAATGGTCAACTTGCTGTTGATCGTGAAACTGGCTTAGTCACTTTACCAGATAACTCTTGTAATATTGCACCGACAAAAGAAGAATTGGTATCAAGTGTTTTTCCAAATATTGAAGAAAATTATCGCAATCATAATAGGTTAGCTGAAAGAGCTACTGGCCGCTAAAAATAAAGACGTTGGTCAAATGAATTCAGACATTTTAACCCATGTTCCTGGCGATGTTGTAACATATCAATCAATTCAAATTCAGAATCAAGACGACGCTGTTAATTATCCGACAGAATTTTTGAATTCATTGGATTTAACCGCATTTCCACCTCACCGTTTACAATTGAAAGTGGGTGCTCCCATTATTATGCTCCGAAATATAAATCAACCACGACTATGCAATCGGACAAGATTAGCGGTTAAAAGAACAATTTGATCGAAGCAACAATTTTAAAGGGGAGTTTAAAGGTGAAGATGTATTGATTCCACGAATTCCAATGATTCCATCAGATTTACCTTTTGAATTCGAAAGACTACAGCTTCCAATACGTCTTGCATTCGCTATTACAATAAATAAAGCGCAAGGGCAATCGTTTGAATTTTGTGGAATTGATTTAGAATATCCTTGCTTGTCACATGGCCAGTTACATGTTTTGTACTCACGTGTTGGCAAGCCTTCAGTTCTCTTTATCTACACAACAACTCATGGCAAAACCAAAAATGTTGTCTACGAAAGAGCTCTAAGATAGTTTAAGTGATACATGAGTGATAAATGAGTCTAAGATTATAAGAAACTAGAATTAAAAGTTGAATAATAGGGAACAAAACCAACTTTATTAAAAACCAGTGTGTTTCTTTTCTTATTTTGTTTTGCCGTGCGAAGCAGGCACCAGGCCCGCTAGTACAAATTAAAATAATAAATTTGATATGAGCAATGATATTGTGATTTATGCTTATATTAGTTTATTAAATTTAAGATTTCACTCATTCCCAATCCATTTTTCATAATTTTTTTGTAAATTAACAATATTAAACTAAATATTAATTTTTTGGAAAAATGTTTTTTTGAAAATGTACTTTATTTTTATAATATAACTCAACCGTTTTAATACTCTCTCTACTAAATTTAATATTGCCGAAATGAAAATGCCGTCGGTATATATGTATGTATATGGGATATGTTGCCTCTTCGAAATTTTCATACAAATGAAAACTGCGCTGTCAAACTGCTGAAGTGACAGCTTATTGCTTTCAATGTATGGCATACTAAATAGTATTCCATACAGTGCTTTCCATAAGCAATAAGGAGTCTCCACAAATTTTATCCTGTCGATATGCCTCGATAAAATTTTGCAAGTGTATATTTCGCTTTATTCAAAACTAGCTGACCCCGCAGCCGTTGTCCTGCGTGAAAATATGTGTTTTAAAATGAAAAGAAAGTTAAAGCAACACAGCTTGATAAACAACATTTTTTGGTTTCTATTCTGGTGTACAGAAAAGATGGTTTACTCGTGAGCACGCCACGTATATCTGACCGTGTGAAAAACATAGCATTTCCAAATTTATGCCACACACTATGTGAATATTCTTGTGCAATTTTCACTGGAAACGGAATACGTTTAAGCTGAAATGGCAAATCGATAGAACTCGAAGGAATTCGTAGAATCAAGCATTCTGCTCCTTGTATTCGATAGGTGCGTTACGATCAGTCAGGTTTCATTACACAGTTTCGTCGCATGAAGATTGCGAAACATACGAGTAATAACGACAGACCCAACTTTGAGACGCAAATGGTGCGGTGACATACCAAGCCTCTCCAAAGAATTTAGAAATTCCACTGGATAATTGATGTCATAAATTGTCAAGACGAACTATCGATTTGTATGAGTGCAAGTCTCCGGAATTTGACTTAGAAACTTTTGACTGATAAGTCAACAACATCGGTATTTTTGTTAGCTAACATTGCACGTGCACTTAAGGAATCGTAGATACGATTATTTGGCCAATGTCCGAACATTCGTGATGAGTTCATATTTCGTGAACTGATAAACGGCAGATGGAATTGATATCAAACCACCGGAAGTATCAACCGGAATTGATCCATTTCCAATTTTTAGCGAAGACGATGTAAAATGCCTTCGGCAATTTCATTTTTGTTCGTATCGCATAATAGACGCGGATTTGAAGGCTGATATGTCGAAATGATTATCGTGAAAAGTGTGCGAACTTCATTTGCATTCTAGTGATTATCATTTTCCAGCAATTGTAATTGCTGGCTTGCTTCTCAAAAAATTGCACACACCGTACCATTCACAGTACGCAATGACTCAAATGAAGTTGAACAGCGAACATTTATCAATAGCAACCGAAGGTACAAATGCATTATTTGATAACGCACCTGGATGTCCATCTACTTTTTGGCCTTGCTTTCTGCGTAATTATTTCTTCAACGATGCGTTCCTTGCATAATATCAAGGTATTTCCAAATGTTCTCGCAAACGGATCTCTGACGGAAGTTGAGCAAAAACTCGTAAATTTTAATTTTGTTGCTGGCGGTGTTTCCACTGGCTGTACTGTATTCTCTGGGTTGAAGTACACACTTCGGCCTTCTTCAAATTAACTGTGAGACGAACAACAGCCGAAAAACGTTCATGAATTACAGAAGTAAATGTCCTACAAAGCGCTTTATTGCAGTTTATGTATCAACCGTATCCTTCAAATCCAATAACCCCCATATTGCTTCCCATGGTGGTGTACTTTCAAACGTATTTTATCGATTACATCAAAATGAAATACTAAACACTGATATGAGTTTTGAATATGAATAAAACAATAATGGTGAATATAGTACGATCCATGTGTTGTCAAATTCGATATTCAATCATCTAAATTGAATGCTGAATGTTTTGCCATTGTCGTCTGGTGAGCGATAGAGTATATATCCCTCATTTCTAGTTTGTGTTTCCGAAAGAAACGTGGATACTGTTTCGTGCATTTATTGTCAGACATACAAACTAAAGTGGGATTGTGGTGTCCGCAAGGTCCATGAACCATTATTGGTTTTCATCACTACATATAATACTGCACCTTTCTCTGCATCAGGAACTTCCGCGTGACTGAATGATTTCATCAATTTGATCTGATGTAACCACCATCCAAAGAAGAATGTGTGCGTGCGGTAAACCTCTCTTTTGCCACTCACAGAGTACATCTAGCATCTAACAGCTACGTTGCTTCAAGATAAAGTCCATCGAAGCTATTGCTTGAAAAGTCTTGCTGTGACATCGGGACGATCGCTTTCTGATTGACCGCGATCCATAATACCGCACGTATGTCATCGCATCCTGGGAGTACTCGGTCATATGCCTTGGGCTGCTAATGTATGTTGATGCCAAAAAGAACACCGATTGATATTAGCGCGACCTCTTCGTGGCATCGTAATAAATTTCAATCTGTAATTAATCACTTTGTGTGCAACACACATCACGTTTTCACTGAATAATTTTCAAAAATTTTTGAAGCAAACGATAAATTTGAACGATTCAAATAATTGAAAAACAAAACAAAAAAATTAAAAAAAAATTGTATGGAAAAAATTAACTTTTTGGAATTTTCCAATTTTCCGACTTTTCCTCACGAAAAGCATACAGGTTTTTTATTTTTAAACCTTCCTTGATCCACAACAAACAACCTCTTAAAATTTCATCAATATTGGTTCAGCCATTCTCTTAGCGTTACTAACGAACCAACATTAATTCGTTTGTATAAGAAAAAGAAAAGGGCTGTTTTTAGGGTTTTTCCGGCAATTATTCGAACTTTTTTCGCCGCAGAAACCATCCCTGAACCTCAACGAACATTTAAAAAAAAATAATTATCAAATTTGGTTCAGTCGTATGAAAGTTATGAGCGTACATACATTTTGACGATTCATTTTTATTTATATAGATTGAAGTAGTAATTTCTAAACTTCGTGAGTACGAGAAATTGTTTTTTTTTTTTATAATTTTTGTTCAAAATGTAAGTTAATATAGTTAATATAATATGTTGTTAACAAAATTTGTTAAGACAGACTTTTGTTAGGACAGATTTTCTATTAATATTTCCGATATTACGGATTATTTTTTGAGTGTGAGAAAAACTTTCATATATTCAATGTTGAATGTGAAAATATTGTTCTTTTGTCATGACTGCATATTTATCTTAAACACCAAATATGTTGAAGTTTCAACGATGTTTCCTTGTTTGTATTTTCTCGTGATTCCTTTTTCTATGTTAACTATAATAAAAAATACTTTCCGCGCTCTAAAAAAATAACCCTGATCGAGCCAATACCCAGTGTGACCGAAGTACTTTCGCATAGTACTCCTTCTGCGTTGGCGGCCTTATATAATATTGCTAAAAAAGAAAATATCTATATACATGAATAGAGGAATTTTAGCGAAAAAGAGGAACTTCAGCGAATTGCTTGTTATCATATGGCAGCTCTCCATTTCGTCATAAATGCTAGTACATAAATGTTATTTACTATGAGTGTAAAATTTAATTTAAAAAAAAAAAAAGATTTCTTAGGTAAAATACGTGCAAAAAGTGTAAAATATAAATTTACTAGGGCCGTGGAGGACCCGTCCACGCTTCACTGTGGCTGATACATAGATAATACGACTACCATCTATATATGTGATTTCTATTAGTTGGTTTCTAACTATTAGTTAATGAGATATAGCATTTTTGTGATGGAGCTTGTGTTAGTTTACAAAAAAATGGATCATAAAGCATTTCGTGTGTTAATAAATAATTTGGCTTTTTGGGGAAAATACTGTTGAATTTGGGCTCAGGGAAATCCACCGTTGAAAAGATATTTGCTAACCTGGAAACAGGCGAAATGAGCAAATTAGGTGCCTCGCAAGTTCATAATCCAACAAAAACAACGAATAACTGATTCTGAGTAGTGTTTAAGTGCTCTCTAATCGGAATAAAGCCGACATTTTTCGTCAGTGATAGAAACATAGCTGCATCATTTCCCACTGGAGTCCAATCGACAGTCATTGCAGTGGACTCGACATGATGAAACGGTTCTTAGGCGTGCAAAAACGAAAAGGCGGCGCGAAAGGTTATGACATCAGTCAACGACTGATTACTGAGCCAGTTATAATCTATTTCACTGCGTATTTGGTTGCAGTTCTTTTCTTCTATTCCAAATATTTTTAGCAATTGTATTATTTTTGAGAAGACCCTGTTTAAAATTGTACGCATATATTCAAATGATTCCTACAAACATGAATTTTGAACAAATGCTTATGATTTAAAATACAATTTTCAGCCAAATCTGTTCAGCCGTTCTTGAGTTATAAATGGTGTAACTAACGTCAACTTTCTTTTATATACCTTCCTTCCTAAATTCCTCTAAAATCTCCCAAATTCGAGGAAGATTTACTGGAAAAGAGTGGCAGCATTGCTTATTTTTCTTAAATTTAGAATATTGGAAGTCATAGATTCGTATAACTTTACCACAAATAATATAATCTTCAAACAACGCATTTTCATTTAATGTTTTTAGCAAGTTGCAGCTTTTGTCATGACAGCCTAAATCCATGAAAATTTAGAAAGAAATGTAGCGCCATCTACTGTAACATACCGCACTTACTCAATACCGCTGTTAGCGCCACCAACTGGTGGATAGCTCTTTGCTAATAATAAACAAATAATTTGCAATAAATAAATAATGCGACTATAAGGAGAGTTATAAACTATCCTATCTTTCAAGTTGGACCAAACTGCACACAGAGTTAAAAATATCATTAAAATCGGTTCAGTAGTTTAGTAGTTTTTCCATCGAAAACAAACAACGTGACACGTGATTTTTATATATTAAGACTAGAGGACCCACGCTTCACTGTGGCTGATACATAGATAATACTGCTACTGGATTATAATTATTAGTTAATGAAATATAACATTTCTGTGAAGCAACTTGTGTTAGTTTACAAAAAAATGGATCATAGAGCATTTCGTGTGTTAATAAATCATTGCTTTTTGGAGAAAAATACTGTTGAATTTGGGCTGAGGGAAATCCACCGATGAAAAGATATTTGCTAAGCTTAAAGAGGCGAAAGCTCTGTGCAAAGTGGGTGCCTCGCAAGTTCATAATCCAACAAAAATAACGAATAACTGATTCTGAGAAGTGTTTAAGTGCTCTTTAGTCGTAATAAAACCGAATTTTTTCGGTAATACCCTCCCTATCAATAATGCCCAGGCTACGTAAAAATTTTTCCTAAATTTAAAATTAAAAAAAAAAGTAAAATATGTAAATGCAACTATTTAGGGTCGGCTTTAGTATACTATCCCACGATTTCAGGGTTAAAAGTGGTATGGTTGGATAGGGCTGATGCTCCAGATTAAGAAAATATATAATTGTTGCCGCCGCAAACCTAGAGTTTTCGAGATATTTGCATTTAAAGTTGAAAACTTTGCAAATTTCATCTTGCAATTTCTCGATTTCTAGTAATTATTTATTTTATATTATGCACTTTTTATGCAATTACACTTCATTACATTGTTTCTAGATATTTATTTTTTATTTATTATTTACACATTTGCTTAAAATAAGCATTTTATATTTTATAAAAATTTCATTACATGCACAATAACAAAAGTATTCTGTGTTGACAGCTACTAAGTGTTGCCATAATTACACATTGACCAAACGAATAAAAATTAATAAAAAAAAGGATTATACCCCAAATATATAAATCATTGCCCCTTTTCTTGATATATCATGATATTTGACCGGGCAGGCCGCCAACGTCTAAGTTGGGTTATAGGTACCGCAAACGCAATAAAACCACTTTATATCCAATCCTGAAACAAAATTTCAGTTTTCGTTATAAAATGGATAAATTTTGGTTATTATATCTGTCAGCGATTTCCATTTATTTTTGATGATACATTGGTTTGTATTTTAGGTGACAATATATTATTTAACTTTATTTATTTCACGGGTTGTATGTGATTTTTTCTTAAATTTAGAATATTGGAAGTCATAGACTCGTATAACTTTACCACAAATAATATAATCTTCAAACAACGCATTTTCATTTAATGTTTGTAGGAAGTTGCAGCTTTTGTTATGACAGCCTAAATTCATGAAAATTTACTGTTGAGTTTGATAAAACACCGCCAGCTGCTAGAAATGTAGCGCCATTTACTGTAACATACCGCACTTACTCAATACCGCTATTAGCGCCACCAACTGGTGGATAGCTCTTTGCTAATAATAAACAAATAATTTGCAATAAATAAATAATGCGACTATAAGGAGAGTTATAAACTATCCTATCTTTCAAGTTGGACCAAACTGCACACAGTGTTAAAAATTTCATTAAAATCGGTTCAGTAGTTTAGGAGTCCATCGAAATCAAACAACGTGACGTAAGATATAAATGTTTATAGTTTAATTTAATTGATTTGGAGTGAAAAATATTCGTGGAGTGTGTAAAATGTGGTGAAATTGCTTGTTGAAATGTTCGAATTTTGGAAATTTTTGAACTTTAAAGTCGAATATCTCGTAAACTAAGTGTTTGCGGTACCTATAACCCTATGTATTTTTTAATCAGCAGGACTAAAAAAAAGGAATTGTGTACGGATTTGAACTGTATTTATTCAAGTTTAAAGAAACATGGAAATCTACCGAAATGGACTTTGAAAACTAGAATGTCGTTGGCATATAATAGCAAAAAATTTTTATGAAAGTATTGTCATATTTGGATGAAATTCAATGAGAAAAGAAAAATTTGCATTACGTGAACACTTTTTGAACTCACTGTACGTATTTGGTTGTTCAACTTTAATCGCGTTCATTAGGTTTTTTGTTTGTATGGACGGATTGTAACACGGTGTATATCGAGTTAATTGTTGATGGACTTTGTTTATGCGCTTGGTTCTTGGGTGTTTGGGAGGATACACAATTTTACTAGTGGTCGAGTTAGTAGGCTAGTTTGTACATCTATAACTCTTATGTGACAATCTCGTCCCCGATCTACCTTTTCGATGCGGCCTAGTCGCCATTCGGTTGGAAGAAGCATTCGTCCTGTATGATGACGCTTTCGCCTGGGTTCTTGGACCGTTTTCCATCGATGTCTCTTATGGCGATCTTTGACGTAATCTTCCTTCCATCTAAGGCTGAATTCATGATGAAGAATTCTAATCTTTTTCCATCGGTTTATTAAAGAGAGTGAGTCTCCTTTTACCTGAGGAATGGCGAGAAGAGGGGCTCCTCTGAGGAAGTGTCCAGGTGTTAGGTCTGTGTGAGGTGTACTGCTTTTGTCGTAAAACATACAAAGACACTCACACCCTTTTTTAAATGAGGAAGACCTTAACATCGAGGCCTTTATATGGCCTCAGTATTCCCAGTAATGGTAAATCGGCTTGATCAGCGTACGCATTTTATGTTTGTACAAGGTACATTGTTTACAAATAAAAATCGTATTTTTAATTTGTGGCTTTAGTCGCAGTACATAAAATAATTGTCGGGCCATTTGCTGCATCAAGCGATGTTCATCATGTAGTGTTATACTATGTTCGGACCGACATTGAAAACATTTTGAAAACACATTTGTATGTTGTGGAATCTAAGTCGTTCGGACCAACAATGTGTGTTTTCGATGAGTTTCTACTGACAACTATCAAAAGCGGCACTTCTTGCTCTTGCAAGATTGCACTATAACACAAAATGCAAAAATCCTATACCGAAATATGCAATTCCAAGAGAGAACCCTTTGCAGAATCTAGTGATATATGACGGCACGAAAATAAACATAGGTTTTGATCTGACATATTTTAGAGCCATTGAAAATAATTTCTGCGTGTGTTTGTTGATGTGCCGTTGTACCTACCAAAGGGAAAATTCTGCAATTTCTGCACGGTGCAAGGTTTTGCAAGAGCAAGAGAATCCCTCTTATATGAGAATATCAAGCGACAGCCGTATTTGTATATGGAATGTAAACAAATATCAAGTGACAATTTAGGGCCGGCAAAACATGTCTTGGAAAAACATCGATTATACTAGAGCAGGCACCAATTATAATGAGTGGAATTTAAGTTTTCAAGTAGTTTTCAGCGATTCAGTGCTTTCGTCTGACAGATTTTACCATATGTACATGGACGAAAACACAAGTTTTCGTGCGAAAACATGTTTTAGTTGTCGGTCCGAACATAGTATAAGCTGGTGAAGCTGTATTGAAAATAAATGAGTAAAACGCGATTTCTCAGGTATAATAATGGGCGTTCGTTGTAACTTTTGCAACAGCTCAACAGATCCAGACGAGGTAAGTGTGTTTCCAAATTTTATATTAAAATTATATTCATTATAAAAAACATATTGTGTTTTATTTAATATTTGTGTGGAATAATTTGCGCCGTCCCTTTCCCCATGGCCAACCACAACTACGGAACGAACCACACCGTGCTCCACTATCTGAATTATCATTGGAGTCCAAGAATTGTTTTGAAACAAGAGGCGAATTTCTTTTTTCGAGAGGTCGTCTTTCGAGCAACTTTGATTTCTCTCTTATAAACTGACCTTGACATGTTACAAGTCCGGATTCGTTAGTTGTGTATAAGAATCACTTGGTTTTCCGTTAATTTTTTGTTTAAGCCTTTGTGTAAAGCAAAACATATAAGCGACTATTAGTGTTCTGGGGAATGATGAAAATTGAGTGATATAAAAATTTTAAATTTTCCGACTTTCAGGAGCTAAAATATTACGAGCGGGAGACTTTGGCCAGAATTCTGGTGATTCTGTCGGCCACGTAGGACCGCTCCACCAGAGTGTACTGCTGGTGAGGTGAAGTGGGTTGCAACCTCTTGTTCCTAGATCTGCTGGATTATCTGCACTGGCAACATGTTGCCACTTTGCTGGGCCAACTAAGTATAATAATTCCAGATATAGGGTGGTCTTCTAACCATGCTAAAGCTATTTCAGAATGTAACCAAAGCTACATTTTGTACTTGATTAATTTGAAATGGGTTTGGACAATTTAAACTAATTTTTGCTAACAGAAGATCATTCCTTCTGTTCGAATCGTGGCAGACTTAGTGGTTTCAATGTACTGCTACTAAAAGATGTGAGGATATTATTTTATCGTACTGAGTGCGTACGTAAATTGTTACGCAATAGGCCTTTTCAGAGGCGTAACAAAAGACATGTAAACTACATTTTGATTAGGAGCGAAATCAACCCATCAGTTATTCTAATTTCTGAAATCGTATGTAAGTTGTTAGTAAATAAATCCAATTTGTTAAACGCACAGGTATTACCAGCTCATCCCATTCAGTGCCATCTTGCCACAATTCAATTCAATCATTATTGGGGAAAGTCATCCTACGGGGTCGAAAAGTTTTACCACCGAGGAAAGTATTTGGCGTTTGGTTATGGCAGACGTTGCAGACTTTGACTCACTTGTATATAAGAACTAGCGGGCCCGGTGCCTGCTTCGCACACCAAACAAAATAAGAAAAGAAACACACTTGTTTTTAATAAAGTTGGTTTTGTTCCCTATTATTCAACTTTTAATTCTAGTTTCTTACAATCTTAGACTATGTATCACTTAAACTATCTTAGAGCTCTTTCGTAGACAACATTTTTGGTTTTGCCATAAGTTGTTGTGTAGATAAAGAGAACTGAAGGCTTGCCAACACGTGAGCACGAAACATATAACTGGCCGTGTGAAAAGCAAGGATATTCTAAATCAATTCCACACAATTCAAACGATTGCCCTTGCGCTTTACTTATTGTAATAGCAAATGCAAGACGTATTGGAAACTGTAGACTTGTGAATTCAAAAGGTAAATCTGATGGAATCATTGGAATTCTTGGAATCAATACATCTTCACCTTTAAACTCCCCTTTAAAATTGTTGCTTCGATCAAATTGTTCTTTTAACCGCAAATCTTGTCCGATTGCATAATCGTGGTTGATTTATATTTCGGAGCATAATAATGGGAGCACCCACTTTCAATTGTAAACGGTGAGGTGGAAATGCGGTTAAATCCAATGAATTCAAAAATTCTGTCGGATAATTAACAGCGTCGTCTTGATTCTGAATTTGAATTGATTGATATGTTACAACATCGAATTAACCAATTATGATTGCGATAATTTTCTGCAATATTTGAAAAACACTTGATACCAATTCTTCTTTTGTCGGTGCAATATTACAAAAGTTATCTGGTAAAGTGATTAAGCCAGTTTCACGATCAACAGCAAGTTGACCATTGCCTATTGCCAACAGTTGCCTTGAAAATGTGTCGGCCGATGGATCGTTTTGAATTTGTACTCGCACATTTGTAGTCAAATTGAGTATTTGTACATGTCTCCATAAATAAGATGACTTTAAACATGCTTTTAATTCATTTGCTAGTGTTGAACGGGGAATTACAGGCAATGTCTGACGAAAGTCACCAGCCAACAGAATCAAAGCGCCACCAAATATCGGTTGATCATTACTACGCAAGTCTTGCAATGTCCTGTCTAACGCTTCCACTGATTTCTTATGGGTCTTTGTCCCACACTACTAATTTGCATTGTTGCAAGACTTTGCCCATTCCCGAATTTTTGGAAACATTACAGGTGGGATTTTCATTTACATTCATATTCAGTGGTAATTTAAGTACAGAATGGGCTGCCCGACCACCATCTAATAACGTGGCTGCTATTCCAGACGATGGAAGTGTCAATGCTATATTACTCTATGATCTTACAGTCGCTAATAGCAAGGAAATCAGAAATGTTTTGCCAGTTCCTCCTGGAGCGTCTAAAAAAAACATTCCTCCAGGTTCGTTTCGTACTGATTCCATTATGGTATCATATGCGTGTCTCTGTTCTGAATTCAATTTATGCAAATTCAACTTTATAAATATGGTCAACTCATTCAAATCATATTGTTTTTCACGATTTATTTCTTGATTGAATGCATCATGCATTGGTCAATTTGGAGCTGGCAAACCCAATTGTGTCAATGCTTTATTTGCAATCACCAAACAAATATCCTCAATGATAATCAGTGCCTCATTAAACAATTCAAGTGTAATCATTATATCGTTATTTCCTGCAATTCGGCGCATCTTTAAAATTTTCCCTTAATTGCAATGTATCAGATGGAAAACATGTTGCAATAATAATAGCAAACAATGTTCGTATTTCGTGAGGAGAACCTGTTGCAGATGCATCCCTAAGTGTCGCATCCCCGTGATTATCATCTTCCAGTAAATGCAATTCCTGACATGCTTGACGAAAAGTGTGACACTGTAGGCCGTTAACTCTTTTCAAACTCAAAAAAGATGTAGGCCCACGAACATGAATCAATAATAGACGGAAGTAAAAAACATTCAACATGACTGGGATTCACTGTGTAGAGACGTCCAATGGCATCGCTATCAAAAATGCCAGCATTACCTTGAACTGGTCTTCCTCGCTTATGTCTGTTCCATTTCTTTCCAGATGCATTCCAAGTGTAATATGTTGGAACTTGTGAATAAAGCAATGTTTTAGCAAATTGATCATTTTGACATAATTCAAAAACGATAATAATGTAGTTGATGGTGGTCGCTCTGCAATTTGCAGTGCAGTATCAACTGTGAAATATGCACGTTGTCCATTTTCCAAATGTACTGACAAATGAATAACTGCCGGATTTCGATCACGAATTGGGAACGATACTGATATACCCTCCCATTTTATATTGTGTTATTTCATCATTCCTTTATTTACATACTTGCACAAATATTTAATCCATTTAACAGAATTGCAATATTCTACATAGATATGAGCTTTGAATGCTTTTGATAGTATTGGCGATTAGGGGACAACCCACCTATTATCAACTGTAATATCTTGATTATTGACTCGTAAATTGATTGATCTGTTGAGCGTCGGCGATACAATGGGTAACCATCATTTCCATTAATTGTCTCGGAAATTAAATCTCTGGGATACCGCTTCATGTATTTCCCATCTTTCATACATGGCGAATTAATATTTAGAACACGACATGGTCCATGAATCATACTTTTTGTAACAACATCAAATAAACCTGGATCGATTTCCATATCAAAATATGGGCATGTGGTAATTCTCCCTTTTGCCATTCCACCGAATACATCCAACATCCAACTTCGCCGAAAACTTGATGTTTAACAATAAAATCCATCAATGACTTCAGCTTCTGTCTAAATACTCGTGCAGTTATGTCGTGACGATCTGTAGAAGATTGCCCTTCATATAAATATTGCCTGATTTCGTCCCATTGTAGATTACATGTAAATGTAATAAACAAATCTGGTCGACCATACAAACGAACATAGCAAATGGCATCTTGTGCATATTCAATCACCAATGACGTCCAAAGAGAAAAGAGAAATGATAACAAATTGCTATTTGCATCACTCCGTGCAATGCTCTCCAATACACGAACGACCAAAATGTATTCAATACTAATGAATGCTGCATGCGGTACAAAATACACTAACTTCACATACGCACCGCACACACATGAGTTATCGGATTTCAACCAAACCATATAAACCATATAGGTACGGGCCACTGCCTACGTAGTGTATAAGTGTGGTTGAAATCGCACGACGCGTTTATGATTAGTTTGGCGACGTACATATACGGACTTATTTGTATATATATGTGACCTGGTCTACGAAAAGGGAGCTAGCGTGCGAAAACTAGTTTTCTGGGAAACAGCTGTTAAAAATAAACAACTCGTTTCGTCAGTTTCTCGTTATCTCATTAATTGTTCTCCTTTCCATAGGCTTCAAGGACGTCCAGTAAGTGTTGTTTTTGGTCGGAATATTATTATAGTTCATCGTGTAAGTTGCTAGTGTGGAACATTTAAAAAAGTAACACTGAAGAAGTGACGTTTACTCTAATACCGCGCAGCTGCTGTTGTCTTGTTTTCATTCGTCTCTCTTTCCGGATGTTCTGTTATCACATTTGTGTAAGTGTTTCTGTTGATTATCGTCTTCGCATTTCGCATGAAATGAAACATGAGTGTTGATGGGGAGTTCAGTGCCGTATACGGACAATATTTCCATGAAAAGGATGATGAAAACAATGAAGGGAGCGATTATGATGAAGACGAAGTATGTGTATCTCAGGCAGAAGATGATACCGAACAAACTTTTGTTAAGATTGACCTGTCTGTTGTTGAAGTAAAGGAGGAGGAGCTGGTAACAAAATTTTTGTCAAAAGATTGTTGTAATAATAAATGTCATACACTGATACCACGGGAAATGATCGAGAGTACGCGGAACAATTGTTTAGAGATGTCGAAAAATGAACTTGATTTAGTGATAATAAGTCACATCGAAGCTGGAATTATGAGTAACGAAAAGCTAGAAAGTGTATACTCAAAGCTTGCTGGGCGGAAGAAATATGGACAGAGACAGGATACAGAAGTTATGAGGCATAAAATTACAATTACCTAGAGTACCTGTTTGTCGTTCGTTTTTCCTTTTTGTACATGCATGTGGGAAGAAGCATTACGAACATTTAGTACGTCATTTTGCCGCGCAGGGTGTAACAGTGCGCCAACACGGACTGGCAAATAAACCGAGTACACATCCAAAGTCATTTAAACCGGCTGACATCGAAAAAGCTGTTAAATTCATCGAGTCTATAGCTGATTTAATGGCTCTTCCACTGCCCGGATGACTCCCAAAATTTAAGGATTTTCGGATAATGAAACTGACATCCAGCGAGACAAAGTCCTCAATTTATCGAAAATACATTTCTTCACTCAGTGATGACGAATTGAAGATGAGTAATCGCAGTTTTCGACGGATATGGTTCATATACATACACTACGTTACAGTTATGAAACCAGCGGATGATCTCTGCGATGTCTGCCGTGGTAAGTAGCTCATTATTTGCTCATTTTATAGTTGTATCAAACGTTGAGATTAAATTCAGTATTTTTTCTTTTAATAGGAAACGCAATATTGAGCCAAAAATTTTACTGACAGTCCACAACAACTTGGTACAGCATACTTCAAAGCAACCAAGAGGTGCGGAGTCTTCGAAATTACAGGCGAAAAACGAAAAGTTCAAGTTAGAATTTCAAACTGAATCATAGGAACTCAAATTGCTCGCCTTTACAAGATCTCACTTATAATTTTTTTTTTTACAGTACAATTACATGCTAGACGAAAAAGATGACGTTGGTAAAGGGCCGAACTGTGTTGTGAGCATCCTGCATTATCACCTGGAAACCTACTATAAAGACATTGAAACACTCGTTCTTTTCTGTGACAAATGTGTTGGGCAGAATAAGAATAACACTGTGTTATCATATCTGCAATGGCGTTTGGCTCGAGGTCTTTACAAAACCATTTTATTCAATTTTCTACTTACAGGGCACACTAAGTTCGCGCCTGATCGTTACTTCGGTATTTTCAAAAGTAAGTATGCTGTCAGAAACATCGAAACGTATGCAGATTTACTGCAGTGTGTCGAGGCATCATCACCTGGGGGTTATAATAAAGCTGTATCGCCTGAAAAAGTCGTCTGGTACGAATGGGACAGCTATTTTAAACCACTGTACAAGTTACTTGTTGGAATAACGCAATTCCAACATTTCATGATCTCTACAGATTGTGTAAAACCAAAGAAATTCGCAGACAGTGAAGAAGTGCAGTCCTTTAAGCTTCTGTTAAAACCTATCGATCCTGAAATGCCGAAAGTTATACAACCAGCCGGTTTGTCTTTTGAACGTCAGTGGTACATCTATCACAATCTTCGCAGCTTAGTTTCGGATATATCTAAAGTAGATATTGTGGCTCCATTGCCGAAAGATTTGCCATCGAAGAAACGGAAGGCAAAAACTAGTGGAGATGTTCTCAAACCAGACGAGGAACCAGGTCCATCTTCCTCAGGATCAACACGTAAAAAGATCTCAAGGAAAACGACAACAAAGAAAAATACATAAACTACTCAGCATTATTATTTTTGGTCCATAATACTTTTTTTTAGTGTATAATCATATCTTTATAGCTTATATTTCAATGTATTTTGTTCATTACAAAAAAATTATATTTTTTCGTATTTTTACTCTTCTTTCTCTACATTTTTAGGGAACTTTCAAACAAGTTATGACTTTTTGGATTCTATCACGTGAAAAAGCATCTCGTCTTCCATCCGAATCATCTAAAAAGAGAAAATTGAGTTTTTGACACCGTAGACCAGGTCACATATAGATTGATCTGTTATCGTATGTCATTGAATTCCTAGTATTTTGTACTGGCCGTTTCAAATTTAAGGAAACCTGTATCTAATAAGTCTTCCTTTTTTATGTTTTATTTATTATTTCGGCATGATTTGATATAATTTTCCTTAGGGTAACCCCGCTGTATTTAGTATTTAGTACTCTGATCACTTGAAATAGTGATTCGCATGTTAATGACAAACTATGGCTACCTGATAGGACATCACCAATTTTGTTTCACACGTTTTTGCCACTTCATGCAGTGTTCTGATCGCCAAATAGATTGCGCAACTGATGAAAAAGGTGAAAAGGTTTTCTCAACACATTCAACGAAATAAGGACTGCGAATTAAAGGCATGCA
This sequence comes from Bactrocera zonata, assembly GCA_037783105.1. Classification (NCBI taxonomy): domain Eukaryota; kingdom Metazoa; phylum Arthropoda; class Insecta; order Diptera; family Tephritidae; genus Bactrocera; species Bactrocera zonata. The sequence goes on along the minus strand of JBAWJQ010006655.1, from coordinate 440,180 downwards.
CCTGGAATGTCCGGTCCCTTAATTGGGAAGGTGCCGCTGCCCAGCTGGTTGATCTCCTCGTGAAAATAAAGGCTGACATAACCGCCGTCCAAGAAATGCAATGGACCGGACAAGGACAGAAACAAGTAGGTCTTTGTGGCATTTACTACGGTGGCCATATAAAAGAGCGCAAGTTTGGTGTAGGATTCGTGGTGGGAGAGAGACTTCGTCGCCGAGTATTATCATTCACTCCGGTGAATGAACGTCTAGCCACAATCCGCATCAAAGCGAGGTTCTTCAACATATCGCTGACTTGCGTCCACGCCCCGACGGAAGAGAAGGACGATGTGACCAAAGATGCATTTTATGAGCGAGTTAATATTTACATTAAGTTAAAATGAGTCAAAAGGATATATTGTGAGCTGCACCGAAATGTGTACTCTTTATTTATACTCTTAAGACTAACTTATTACATGGTTCTTACTTCTGTTTAGGCTACACAGAGGATACTTGGTCAAAGACCGGAAGTCGTGAGCTGCTTGAGTCATATGTAAAAGAATCGTTTCTGGCCACTCCCAAGTGAATGGCGATCAGAGAACTTTCCTCACTTGCGTGAACTTCTACACATGACACTCCGGTATCTATCCCATCCCGCACGTGTTGTGGTCGATCGTAACGTTGCGAGGTAGACAGCCTGTTTTCTCTCCGCTGCGACACGGCACTCCTCGTCGTACCAGCTGCTCTTTTGCACTTTCCGAAAACCAATGGTTTCGGTTGCAGCTGTACGTAAGGGGTTTGAAATACCGTCCCACAGTTCCCTTATACCGAGTTGTTGACGAGTGCTCTCAGAGAGCAGGATTGCAAGCCGAGTAGAAAATCGTTCGGCTGTCTGTTGTGATTGCAACTTCTCGACGTCGAACCTTCCTTATATTTGTTGACGTGCATTTTTTGCTGCACAGAGGCGGGTGCGGATCTTGTCTGCAACAAGATAGTGGTCAGAGGCGATCTTAGGACCTCGAAACGTAAGCACGTCTAGAACACTGGAGACGTATCTTCCATCTATCACAACATGATCGATCTGGTTGGTGGCTTTTCGATCCGGAGACAGCCAGGTAGCTCGATGTTTTTTCTTGTGCTGGAATCTAGTGTCACAGATAACCATATTTCGGGCCCCAGCGAAGTCGATCAGCCTCAACACATTTGACTTTAGTATCCCCGCAAAACTAACACGGCTGTGTAAACTGACATTGAGCAGCACCAAAAGCTCCGTCAGGATCGGGAAGGACGTCTCCGAGCCGTTCGATACCAACCGAGGTTTCAGACAAGGCGACTCCCTAATCTGCGACTTCTTCAATCTGCTGCTGGGTAAAATTATTCGAGCTGCAGAACTTAATCGAGCAGGTACAATCCGGATGATATTGATATCATCGGCCTCAACACCCGCGCCGTTAGTTCTGCTTTCTCCAGACTGAACAAGGAAGCAACTCAAATGGGTCTGGCAGTGAACGAGGGCAAGACGAAATATCTCCTGTCATCAAACAAACAGTCGTCGCACTCGCGACTTGGCTCCCACATCACTGTTGACAGTCATAACTTTGCAGTTGTAGATAATTTCGTCTATTTAGGAACCAGCATTAACACCACCAACAATGTCAGCCTAGAAATTCAACGCAGGATTACTCTTGCCAACAGGTGCTACTTCGGACTGAGTAGGCAATTGAAAAGTAAAGTCCTTTCTCGACGAACAAAAACCAAACTCTATAAGTCGCTCATTATTCCCGTCCTGCTATCTGGTGCAGAGGCTTGGACAATGACAATAACCGATGAGTCGACGTTGCGAACTTTCGAGAGAAAAGTTCTGCGAAAGATTTATGGTCCTTTGCGCGTTGGCCACGGCGAATATCGCATTCGATGGAACGATGAGCTGTACGAGATGTACGACGACGTTGACATAGTTCAGCGAATTAAAACAGCGGTTACGCTGCCTAGGTCATGTTGTCCGGATGGACGAAAACACTCTAGCTCCGAAAGTATTCGACGCAGTACCCGCCGAGCTAAGAGGAAGACCTTCACTCCGTTGGAAGGAATCAGTGGAGAAGGACCTGTCTTCGCTTGGGATATCCAATTGGCACCAGGTAGCGAAAAGAAGAAACGATTGGCGCGCTGTTGTTAACTCGGCTATAATCACGTAAGCCGTGTCTGCGCCATTAAAGAAGAAGAAGAAGATTGTAATATAGATAGCGAGCTCAACTGTGAGGATTGATCCGCCAAACGCGGATAACTACGATACCTGGAAGTTGCGTGCAATTCTTGTGAAAGCTGACTTATGGAGCCACGCATCTGAAGCTATACTTTGTCCAAACGACAATAACTTAGCTAAGTGGATACATTTTGATCTGAAGGCCTCAATTACAATATCGGAATGGGTCTGATAACTGAATGCGAAACTTCACACGAAATGTGGAAAAAGTTAGAGTTTACGTTCCAGTCAAAGGGTCCTGCGTGAAAGTCCACCCTACTGAAACGTATTGCCCTTTCCCGCATGAAGGAGGGCGATAACGTTCGCGAACATCTAAATGAATTTTTTCATGCTGTCAACAAATTGAATGAAATAAATGTCACTGTTGGGAATGATTTACTAACTATATTGCTTCTTATAGTTTAACAGATTCGTTTGAGACGTTCCGATGTGCGCGGGAACCTCGAGATGAACTCCCCAAGCCAGACATCTTACGAGTTAAGATACTGGAAGAAGAACAATTCAGGCAAGCAAAAGAAACAGCAGCAGATATATACAAAAGATGGTAAGACTTCTACCAATCACAACAAAAAGTCAACACAAGTAAAGAAAGATAAACGAAATTGCTGCAAGTGCGGCGAAGTTGGTCACATATCGCCAAATTGTCCATCAAGACAAAAGGTAAAAAAGTACAACACAACTACAGGAACGAAAAAAGAGAACTTCGAAAAATCCATGTTATTCGAATCAGCATGTACAATAACCAACTCCGGCGAATATTGGTGCTTCGACAGCAGCTGTCCATCACAAATGAGTGCAAAAAAAAGCGAATTCAATAACTTTACAATACGGCTAAAATCACGGGTGTAGGTAACGTTAAAATTATTATCAACGAAAATAATAGCGAAGAGCGAATTAATTTCGAAAACGTATTGTACGTTAAAGATTTAAGAACGAATTTACTATCCTTTTCGAAAATTACGAATAAGTGGTATGAAGTAATTTTTCGGCCAAATGGAGCTGTCATTTCAAAGAATGGGGAAACTATTCTAATAGCGATATGAATCGGTGACTTGTACTACCTTAAAGGCTTTAATCAATTGGCGAGATTTTCGCAAATGAAGCCAAATAGCATAAATACATGGCACGTACGAATGGGCCATAAAAGGATTTAAAGCGCACAATTGGTATGGTACACGGTATAAATTTTCATACAAATGAAAAACTGCAAACTTGCGAAATCTGTTTAAGCGGGAAACAAACACGAGGAAGATTTTCAAATCAGAGGGACCAACGTAAAACGGAGTTACTAGAGATTGTACACTGCAACGTTTGTGGTCCAAAGAAGGTTTTCTCACATTCAGGAGCAAAGTACTTCGTGACATTCACTGACGAGTTTTCGAGATATTTCGAGGTTTATTTCATGAAAAATAAATCTGAAGTTTTAGAAAAATTTAAAATATTTAAGAATCTGGCGGAAACGTATACAGGGAAGAAAGTTAAACCATTACAGACAGACAACGAGTTGGAATATATGAGTAACGAATTTCAAAACTATTTAAATGAATCTGGAATTAAGCGGCGTTTGACCGCTCCTTATACGCCACAGAAAAATGGCATAGCTGAAATAAAAAATATAACTCTTTTAGAATGTCTAGATGCATGTTAACTCAAGCAAGATTAAAGCAATATTTTGGGCAGAGGCTACTAATGCAGCAAACTATATTCGAAATAGGTGTCCCACAAAAGTCCAAGAAGATGAAGTGCTTATCAAGATGTGGTCAGGTAAAACTCCCACAGTCATTCAATTCAGACCATTTAATTTAAAATGTTACGTTTTAATAAAAGATAAGTCCAATGGCAAATTTGATTTCAGGTCTGAAGAATGTATATTGGTAGGTTATTCGAATGAAGCTAAAGCTTATCGATTCTGGTTTCCTCAAAAGAAGACGGTTGTAGTCAGTCGATATGTGAAATTTTTAGATAAAACATTTTATAGAAATGATGATAAATACTCTGAAGATGGTTCTGTGGAGATAGATTTCGATATAGGAAAAGATGAAAGTATAGTTGAATCTGAGAAAATAATTGAGGGGTCTTCAAGCGAAAGCGAGTATAAATTCTGAATCAATCGTTCCGAAAAAGGGCAAAGGTAGACCAAAGCTAATTCGAAGTGGAGCCCGTGGACGTCCCAGGAAGTTATTTCAAGAAGTCACTGCTAAGACAACTGATAATGAATCTGAATCTAGTGTAGATTTTGAAGAATGTGAATATGCAAATTTATTACTAGTAAATGATCCAACTACTTTTCAAGAAGCTATAAAAAGTGAAGAATGTAATTTGTGGCTGTGAGCCGTTGAAAGTGAATATATGGCTAAAATTTCAAACAAAACATGAGACATAGTAGATCGACCTGTAGGAAGAAAAGTTATTGGGAATCGTTTTATGTTTCGTACAAAAGAAGACAATGTTAAAAAAGCACGCCTGGTAGCAAAAGGGTGCTCGCAACGTCCAGGGGAGGATTTCAATATCACTTATTCTCCAGTTACGAGATTGACATCAATCAGAATGATGGCTGCAATTGCAACCTAAAAGAATCTTCAAAAACACCAAATGGATGTTATGACTGCTTATTTGAACGGTGTCCTAGATGAAGCAGTATGTGTGGAAATACCTGAATATTTAAATGTAATCCTTAAAAAGGTAGCAGCAGCATATCCAACACACATAAAAAAGGCTAAAGCTGAAGAGATACGACGTACAACAGAAAATAGGCAGAAGTCAATATGGAAAACCAAAGATCCTGTATTTAGACTACACAAATCTTTATATGGGTTACGACAGTCTGGTTTTCATTGGTATCAAAAATTATCGATTAAACTAAGAAAAATAGGATTTAATGCATCTAAATGCGATCCATGTTTATTTATATTGAAACAAAAATCAAAGATAAAGATACAGTGTATGTGGAGGATTTACTCATTGCTACGAATGATCATGATGGTTAACAGAAGTCAAGAAATATCTTTCGGAAAGTTTTGAAATGAAAGATTTAGGACCAGTTAAAATATGTCTGAGTATTGAATTTAAACAAGATTTGAAGAATCATACATTATTTTTAAATCAACGAAATTACGCTATTAATATTTTAAATCGTTTTAAAATGGAAGACTGTAAACCAGTCAAGACACACCTCGAATACAATTGCAAACTTGAAAAACCAGTTAAGTCAGACAACAAAGAAATACAGAATATTCCATATGATAGTTTAATTGGTGCCCTATTGTATTTGGCTGTAACAACACGACCTGATTTAGCATTCGCAGTCAATTTTCTAAGCCAATTCAATTCTAATTACATATAGTTTCGAATATTGGAAAGCGGCCAAAAGAGTACTAAGATATTTAAAAGGAACTTTAAATTATGGCTTACTTTATGAACAGACAGATGAACCAGATATTCCGGTTACGCTTCTATATTGGCTGGAGCCGCAATATCCTGGGAAGCCCGCAAGCAGAAGACAGTATCACTTTCAAATACCGAATCCGAATACATGGCTCTGAGAAATTGTGAATGAGATCGGGTTTAAGCACGAAAGTATAACTATTTACAACGTTAGCCAAAGTGCACAGAAGTTAGTCCAGAGCATAGCATTCCATTCGTGTACTAAACACATAGATGTACGTCTCACTTCATACGCGAGAAGCATCAAAGCGGCGATATCAACTTGAATTATATGCCAACAGAAGATATGCTGATGTCCTTACCAAAGGATCGCTTATGGAAAAACATTACAAATGCATCGAAAATAAGAGCATGACGAATAAATGTTTATAAATTACAAGTACTTGTACAATGACACCAAAATTCTTCGATGGGAGGTGAGGTGACAACGAAGCAATTTAATTGCAACCCAGCAAAGAATCCATTGCACAGTAACTTAAGTTAAGCTGTCACGTAATATCTGCAACTAATATGACTCACTTCCGTTTAATTGAATAAAATAAACGCATGTAAAATAACACATTTCATAAATGCAAAAATTATATTTCAAATCATAAGCATTTATTCAATATTCATGTTTGTAGGACACATTTGAATTTTCCATTTCTTCGAAAAAAGAAAAAAATGACATTAATAAACATCACATCTATATATATGTAGTATATAAGAGAAAGGCGTTTTAGTTACACCATTTATAACTCAAGAGCGGCTGCACCGATTTGGCTAAAAATTGGTACGGGGTAGCTTAGAACTAGGGTAAGGACATAAGATACATTTTATTTCTTTAGGTTAAAATTCAATACATTTCATAAATGCAAAAATTATATTTCAACTCATAAACAGTTTTTGAATATTCATGTTTGTAGGACTCATTTCAATATTCCATTTCTTCAAAAAAAGAACAAATAACAATAATAAACACAATAAAAACATCACATCTATATATATATAAGAGAAAGTCGTGTTAGTTACACCCAGGGTTGGGCATAGTGCACTAAAAAATAAATGCAATAAGGTTTCACTAGCACTACTTCTTCAGTGGTAGTTAAACAGCAAAATTCACTATCACTGAAAATTTAGTGATAGTGAAAAAAAATGCACTACCACTAAACCTTTAGTGATAGTGAAAAAAAAATGCACTACCACTAAACCTTTAGTGATAGTGAAAAACAAATTGCACTACCACTAAACCTTTAGTGATAGTGAAAACCAAATTGCACTACCACTAAACCTTTAGTGATAGTGAAAAACAAATTGCACTACCACTAAATATTTAGTGATAGTGAAAACCTTTAGTGATAGTGAAAACCCTTAGTGATAATAAACATTTTTCAGTAACTTAACACTGTTTCTTGAAGAATAAAAATAAGATTATGTATGTATATGTATAAGCTGAAGCAGTATGAGGCAATGTATTCAAAATAAACCATATATTTGAATAGAGACTTCTAATTATACCGCACCAAAATTAGGAAAACATAATTCATGTTTTATTTGCTTTTTTTAATACCAACATTTCAAAATTACGGTCGGTGAGATTTTGCCTTGTCGATCGATTGACAATTACACCATTTATAACTCAGGAACGGCTGCATCGATTTGGCTGAAAATTAGTTGTGGGGAAAGTAGCATAGAATCAGGGTAAGGACAAAATATACTTTTTATCTCTTTAGGTTATAATCCAACACATTTCATAAATGCAAAAATTATATTCAAATCATAAGCATTTATACAATATTCATGTTTGTAGGACACATTGGAATATTCCATTTCTTCGAAGAAAGAAAAAAATAACATTAATAAACATCAAATCTATATATAGTATATAAGAGAAAGTCGTGTTAGCTACACTATTTATAGCTTAAAACGGCTGCACTGATTTGCCTGAAAATTGTTGAGGAAATAGCATAGAATTTAAGACAAACGATACTTTTTATCTCTTTAGGTTAAAATTCAATACATTTCATAAAAGCAAAAATTATATTTAAAATCATAAGCATTTGTTAAAAATTCATGTTTGTAGGACTCATTTCAATATTCCATTTCTTCAAAAAAATCGGATGGGCCTTTGCCGGGGTACACGGCCGTTGGTTTTAACGTGAAACGTCTGCTCGTTTGTTAGCGATTTTAAAGTTGTACAAAAACTCACCTTTTAGGCCACTCACACTTTTTGTTAAAAGAAAAATGCACTTGATTCCAGAGAATCGTTATAAACTTTTATTTATTATAAAATGCACTTCAAAAATGGATAACAAATGTGTTTTAAAATTTAAATTAAAGGTTAAATATGTATATGTATGTTATATATATGTACAAAACGAGCAAACGTGATTATAAATTGCAAACAGTAGTTTTTAGAAAACGTTAAATATATCCAGGCGGGTTAACTGCGAAAAGGAACCGGGATGCTGCGATGCTGCGAAAAGCGGACGTGTATACCGATCGACGTCGTATCGACAAAAGGTGCGAGAGATTCTTTCTCTTTTCCTTTTGTTCTAATTAGAATGTAGAATGTCATTGCCTTTGGGTGTATGTGCGTGTATATGTGTTAATTTGAGGTGTTCTCTCGCGTGATGAGGTGAATGTTTGATTCGGTGTGGTGAATTGATGCAAATGTGATGCGACGTCACTACTCATTTAGCCACCCCGTCCCCCCTAGGCGAGTATTTAGCCTAGAAGCCGCTGTAGCTGCTGACCTGTTGACCAGCGGGATTGCGGCCTAAGCTGATGGTGCCGTGTTGATGTTGCCCGGTTTTGGTATGCCATCACAGGAGTTCTTTTAGAACGACTGTCGTTTCCACTGGTGCGAGAAGCCGGTTGTCGCCCGCAGTCCCGCCCGTAGTGCGGTGCAGCAGCATATGATGAGCCCGCACTCAGATTTGGCAACGATTATGTGATGGGCACTCCTGAGTTGCGTGGGAAATTGCCAGGCAATTCTTTGAAGTTGGTCGCCTTGTCGTGGCGAAGGGGCTTAAGTAAGAGTAGAGCGTGCATCCCAAAGGAAATGCACTCTAATCTTACGAACTAAGAGGGACACTTCATAATTTCCCACAATAGTGATATGGATGAATAAACCCTAGGTTTTACACCCATCTCCTACTCAACCGGCTTACTCGTGTGACCAAAACATGAACGAAACCAACAACACAACAACAACAACAACAACAACTACAACAACAACCATGACGACAACAGCCACGACTACGGACATGAGATACAGGAATCCTATTACGGAATCCGAGGAGGACGAACTGCTTGCCTCCAGCCAGGAGACAAGTAAGAGTACTACCGGACGTACCAACCAAAGTACACCGGTAGATACAGCAGAGAAAACAGCAAATTTAAGGGAGGAGGCGTCCACCTCCAAGGCTGCCATGAGCACCAACCAAAGTGCACTGGCGGCTAAATCAGAGAGCAAAAAGAAATCCCAGAATCAGCTGAGGAAAAACCGGTACCAGAGGGCGGTCTTCATACTAGGGAAGATAGCCAAAGACCAGGCAGCCGGTACCCCAGTTGATGAGGCTGAAACAAAGCGCCTCAAATCTATTGTAGAGGAATATGAAAGCTACCTGAAAAGGAAGCAATCACAACCTCAAGAAGAGAGCAAACGAGAGAGCACTTCTCAGAAGAGAAATCGCTCCACCACAGAAGTACCCGGAACTCAGCCCAAAAAACCGAGGAGGAGTGAGGGTGAACACAACAGCACAACAACGGCAAGGCATTTCTGCGATGTAGCCAGGGATAGCCTGCAGGTGGCCATTATAGATGGGAAATCCTCCTCTCCGAGCACTATCCAGGAGAGATGGGTGGAGATCGACGTCAGATTGTCGAGCATGGTGCTAAGCTATGTACTCGACAATCCTGCGGGTCCTCACCGGAGTTTGACTCCTCTGAGACCCTCAGGGGCTACAGGGTCATCAAGTGCGCGGACCAGGCCCCGCTAGTTTTCCTGACGGGTAGTGTTGCTAAAATTAGCAACGCCTTTGTAGGCCTCCAATTGAGGCTTATACCCGCCAGGGATATTCCAAAGAGGCCTCGGGCTCGCATTTGGTTACCCCCACTAGAGGAGCCAGGCGAAAAACTCCTGAGGTGCATTAAGCTGCAGAACAAATCTATACCTGGTATAGATGAGTGGCAGCTTATAAAGGAGGAGAAACCGAACAAAGCAAGCAAGCCAATACTAGTGGCCACTTGTGATGAGTCCATTGAGGCTCTGAAAATGACTGACAACAAAATCAGATTCGGAATACGCAAGGCAAGACTAAAAATCTTCCAAGGCGACAAAGCGGCTGACGAAGACGACACGGAAGAGGTCGACGACGCCAGCCAGTTGCTAAGGAATGTGGGCATTGATGAACCCCGAGATGCCCAATAACAACAACATAAGATGCGTACAGATTAACCTGCAGCACTCGAAGAGTGCTACAGCGAATCTGACAACCCTCGTGAATGAGGGGGGCATCGACATCAGCCTAATACAGAAGCCCTGGGTCAATGAAGACACCATAAAAGGGCTAAACAGCAGCAAATATAACTTGTTTTACACACGGAACAGAGGTAAACCTAGGGCATGCATTCTTATCAATAAAAGTATAAATGCATTTCTTTGTCCTAATTACAGCACAGCAGATATCACAGTGGTAAAGGTGGAACAGAAGGAAAAGCCCTTATTCTTGGTCTCGGCCTACTGGGCCCATGACGAAGACTTACCACCGGCGCCGCTCACCAGGCTAGTAGAGGAGAACAAGAAGGAGGATGTCCTAATAGGGTGTGATGCAAATGCAAGGCACACCGTATGGGGTAGCTCCAGTATAAACACCAGAGGTGAGTCACTCTTGCAGTAAATTTTAAATAGTAATTTAAGTATATGCAACAAGGGCGATAAGCCAACTTTTATCTTCCCAAGCTCGGATAGGTTTCCGGGGTGGGAGGAAGTTCTTGACCTCACGCTATCAACAGACACAGACAGTCTCGTTGTGGATAACTGGAGGGTATCCGATGAGCCTTCCATGTCGGATCACTCCTGAATACTCTTCAGCATCCGCGAGAGGTACAGTGCGCCTCTCACATATCGGAACCCTAGAAGAACGGCATGGGGAAAATTTATCAGTATAGCAACAAAATGTCTCGAAAAGGGAGGCAACAAGAGTATCAGAAATCCCGATGAACTAGATTCAGAAGTAGAGAAGTTGGAAAAAATCTTAATCACAACTTTTAACAAAACTACTCCGCTAACAGTTTTGAAAAAGAGAAAGTCTCTTCCTTGGTGGAACAGTGAACTTAAGAATTTGAGAACACAACTAAGGAAAGCTTTCAATGAGAGTTTTAGAACCAAAATTTGGCAGCCATATAAAGACATTATGAGGGAATACAAAAAAGCAGTCAGGAAAGCTAAAAATGACTCATGGCGATCCTTCTGCACATCGATAGAAAGCTGCAGAGAAGCCGCTAGGCTGAGTAAAATGCTATCCAAAGACCATATTAATACTGCCTACATTAGGGCGGAGGGAAGTGATTGGACTTCCTCGGCAAAACAGTCCCTGGAGGTACTAATCACAACATACTTCCCCGGGAGTCAGCAAACACCTTCAACGAGGGTTCAACTAGAACCACCGGTGAACGCAGCTGACTATCGAAGCCAAATAGTAGACAAAATGAAAATCAAATATGCCATAAATAGTTTTGCACCATTTAAAGCGGCAGGTCCTGACGGGATTATGCCCATAATGCTGCAAAAACTGGTAGAACCAATGGTTCTAAGGCTTGAAAATATATACAAAGCGAGCATTCAACTATCTTACATCCCAAGAAGTTGGAAAAGGAGCAAAGTTGTGTTCCTTCCGAAACCAGGCAGAAGAACACACGAGAATGCCAAGGATTTTAGACCTAAAAACCTTACCTCATTTATGCTGAAGGTACTAGAAAGGCTAATAGATCTACACGTAAGAACAATAATGGCGGGGAAGTTATCGAAGTCCCAACATGCGTACATAAAGGGCCGATCAACCGAAACCGCCCTTCACGAGATGATAAGTGTGATTGAAAAATCACTACACCACAAACAATACACCATGGCTGCCTTTCTAGACATAGAGGGCGCCTTCAATAACAAGAAGTAAATACGATAATGAATTCTCTGGCGCATGGGGGCATAGATGACACTGTTTGCAGATGGATACTATCGATGCTCGAGAATAGGAAGATTATAGCTTCAAATGGCGCTGCAACACAAACAAGTTATGTGAGTAGAGGGACGCCTCAGGGGGGGGTCCTCTCTCCGCTTCTATGGGTTGTAGCGCTGAACGAAATACTCCTCCAACTAAACGGTGGAGGAGTGAAGGCAGTGGCGTATGCAGACGATATAGTGTTGTTGGTATCAGGTCTGTTTCCTTCAACAGTCAGCGAGATTATGGAAAGAGCACTACGTAGGTTAAACCTATGGGCTAAAAGCAATGGTCTAGGAGTTAACCCGAACAAAACAGAACTAATGCTATTCACAGGCAGAACCAAAATACCTCAGGTTCAACTTCCGGTACTAAACGGCACATCACTCACCCTATCCCCAACAGCTAAATACTTGGGGGTGGTGATTGACACCAAACTGTCCTGGAAAATAAACATAGAAAAAAGAATTAACAAAGCATACTATACTTGTAAGAAAATCGTCAACAAGAATTGGGGCCTCAAACCAAGTATAATCATGTGGATGTACACGGCGGTCATAAGACCCATACTTACATATGGAGCTCTGGTATGGTGGCCAACGCTAAATAAACAATACAACATTAGAAAATTAAATGGAATACAAAGAGCAGCATGTGCGGGTGTTACGGGCGCAATCAGGTCATGTCCGACTGATGCGCTTAATGTGATCCTGCATCAACTACCAATGGACATTTTTATTCAAAAAACATCAGCTATTGCGGCGATAAGAATAAAAGAATTGGGAGGTTGGAATCAGCAGAACTACGGTCATAGTGTAATTCTAAACAAGCTCACTATTAATAAATCAGACTACATTCTCCCAAAGCTGGATTTCAATAGACACTTCCAGGTGAGGATACCATCTAGACGAGAATGGAGAAGAGGTCCAATAGAAGAGGAGGATACCACCTCAGTCTATACCGACGGGTCCAAAATGGACTGCGGAGTGGGCACGGGGGTATTCTCCGCTGATCTGGGCATATCTCTCTCTATACGTCTACCGAACTCGGCTAGCATCTTCCAAGCAGAAGTGCTAGGCATAGAAAAAGCCTGCGAAGTTCTATTAGAAAACCACGGGAATATACAAAAAGCTACTATATTTACGGATAGCCAGGCAGCCCTCCTGGCACTGTCTTCACCCTTGACAAATTCCAGTATAGTTCAAAACTGCAAGAGAGCACTAAGCTCAATAAAAGACAAGCTCCAACTAAGCTTGATCTGGGTTCCCGGCCACAGGAACATTTTCGGTAACGAAAAAGCAGATGAGTTGGCAAAGGCGGGAGCTTTCCTCAACGAATCCGAGGCGGTGCTAATACCAAGCCCGCTAGGATCGATCAAAGGAGAGATCAATAGACAATTTCAACAAGTTGCAAATAACAGATGGAAGAACATTACAAAATGCGTCATAACAAAACAATTATGGCCAACATATGACAAGAAAAGAACCAACGACTTATTAAATAGGTCAAGAAGAAGTATTTACAGAATAACTTCCACTTTCTCTGCGAATGCCCAGCTCTAGCACAGATCCGACACAAAGCACTCGGAATCCACCAAGCACCAAATCTTGAATGGATTTCCACCAAAAGCATATCGGATATAAGTAGTTTCATTGAAATCTCAAAAAGGTTTGAGAGAGTAGGTGAAACGTAATAGCAGACACAAGAGGTTTCTACGAAAAGTGTACCAAAATGGCACATCAGTGCTAATTGAGCCCGATAGGGCTGCACTCCCACCTACCTACCTACCTCATAATTGAATTTATGGTTACCAGCCGTTTTCTTTAAATGGGACTTAAAGCTCTTTACTGCTGATTCCCAGAGTCCGCCCATGTGAGGAAAACATGGGGGTATGAATTGCCAATCGATCCCTTGGGGTGCATATTTTTAGACAATTTCGGGGGATACTTCTTTCATGAATGGTAAAACCTCCTTTCCCGTGGCTCTTTGAGCTCCGACAAAGTTTTTTCCATTGTCGCTCATCATTTTTAAAGGAAATCCGCGTCGCCCAACAAAGCGGGCAAATGCTGCAAGAAAAGCCGCAGTAGTCAGATCCGAACATAGCTCGAGGTGTACTGCCTTTGTTGTAAAACATACAAAGACAGCCACATACCCTTTTCTAAATGAGGAAGACCTTAGCATCGAGGCCTTTATCTGGAAAGGTTCAGCAAAATCAACCCCAGTGATGGTAAAGGGTAAATCATAGTTGCAGCGTTCAGGTGGTAAGGCTGCCATTATTTGCATATGCATCTTGTGCTTGTACATAGTCACTGTTTACACATGAAAATGGTTCTTTTAATCTGTGGCTTTAGTCGCGGTCCACTTGTTGGACCATTTGTTGCATCAAGCGATACTCACAGTGCAGTGTAAGCTAGTGGAGATATATTAGAAATAAGTAGGTAAAACGGGATTTCTCTGGGATAATAATGGGATGTCGTTCGTTGTAATTAAGGCTGGAGTTGGCTAGTCCTCCATTTGCCCGTAGTAATCCTTTAGCGTCCAGGAATGGGTTTAACACGAGAAGTAAGCTTCCCTTTTCGAGAGGTCGCTTTTCGAGCAACTTTGATTTCTCTTTGCTGAAATAGCGAGTTTGTGTTTATAATATTAGACTGATCTTGGCATGTTGCTAGTCGGAATGCGTTAGTTGTACGCAAAGATCATTTGATATTCTTTTCACCTTTTGTTTAAGTTTATGGATGAATTTGTGCATATAAGCGACTACCCTTAGTGCTCGAGGAAATGATGAAAATCTTTGGAGAATATCATCCTCTTCTGGAGGGATATGAAAATTTTCTATTTTCCGACTTTCCGGAGGTAGGATATTCCGAGCAGGAGACTTTGGCCAGAATTCTTGTGATTCTGTTAGCCATGTGGGACCGTTCCACCAGAGTGTAGTGCTGGTGAGGTGAAGTGGTTTGCAACCTCTTGTCCCCAGATCCGCTGGGTTATCTGCACTTGCAACATGTTGCCATTTTGCTGAGCCAACTAAGTCTAAGATTTGTGATATGCGAGTCAATACATACATATATCTTCCAAGTATAGGGTGGTTTTTCCAACCATGCTAGAACTATTTCTGAGTCTGACCAGGGACACATTTTGTGATCGTTTAATTTTAGATGTGTTTAAACTATCGAAATTAATTTTGCTAACAGAAGAGCACCATTTAGTTCAAGCCATGGCAGGCTTAGTGTCTTCAAAGGTGAAACCTTGGCTTTGGCTACCAAAAGATGTGAAGTTATTTTGCTATCATACTGAGTGCGTATGTAGACTGTTGCGCAATAAGCCTTTTCAGAAGCATCTCAGAAACCGTGTAATTCTGCGTTAATGTTATGGGTGAAATTTACCCATCGAGGAATTCGAATTTCTGATACAGTGTGTCGGCTGTTAGCAAATTGAACCCATCTTGTTAAACGTACAGGTTTTACCTGTTCATCCCATTCAGTGCCATCTTGCCACAATTCTTGAATGAGAATTTTAGCTTGAATCATTATTGGCGAAAGCCATCCTACGGAGTCGAAAAGTTTTGCCACCGAGGAAAGGATTTGTCGTTTTGTAATGGCGGACATTGCAGATATTGACTCAATTGTATATGAGAATTGATCTGTTATCGCATTCCATTGAATCCCTAGAGCTTTTGTTGTACTAGCCTTTTCGAATTTAAGGAAGTCAGTATCTAATAAGTCTTCCTTTTTATATCTTTGATTATTTCGGGATGATTTAATGTTATTTTCTTTAGGGGAATACTGTGGCTACCTGATGAAATGTCATCCACATATGTTTGAGTTTTCAACACAGAAGTTGCTAAAGGTAAATTTATTTCACAAGTTTTTGCAACTTCATGTAATGTCCTAATTTCTAAATAATGTGCGCAGTTGATGCCAAAAGTAACTGTTTTAAGTTTGTAGTCGCTAATTGGACTATTAATTGAATTGCGGAAGACTATGCGTTGGAAATCTTGGTCATCTTCATGCACCAGAATTTGCCTATACATTTTCTCAATGTCGCCGTTAAAAACGTATTTAAACATGCGCCAATTTAGTATTAGCAACATGAGATCAGGTTGTAATGTTGGCCTTGTGTATAATACATCATTGAGTGATTTGCCTGAGCTCGTACACTTTGAGGCATTGAACACCACTCGTACTTTCCTTGTGATTTTATTTGGTCTTATTACCCCATGGTGTGGAAGGTAAAAAGATGAATATCTACCTTTGAATATTTTTTCATATGGTACAGTTTCTTCCGTATGATTGAGGTCAAGATATTCGTGCATCATATTATCATATGATGATTTTAGATAATTTTTCTTCGTCAGGCTTTTTTCCATGCTTAGGAATTGCTGGACTGCTGAAACTCTAGAGTGGCCTAGAGCTATAGTTTCTGGAAAGGTGGATTTGAATGGCAGTCGCACAACATAACGACCATGTTCGTTTCTTGTAGTTGTGGACTGGTAATAGGCTTCGCAAGCCTGATCTTCTTCTGAAAGTTGGTAATCTGGGGTACTTCTTCCACTTCCCAGAATTTTTTAAGTTCATTACTTAAATATTCGTTTGTGATATCTTCCACTTGTGTGGTGAAAGAATTTATTTTTTCAGTGACTTGGCCACTTATAATCCACCCAAAGATTGTATTTTGGGCTAACAATTTATTAGAGATTTTCTCTATACCTTCAAGAATTATTTGAGGTATTAAGTCACTGCCTAATAATTTGTCGATTTGTGATGGGGTGTGACAGTTGGGATCTGCTAATTTTAGATGTGAGCTTTTCTCCCAGTTTATTTTATTTACTTCATAGCTTGGAAGCAAATTTGTAAGTTGCGGTAGAACGATGGCTTGTGCATCTATTCGTATATCCGCATTTGGAGAAACTATAGTGATTGGTCATATTTTATTAGAGTTTTGAATAATTCTTCCGCCCATTCCCGAAATTTGAAAATTGGAATGTTTTATTGGCAATTTTAGCCGATTTTGAACCGTTGATGATATAATGGATCTTTGAGAGCCTTGATCTAATTACGCTCTTAATTTGAATAAATCATCTTTATGTTCAATGGTGATGACCGCAGTGGGTAAAATAATTTTGCTTTCGTTTTCTGAATGAAGCGCTTGAATTTTTGCTGCTTTAGAGCAACGTGGTTGTTCTTCCCTTTTTTTTGGGATTTGAGGGTTCGGGATTACCGGATGTAGTTATAGCGACTAACCCCGTAGTTTTTTGAAATTGATTTTGCTTCACATTTAGAAAATTGGTAACATGAAGCAATGAGTGATGTCTTCGTTGACAGTATACACAATTGAATTTGCTTTCACAGTCTTTTGTCATATGAGAATTCGACAGACAGTTCATGCAAAGTTTGTGTTGATGGACCAGATTGTTTCTGTATGAAACGCATAATTTTTTGAATCTCTCGCAATATCTTAATTTATGACCTCCCTTACAAAAATCACACAATGATTGTCATTGACTACTTTGATTTGACACGAATGTGTGACTTTTGTAAACGTGTCTGTTATATTGTATGTTATTAATGGTTTGGGGTTTGAACAAGTTTTTACTTGACTCCTTTTGATGACCTTTTGGCTTTATAGTTTTTTTGTCTATTCGCTCAGCTATCTCGTATTGAGCAGTGACGAATGTTTTCATCTGTTGCCAGGTGGGCATTAGTTTTCTTTCCACTAGTGATTGTTCCCATCGTAGTAACGCAGCATCAGGCAGTGTTTCTGCGCAAATGGTTACTATAATAGGGCCCCCCAAGATTCTGTGGATATATTTTGTGTTTTTAACACTGATAAACAATTGTTCACTGTAGAGTATAAGTTCTGAAATTCCTGGCTTGTTTCTTGTTGAATTTTTGGCAAATGAAATAAAGTTTTCATTGGGTTTTCTATCATAACCCTTTCAGTTTCGTACCTTTCGACAAGTGCTTCCCAAGCCAGTTTCAATTTTCGTCATTTAAAGCGAATTGCTTGACGATACTGCCTGCATCCCCTTTTGTTTTATACCTGAGATGGTATAGCTTTTGTGCTTGCGAAAGTTTAGGATGGTTTGTACATATAAACGGCAGTGAACATGTCCCGGAAGGACGGCCACTGGTCATAACATCCATTGAAAACTTCAGTATCACAAGCTGGTACTTTTAGATACATGCCTTTATCTAGGTCTTCTTTTTGTGTTGTAACTACTCTGGGAGCGGGAGTAGTAGGTCTACTTGGCCTTACTAAACTTATTTGTTTAGTTATCATTCCCTTTTGTTTTAATCACTACCCGCTGGACTTACCACTTGTGCCAAATTGTGTGTTTTAAAATAAAACCTCCGGTTTCAATTTAACAACTCAGATAAAAACGCTTTTATTGTACAACAGAAATTCGCCTTCGGACACGTTAGTTTCACAATTGTGTTCATAAAAAGTTATTAAAATTATTATAAACACAAAATTATATTCGTAAATTGTGGAGATCGGTGTAAATGGAGATAGCTAGCGGTGCGTGGCAAAAGCGACGTGCATCCTGTAATGGACGAATCAAGACTGACTTCTGTGTAGCCTGACCCTTTTTAAGTTGAGTAGTGTGGTGTGTGGATCCTGGGCTCTCGCATGTGGGTGGTGTTGATGTGGACTTTGGTGATGTCGAGGTGAGTGTGGTGGGTGTGCGTGTTAGAGATGGGTGTAGGTGTGGTGTGGGGCAGGCGACTAAGGCTCATTTAGCCACCTTTGTTAAATCGTACTGATCGCGGCAGTTATTACACTTGGCTGTCGCCGAAGCTTTTGTGTTATCTGGGAGTTCTGCGTCGTCAGTATCTAGTACTGTATCGTAAGCTGCCAGAAGGCGTGCCCATAGATTGTTAGCACTTTCTAATTTTATATTTAAAAAAAAAGCTACCACTTTCAGTAATAAATTTCGATATTATATGATCTTTTGATCTCTTTTGCTTTGTACCGTGCTTAGAGCGTATAGCTTAGGTGTGCTTTGTTTATCGTCGTCAGCCATTTTTGGAATGGTAAGAAACTGGCCTGATATAGATTCTTTTGAATCTGTGCCCATTTAGAATAAATAAGAATTTAGAATTAAAATTTGATGAGATGTATCTGATAAATACCAAAACCGAAAACTCTTTTAAGTAAATAATAGTTGTTATCCCCGTAAATGTACTAAGATACGCGTTAACAGGTTTTATTAACCGCACTATTGTATATAAGTAGTTGCGATTTTATTTTTATTTATTTTCTATTACGGATTTATCCATATGTCCTTGTGTATAAGTACTCGTAAAGGCGGTATACGAAGTCAATAACTTTTCAACATATGTATATGTGCACGTTATGTGCTTATTTATGTGCACATGATATGCTAAAGTGGTTGGATTTAATCCTGCTTGTTTTTGTAATACAAAGAGCAAGGAGGTATTGTTAAATAATATTTGCCTATACGGGCTTAGAGTATGTGCTATATAAGTATGCACCGATATATTTATCGTGAATAAAATTTTATTATTTATTTATTTTTTTTTTTTTTGTTAAAATTCCGCACCGCTTATTGTTTACAATTAAGCTATTATCGCAGCTTCTAATAATTTAGGATTTATTATAGTTTTTATGTTTTGGATATACCCCCTAAATCAGGGTATGTAGCGTATGCAAAAAGTATACCGAATATATGTATACAGTATGTATATCATATATGTATATAATACATATGTACTTATATTTGCGCGATCAGAATTTAAATGCACAATTTGCAGGTCATTAGCCTATGGCTTCAATATATTAATACTTGAATGTTTGTATGTATTAAGCCGGGTCGATTTGTGGGGAGGCAAAAAAATCGCCCATTGCTCTATGAAAATCATATTCTAGGGATCAAAATAAGATACTTTGCCGAAGGAACCATACCTCTGAAACGAATTCTGATGTCCCCCAATTTGGGTCGAACTTTTGGGTAGGGGCAAATTTTGAAAAATACCACTTTGACCCATTTAGAGTACTCCAATCGAGTCCAAATGTATGACCGACCCCCACTAACTTTGGATGGCCGATCCATCTATGCCAGTGGCACACCCCCTGGAACTCCCCTGGGGGTTCCCCATACAATCATTTCAAAAAATCACCATTTTTGGTGATTTACATGAAAAAATCAGCTAAATTGCTATGTTTTTTCTTTATTTTTATTTATTTATTTATAATAATATCTATTTTTTCTCTTAAGAAATTTATTTAGTCAGAACATATGTAAATGAAAAAAATTAATTTAAGTGAGTTATAGAAAAGAAATTAAAAAAAATTATTGTTTGAAGTCTTTTTTACTTTCAAGTCTGGGCAATTTCGCACGGCTCTCTAATGTCATCGCCATAACAGCCTCTACATTTTCCGATATAACCCGTCCTTGTATGTGTGATGGAATTTTTGGATCATTAAACGGTGGATCATCTTGATTTAAATATTCTTTCAATGTATCGTACGGAAAGCTTCGCGTGAATGGTGGTTCAAATACGATATTTATATCATTCAAATTGATCATTTCCGTATAACTTGTGCAATTAAAGTTTATATCTGGTTTTTTAAAAACTCTAAGTTCCATTGGCTCGTCAACATCGCTTCGATAGCGTAGAATTTTCTTGATGGCACAGTCGCGCTTTTTTTTCCTATCATCAAACAACATTGAAAACAAGATATTTTCCGAATGCGCATAATATGAATTATCATTAATTACTTGATTGACAATTCTAGAAATCGTGACCAACCAATGAACTTGAAAAATAATGCACTGCCGTACACGACAGAGCTGTAATACTTGATACTGAAGTACATTGGCACATAACATTTAATTATAAATTCAACCAGAATTCTTAAATTTGCATCTGGATTTTCCGTTGTCACATATAATCGCAATAATATAGCGGCCTTGGTTAGCCACCAAAGAATGTACAATTTTCCGTGGTTTGATGTTAGCCAGATCCACCGGAACCACGCCGCTAGAAATTGCATGGGCCATGTCGTATAAGTACTTCGAATCGGTTGAAAATTCTTTTTTTTCTGGAGCAGGGGGCATATTTTGCAACTCAATTTTCTTGAAGCTGTCCACCACCTAAAAATATATAATAATAAAATAATTAAAAATGGTTGACAATTATAATAAATGAGTGATAGCAATAACTTACCGGAAGAGTTTCACAAGTTTCGATTTGACGGCTTAGTTTTCCGGTTGCCGATCTTGGTCCAGTGCCGGTTGATTTATCCAAAGCTTCAAACAAATGCCGAAACGGAAGTGAGTTGAAGTGTAGAAGGCAAACAAACCAATGCAATGGTATTTTTAACAGCAATTCGAATCATCGTATAATTCCACGGTGTGGGCCAGTGTTTGTTGGCTCACCCTCAGTGCAAATTCCAATGAATGTATCCAGTGATATATTTTTATCGTTGAAAAAACCATTTAATTTGGTTGTTTTGTATTCAGCGGTTTCATGTTCCAGTCTTACGTAACCAATCAATTCAGAATTGGGTTCCCTCAAAATAACAAGATGAGGTTCTTTTACTATCCTAGTATGATACTTCTCATCAATTTTATCTATCGTTAAAGTATCATCTTTTCTGCCATCGAATGAAAACGCTAACAAATTGGTATCATCTAACCGTTTGCGAAGCACTTCTTGTCCGCATTTCTCTTTTTCTCTGCGAACTTTCGATTTATCCTTTATGAGAGGTTTCCCATGCTTATCTTTAATTTTAAAATCTTGCAAACGAGCGGTTCCCAATGCTGATGCTACTCTGTCAGGCACACCAAATCTGTCATATACCATAGCAAAGTTAAAACAATCGTATCTCTCTGTGCTTCTATCCATATCTTCTTGAACCGGTGGCGGTGCGTATGTTGAATCATCGGGATCTTGGTATGTTGGCATTAATGACATAGACGTTGCTCCTTGCTCTTCAGTTTCCGTCATAAATGCATTCATTGTTAGTCTTCTCTGATTATGTTGATCGTGCATGAACTCTTTGTGGCGTTCGGGAACCCAGCCGCATGCACATGGAGCTGCCTTCAAATCGCATTTACATGTTCCAATGTAAAAAATTGTTTCCAGAGATTTTACATACTCTGTAAATTGTTGGGTGTTGTTTCTTCTCTTGATTTGCTCTTGATACTTGTTAAGCAATTTATTCAATTTATTAGATACACTTTTTTTCAGCATTATTTCCATACCAAGTTTTTCCCAAATTCCAATCAACTTATCTTGTACTTGAATAGTGAATGATTTATGGGAAAACTTTTTTTGTTCTGTTTTAGCACGTTCGCTTAAGTAAAAATAATATCTAAAGATATCCAGATGAGTTGGTAAATTAAGATCAGTCAAATCAGTAGACACACCAAAAACAGTAACATCATGCTTGGGTATATGACTCACTGGGTTTTCGATAGTTGTTGATGTAGTCGCTTCATCTTGCGGTGTAGAGGATGGTGGATTCATTGTAAACTTTTTGAGGTAATAAGGATGAAATGGTAATTGTAAAGTAAGACGCGTAGGGTTTCGGTTGTTAAATAGAACTCAGCTCTGGTTGCCCAGAGCTCCTTTATTTATAGCATTCCTTATCCCAATTTATGTATGCACCACATGCTGAGTGCATACACACATCTTAACACTAATCTACTGTACATACCGTTAGTTTAAGATCATTTGCGATCTTCAGGGCAAACATTATTGTTTCTTGTCTATTGTTAGTTTAGGATCATTTGCGATCTCAAGGGCAGACAATGCTTTACATTGCATACATTAAATACTAAGGTCACTAATCAATATACCCGAAATGAACATTTATTACATTGTTGATAGAAATGGGTATTTGTAAATACATATCTACGTTTTAGACTAGATTCGTATGCGCTGGCGATAATGAACATAAATATATGAACTATAATTTTTGTATCCTTACAAAAATATCTTCATTAAAATTAATTAATTTCTTTTCTATAACTCACTTAAATTAATTTTGTTCATTACATATGTTCTGACTAAATAACAAAAATGGATAACATGTATGTTATATATATGTACAAAAAGAGCAAACGTAATTATAAATTGCAAACAGTAGTTTTTAGAAAACGTTAAATATATCCAGGCGGGTTAACTGCGAAAAGGAACCGGGATGCTGCGATGCTGCGAAAAGCGGACGTGTATACCCATCGACGTCGTATCCATTGTATAACCCTACAAGTAACAAAAGAATCAGCTGTTTTCCAAGAATTTTTCGCAGCTGAGATCACCTGATCGAAATCTGCCTTTTTTAGGCACAGAGATATAATTAAAAGAATGTAGTAGATCAACTTTTTTGTGAAAAAGTATTTGTAACGGAAAACATTAATGAAAACTTTCAAGAATATTTTTCAAACAAAAGTTTATTGGATATTTATTGCTCTTCCTTACCACCTCTGAGTTTGCAATGTAGGCGCGCTACCGATCTTTTTTGGGTGTTCGGTTCCCCAGGAGGCCTATTTTCACCCTTTTTA
The DNA here is from genome assembly GCA_037783105.1 of Bactrocera zonata. NCBI lineage: Eukaryota > Metazoa > Arthropoda > Insecta > Diptera > Tephritidae > Bactrocera > Bactrocera zonata. The sequence continues at coordinate 416,761 of JBAWJQ010006655.1, read as the reverse complement.
TATATACAGCTTTCAATAAATCTACTTATTATAAAAAATATGACTAGACAAAAATAAATATATAAAGTCAGGTACAATCATAAATATTAATTACATTAAAAATATAACATTGACAATACATGTCAAAACAATCAACTGAAACTGTTTAAACAAAACCGAAACAAATATAAAAATCAGGTACAATTCCATTGTAAACATTAACAACACAAGTCATAACAAACGTGTTAATTTTAACAAAACAAAATTAATAAAAAAATCAGGTACAATTCAGGAACAACAAGAATAATATTCAAAACAAACTACTAAGTAATAAATAATATTTACAAAATATTCTAAATCATCCACAGCCAAATACTTACTAAAAACCCTATCAAAGGAATAGTGGTGGAAAAACACTTAAAAAACAAAAAAAAAAAAAAACAAAAATATTGATAATAAGCGTACAAACTTAATCGCTAAAATTGTCATTTCAAAATCACAGATCAAGTTAACTATGGAAATGCGGCCTTCGACAGATAAACAAATATTAACAAATTTAATTAATTAATGTTACTATACTTACATACGCTGAATATCTCTTTGAATGACGATTTAATTTTTACTAAAAATAACTATTTAAATTTTCCTGAGCTTCTTAAGCTTAAAAAAATGTGCGTTGAAATGATTTGACACATTACATGGTTGCACGAAATATATAGTTTTTACACAAATATTATATAAATATTTTTTTATAAAATTGGAAACATTTAATAATATATTGATACAATAATTAATATTTTGGACAAAACTGATTAAATTTAATATTTAAGAATTTAAATAAAGTTATAAATTTTAAAACCTAACACGGCAACACACCATAGCAAATTTGAGGCATTTGAACGTTTTAGTAGTAGAATTTTTGGGGGCAACCCGCACCAAATGACTAATTAGTAGCAGAATATTTGGGGGCAACCCGAGCCAAGTGCCTAATTTGTAGTAGAATATTTAAGGGCAACCCGTACCAAGTGCCTAATTTGTAGTAGAATTTTGCGTATGTGTTAGTGAAAAATGAAGGATTGGTTACTTGTAGGTTTATACAGTGGTCGTATCGACAAAAGGTGCGGGAGATCCTTTCTCTTTTCCTTTTGTTCTAATTAGAATATAGAATGTCATCGCGTTTGGGTGCATGTGCGTGTATGTGTGTTAATGTGTGGTGTTCTCTCGCGTGATGAGGTGAATGGTTGATTCGGTGTTGTGAATTGATGCAAATGTGATGCGACGTCGCTACTCATTTAGCCAAAAATAAAAGATTGAAATGAAAACAAGATTAACGCCGTTTTAAGTATTTTAATAAATCTTCATTCCATATATTGTGATATCTTTGTCAAACACACTCCAGTCGACCTTTAGGTCATAGTGTTTGTACAGCGGTTGGTTTACCAAATAACGAAGACAGGCCTTGATAACTGATCTACTTACGAAACCATTTATGAATAAGTTTCTTTTTTATATTGACATTAAAAGCAAAATCGTCGTGTATCCGCCTCGGTAATATCTGCACTATGTTGTTTACATCGACAGGTACATTGATTACCTGGCCGACTATACCATAGTTACCTTCGTAGCGTAATCAACGAATTTGCATAAATAGTAACCCCGTTGAAATCAATCGACTGCTGGTCGGGTCAAGCAACGGCAGTCCGCTCGGCTTTGGCATAAATTGTCATGGCATTTTTCACTTTTCTCTGTCATGATGCAATAAACAAATGATACAATTTCACTGCATGTGCTTGTACCTATGCGGCAATGATTTGTAAACAATTGCCTCATGAAGGATGGAACAAATTTGAATGTGCCGTCCATTATCTATATGCTACTTTTTGCAAGTAAGCGGACGTTCTCTACAGTTGCCAACAAAACTATACATTGATTTCCGAACTTTTTTAATGAAACTAGAAATTGTTTCTCGTCGACTTTCTGCAAATGACACGGAATTTCCAAATCTTTTACACATTTTGGTTTTTTTAACTGTAGCTTCTCTCTTGCCCTATTGATTTTTTGATTTTGGGCGGACGGTGTGGGTAAATATTTCCACGAAATTTTGTTACATCGAGCCGTAGCTCTTGTTATAATTTGTCACGGTTTTTCTAAAAACTTAATTGCATCATCTTTTAGTGACAAATTTGTCTTTATGGCATCGGCCTGGTATGCCATTGGATCATGGCTATGCTCCGTTGCACTTTTTATTAGTTCGTGTAAAATTGTTATTACCCGTCCTTTGCATAAAAATGATATTTTTTTATCGCAAATCCAATATACGCGGTTATCACGTTTTTTATCAATATTATACAGATAACCATTAAGAGAAAGTTTGTTACCGACTTTGTTTGAAATAAGAGTCTCCATGAAAATTATATTGTATATGTCCGTTTATTTAATTTCAAAATCAACTGCCAATTTTCAAATATATTTTCTAAAATGACCGCTATTTTGTCAAAATTACAAAGCATCCAGATACAATTATTTTCAAACTCGGTAAAAAATGTAAAATTTGCACTTCAAATTGCCTTAAATATTTAAAGTAGGCTAGAATTTTGAATTGTAAAATCTTTTGTATACATTTTATGTGCTAAACACATAGAGAGTGACATACTTCAAGCGACGTCTGTCAGATAATAAAATGCACAACTTCTTATGGACACAGTTATGTAATCGTACAGCTGTCTAAATAACTGTGTTCTTAATAACATGTGTATTTTAATATTTGATAGAGGTCGTTTGAAGTCTGTCATTTTCTATGTGTTCAGCACATGACTCATGAGTCTGCAGGGTGGCCTTTGTTATAATAACCAATCTCTTTAAATTTTAAAGTTGAAATTTTATAATTATGTATATTTTATTGAAATAATATTAATAACCTGCAAAAAGAAGCAAACTTCCATTTCTTCCATAGCACAGAGAGAGAATTCTATGGATTAAGGGTTGTGATCCTGAGCGTGTTCGTTGCCGAAGGCCGCAGGGCCTTGAACGTACAACAGCGCCTTTCATAAAATATAGTTCTTTTTAATTACTCAATTGTTATCTAAAATGTCTCTGCCGATTTGTAATGTTTCTCCTTTGGGATCTAGGAACCATATTAACCATTTATTGTATAAAAATTTCTTCTGTCCGTATTTCGAATTGTCGGCTTTTTGATTTGTCGGTATTATGAGTTGTCGTTGTTTTGATTTTTCGATATTTTGATTTGTCGGTATTTTGATTTGTCGGTGTTTCGATTTGTCGGTGTTTGAAAAAATTGACAAAACAAAGCCTAAAGGTAAGTGCAAATGAATTATACATATATTATTATAAATCAATGTCTACTTATCTATTCTCCTGATGGTTATCCGTTCCCTCCTACGGTCAACAGTAAAATGTGCTCTTCAATTTCGTGTATTTTACGTGAAATCTCGTATATCAATTTACTTGAAATTTCTATAGAAATAGTTAAAAACATAAGTGATTTATAACCTTTAGAAATTTAAAACAATGACAAAAAATAATACCAAATTAAAAACACTCAATTAATTTTCTGTCCGAACACGCAAAAATTTTCCTCCGAACATCTAAAGTGGGTATCAGCTGTTTCTGTCGCACGGCAAAACAGCTGTGTACGCAGAGTTGTAAGTGGCCAGAGACACTACATAATCTGCACGTGAAGTCGGTAAAGGAGTTGCTAAGGCAGTTTTTTTTTGACTTAAGGTAACCACAATTCATTAAGATCGTGATGGACATACAAACTCCGCCTCGTGGTGCATTAAAAAAATAGAAACGTTGAACAATGAATTGAAAAACGAAAATACGGCACTTAAACTTCAAAATAAAGACTTAAAGAAATCGCTAACCAAATATGTAAATGAAACTTCTTCTTCTACATCAAAATCGACCTTTGCAGCCGAAACAGACGAAGAGTAAGCCATCGGCCTCCGCCAATTATAACATCGTTAAATTTTAACCAACCCTTGATGCGTTCTTTGATTAACGCAGATGTAAAAAAATCTCACACACTCAAGCTCACTGGCCCAAGTTCCTGTAAGATAAATCCTTCAGATAGTTCCGACTACAGAATTACTTACAAGTAAATTAAATGACTCGAAAATTCTTTGGTACTCGTACGAAGGCAAACAATCGCGTGATATACGGGTAATGGTAAAAGATCTTCATCACTCACGTGAGCTTGAAAGTTTTATCACAGACTTTCAAAAGCAAGGGTTTAAAGTTACAAAAGCCATCGAATCTTGTGCCGCAGTGTAAATCTTGTCAGGCGATCGGTCATACTAGAAACTATTGTCGTAAGCCACCGAAATGTGTAAAGTACGCCGGAAATCATTCAACACTAAGCTGTAAAAAACCTGCCAAACTACCGCCAAAATGCTGTAACTGTAGTCAAAATCACCCTGAGAACTATAGAGGATGTGAAGTGGCAAAGCAACTTCAAAAATTTAAAAACGCGACTGGGAAAATAAAAAGCATAAATCTGAACAAATGCGCTTAAGTACAACTACTTCCACTGCTCCTCCGGAAGAAGACACTACTGTAAATCATCAATATGGAAAGCCCTCATTTGCCAGCATAACTAAAGGTGCTAATGAAGCTTAACAACATCTGCCTGAAAATCAAACAAATACAAATGCCCCTGGTGATATCAGGTTGTCAAAAAATCTTGTGGTATTTTTATTGAATTTTCAAATGTTCATAAAATTGATTACAATAATGCGATTCAAGTCAAATATGCGCCGTTTTGTTCGATGACGCGTTCCCAACGAGATGCCAACTTCTTAATGCTCCTCTCATAGAAGCTCGCTTCCCTATTGGCAAAAAAGTCGGAGAGCCAATTTTCACAGGACTCTCCAACTCTCTCTCTCCAACTTCAGACTACCAAGCGCGTTCGCCATGGACAGAAACAGGTGGTAATCACTTGGTGCGAGATCCGGATTATACGGTGGATGCAAAAGAACCTCCGAGCTCCTGGAGCTTCTGGCGCGTCACTAAAGATGTGTGTGGCCTGGCGTTGTCCTGATGGAAGACAATTCGGCCTCTGTTGATCAAAGATGACCTCTTCTGCATGAGTGCTGCCTTCATGCGCTCCAGTTGTTGGCAGTACAGGTCCGAATTAAGCGTTTGGCCATAGGGGAGCAGCTCATAGTGGATTATTCGCTGCCAATCCCACCAAAAACACAGAAGAACCTTCCTGGCCATCAATCCAGGCTTGGCTACCGTCTGGGCCGCTTCACCGCTTTTCGACCACGACCATTTGCGCCTTACGTTATCGTAAGTGACCCACTTTTCATCGCCAGTTACCATACGCTTCAAAACTGGGTCGATTTTGTTGCGATTCAGAAGCGATTCGCATGCGTCGATACGGTCAAAGATGTCTTTTTGCGTGAATTCGTGTGGCACCAATACACCGAGCTTCTTAGTGAGTCCAAGTTTCTTCAAATGGCTTAAAACGGTTTGATGACTCATGCCCAGCTCTTGACCGATGCTTCGGCTGCTACTATGCCGGTCTCTTTCGACCAATTCAGCGATTTTATCGCAATTTTCGACGACAGGCCTTCCGGAGCGTGGCGCATCTTCGACCACCTCTACACCAGAACGAAAACGTTGAAACCATCGTTGTACAGTGGAAATGGAAACTGTATCGTGTCCATAAACTGCACAAGCTTTATTGGCGGCTTGAGATGCATTTTTGCCTTTATCGTAGTATTACTGTAAAATATGCCGTATTTTCTCTTTATTTTGCTCCATGTTTGCGACACTAGGACTCACGAATAACTTAAAAGAAACGACAATACACGTGTGAGCGCGTGAAATGAGCTTTCCAAAAAGGTATAGCATAATCCGATGCGACGAATAAAAGTAGAACTACGGGCTTTCAGCGCCAACTAGCGAAAATACCGCAAGACTTTTTTGACAAAATATTATTACTGGTCATTATTCGTTAATTTTCAACAAGCTTAATAAGCTAGAAGAGCAAAATAGACTTTCCCACGAACATCTTATAAAACTTGAGCGACAGCACAGCGAAAATAAGGCGCAAAAATGGAACCGATGAAAATTATGACCTGGAATGCAAGTGCCTTGCTCAAACGCAGTAAAGAATTAGAGACATTACTCCAGGTTGAAAAAATTTATATTTGTTTTATATCAGAAACCCATTTAACAAATGAGACTTTTGTTAGATTCAAAAACTACAAGACGTATTGCTCGAATCACCCAAATAATAATGCGAGAGGGAGGAAGCCATAATTATCAGAGATAATATTCCCCACTACGAAGAAATTAATATCAGCATCCCAGAATTCCAAACCGCGACCATATGGGTTGAATCTCTTCTTCTTAATTGGCGTAGACACCTCTTACACGATTATAGCCGAGCTAACAACCGGGCGCTAGTCATTTCTTCTTTTCGCTACGTGACGCCAATTGGATAATCCAAGCGAAGCCAGGTCTTTCTCCACTTGGTCCTTCCAACGGAGTGGAGGTCTCTTCCTCTGCTTCCTCCGCCGGGTACTGCGTCGAATACTTTCAGAGCTGGAGTGTTTTCGTCCGTCCGGACAACATGACCTAGCCAGCGTAGCCGCTGTCTTTTAATTCGCTGTACTATTTCAATGTCGTCGTATATCTCGCACAGCTCATCGTTCCATCGAATGCGATATTCGCCGTTGCCAACGCACAAAGGACCACAAATCTTTCGCAGAACTTTTCTCTCGAAAACCCGCATCGTCGGCTCATCCCTTGTTGACATCGTCCAAGCCTATGCACCATATAGCAAGACGGGAATTATGAGCGACTTATAGAGTTTGGTCTTTGTTTGTCGAGAGAGGACTTTACCTCTCAATTGCCAGTTTCCTGCGTTGGATTTCTAGGCTGACATTGTTGGTGGTGTTTACGCTGGTTCCAAGATAGACGAAATTATCTACAACTTCAAAGTTATGACTGTCAACAATGAAGTGAGTGCCAAGTCGCGAGTGCGACGACTGTTTGTTTGATGACAGGAGATATATCGTCTTTCCTTCGTTCACTGCCAGACCCGTTTGCTTTGTTTCCTTGCCCAGTTTGGAGAAAGCAGAACTAACGGCCTGGGTGTTGAGGCCGATAATATCAATATCATCGGCATACGCTAGCAGTTGTACACTCTTATAGAAGATGGTACCTTCTCTATTTAGTTCTGCAGCTCGAACTATTTTCTCCAGAAGCAGGTTGAAAAGTCGCATGATAGGGAATCGCCTTGTCTGAAAACTCGTTTGGTTTCGAACGGCTCGGAGAGATCCTTGCCGATCCTGACGGAGCTTTGGGTGTTGCCCACCGTCAGTTTACACAGACGTGACGTATTAGTTTTGCGGGGATACCAAATACAGACATCGAAGCATAGAAACAGCTCCTTTTCGTGCTGTCGAAAGCAGCTTTGAAATCGACGAATGGGTGGTGTGTGTCGATTCTCCTTTCACGGGTCTTTTCCAAGATTTGGCGCATGGTGAATATCTGGTTGGTTGTTGATTTTCCAGGTCTAAAGCCACACAGATAAGGTCCAATCAGTTTGTTGACGGTGGGCTTAACTTTTTCACACAATACGCTCGATAGAACCTCATATGCGATGTTGAGAAGGCTAATCCCACAGTAGTTGGCGCAGATTGTGGGGCCTCCTTTTTATGGTTTGAACATAGCACACTTAAATTCCAATCGTTAGGCATGCTTTCGTCCGACCATGTTTTACAAAGAAGCTGATGGATGCTCCTTATCAGTTCTTTGCCGCCGTGTTTGAATAGCTCGGCCGGCAATCCGTCGCCCCACCTCCGCTTTGTTGTTCTTCAGGCGGGAAATTGCTATTCGAAACTCTTCATGGTCGGGTAATGGAACGTCTGCTACATCGTCATCGATTGGGGAATCGGGTTCGCCTTCTCCTAGCGTTGTGCGTTCACTGCCATTCAACAGGCTGGAGAAGTGTTCCCTCCATAATTTAAGTATGCTCTGCGCATCGGTGACTAGATTACCTTTGGGGGTTCTGTAAGAGTATGCTCCAGTCTTGAAACCTATCTATCCCATCCCGCACGTGTTGTGGTCGATCGTAACGTTGCGAGGTAGGCAGCGTGTTTTCTCTCCGCTTTTCGAAAACCAATGGTTTCGGTTGCAGCTGTACGTTTGAAATGCCGTTCCACAGTTCCTTTATACCGAGTTGTTGACGAGTGCTCTCAGAAAGCAGGAATTCAAGCCGAGTAGAAAATTGTTCGGCTGTTTATTGTGATTGCAGCTTCTCGACGTCGAACCTTCCTTGTGTTTGTTGGCGTGCGTTTTTTGCTGCACAGAGGCGGGTGCGAATCTTGGCTGCAACAACCGGTGGTCCGAGGCGATGTTAGGACCACGGAGCGCACGCACGTCTAGAACACTGGAGACGTGTCCTCCATCGATCACAAAATGATCGATCTGGTTGGTAGTTTTTCGATCCGGAGACAGCCAGGTACCTTGATGAATCTTCCTATACGGGAATCTAGTACTACAGATAACCATATTTCGGACCCCGGTGAAGTCGATCAGCCTCAATCATTTGGGGATCTTTCTTCGTGGAGGCTGAATTTACCGACCGTAGTGCCAAAGATACCTTCTTTACCCACCCTGGCGTTAAAGTCGCCAAGCACAATTTTGACATCGCGGCGGGCGCAGCGCTCATAGAAGGCATCTTTGGTCACATCGTCCTTCTCTTCCATCGGGGCCTGGGCGTAATCATCGATATGTTGAAGAACCTCGCTTTGATGCGGATTGTGGCTAGACGTTCATTCACCGCAGTGAATGATTGTACTCGGCGACGGAGTCTCTCTCCCACCACGAGTCCCACAGAAAAACTTACGCTCCTTTATATGGCCACTGGACCAAATGCCGCAAGGACCTACTCGTCTCTGTCCTTTGCCCGTCCATCGCATTTCTTGGACGGCGGTGATGTCAACCTTTGTTTTTACGAGGACATCAACCAGCTGGGCAGCGGTACCTTCCCAATTAAGGGACCAGACATTCCAGGTGCATGCCCTCAACTCATAGTCCTTATTTCGTTTGCCATGGTCGTCATCAAAAGGGGCGTCTCTCATTCGAGGCTATTGTTGTTTTTTCATTCAAGTGTTTTTTTTCACGTGTCAGGTCCCAAACCAAGCGCACAACCCTATGTAGCGGGTTATTTCGCCTTCTCACTTTAGCTCGCCTTCAAACAGATGTTCTTAGGCTACCCAGAGAATACTTGGTCAAAGACCGGAAGTCGTGAGCTACGTGAGTCATATGTAAGAGAATTGTTTCTGGGCACTCCCAAGTGAATGGCGATCAGAGAACTTTCCTCACTTGCGTTAACTTCTACACATGACTCCATCCTCCATCGGTTGAACCTAGTTTCGGAAAAATAAGCATTACCGCAATTTATATCCCATCTTGACACAATATTAAAATGGACTTGTACACAGAACTTATATTAAAACACCATGCGAAATTCATAATTTTAACGCAAAACACTCAAAATGGGGTTCAAGAGTTACGACACCTAAGAAGAGAGAGCTATTCAAAGAAGTTACGGCCACTGGATGCGACTTCGTGTCTACTGGCAAGCCGACTTACTGGCCTTCCGACACACGGAAATTACCTGACTTGATCGATTTTTTCATCACTCGATAAATATCCAAGACATTCATTACTATTGAAAGTTGATTGGACTTAAATTCGGACCACTCGCCAGTATATCTAATCTTAAAAGAAATCGACATACCGTCTTATCTTTCTAATAGCCATACGGATTGGGAGTATAAACAATCTAACCAAGGTTCTCAGTACTAAAATAGAGTTATTCACGAATCAAAGTATTTCTAATTATATTGAGAAATTAACACCAAACAAACAATCCGATTAATCCCTTTGGAAAGCAGTAAAAAATGCTAGGAAATCAATATTGTCAAATGCACCCCTCTGAAATCCAAACGGATCCTGAAAACTCACTAAAACGTTTCCTATTCTGTTCCATGGAACATTACCTCAGATGGAAGGATCGCAATTAACCTAATTGTAGAATGGACACAAAAATGGAATATTACTCTCAACGAGGAAGAAGCCGCCTTTTTTTCCGATCACGATCCGTAGATCGCTCGTAGCGATACACAACAGCGGACGTTTTTTGGCTATTTCCGGTGCGCAGCAGATTTTCTCGTTTTTTTCTCCAACAATCTTGCCTCATCAGTTGATCTTCGATGCGCAGCAGCTCATCCAACCTAATTTTGATATTTATTTTTATATATACTTCGTGCAGCCTCCATTGGTATCCGACCAAGGAGCATAAAAATTCACGATTTTCCATACATTTACTGTCACTCCACTGGTATCCGACCAGGAAGATTTTTTTCTTTAACATTATACTTAAAATATTTTAAACGCATTTGTAAAGCTTGTGAATATCTTACCGAATTAAAAGGCAATCATTTGGCCATAACAAAAAAAAAAAGGATTTTATTCCGGAGTGGGTGCTAAGGTGTAAGTGCTAAAGAAATTATCTATATACGAAAGTAAGTGGTAAAGTAAATATGGTCTTTTTTGTCCATCCGTTTTGATGAGTGGGCTGATGTACAACTATGTGTTGGTGTTCTGTTGTAGTTGGGGGACTTTTTATTTGCAACGCGTTTTCGGCCAGTCAAAGTCTTAGTAGTGCGTAAAAGAAGTGTTTGAAAAAATTAAAATTACATGGACTTTTTTGAGAAACTTTAAAAATAACGGTGAAATTCATTCATTTAATTGAAGTTTTCGGTTTTAATGTTAAAATTTTACTTTTATTCATTTAGAAATGTCGAAAAATAAGAGCTGTACGCCTGAGAATCACGCGCTGATAAAAAAAATTGCTTTTTGAGGGCAAAACTAATGTCGAAGTCCAAAATATTCTTAGTTGCTCATCACAGTGGTATGTAGTGCTATCAGGTACCAATCAACTAATAAAAAACGTGGGAGCAAGTCGGAAATGCCAGTAAGAGAAGAAGAAGAAGGATCCCGTCAATATGTAAGACGTCCGCCCAATACCGAATCCCAGCCGAAATATACAACAAAAACGGTAGAACATAGTGGTGCGCGTGTCATGGTTTGGGCATGCTTTTCTTGGCAAGGTGTAAGACCCATTTATTAGCTCAAGGAAAGCATGGCTGATGATCCATATGTCAAAATACTCCAGAAAACCATGCTGACGCATACCAGTGAAGAAATTCCGATGGTTTGGACGTTCCAGCAGGACAACGATTTTAAGCACACAAGTAAAGTTGCTAGTAGGTGGCTTGAGGAAACGAATGACAAGGTGATGGAATGGCCGCCACAGGCCACTAACATCAATTCCACAAAAAATTTGTGGACTGATATCAAGAGACAGTAGGCCAATGTAAGTCGACATCGAACACGCAACTATAAGATGCTGTGAAGAACGCAGGGAGTCTATTTCTATCGAAAGATGGCAAAAACTCGTTGAATCAATGCCACGATGCTGTGCTGCAATATTAAAAAATAAAGGTCACGTAACTAAATACCAATTTCATTAAAAGACAATATCCAATTAGAAAGTAAAAACAAAAAATTTTACTACATTTTGTCGAAATTTCCGGTTTAACTTGTTAAACTACTAAGTTTTTGACAGCCAAAATTCCTCATAATTTTTTTCATATATTTATAATTGATTGAAACTATTTAAACAATGAGTTTTTTTTTGTGATTTGTTTTACTTACTGTTAGGGTTTTTATGGCAAAGAATATTTTCCTTTTATAAAAGCGATATCTTATCGTTTTTTAACAGTTCCTCTTCTACGTCGGCATACTACTAAGAATTTGACCGCAGCTGTATAAGAGAAAGCAGTGTTAGTTACACCATTAATAACTCAAGAACGGCTGAACGGATTTTTCTGAAAATTTGTGGGGAGATAGCTTAGAACCAGAGTATGGACACAGGATGCCTTTTATCTCTTTACTTTAAAATTCAATACAACTCATAAATGCAAAATTTATATTTCATATCACAAGCATTTCTTTAAAATTCGGAGTTAAATCGCAGCTTCTGGGAGGCCAAATCACATCATCTCTTTTGCTGATTAGGGCGTAAAAGATATAGAGATAGCGGGGACCCGTGCCCCAAATGCGACAATTCTGTTTGTTAACGTAACCATCGAGGTGGAAATGAGCCTCGTCCGAAAAGATGATTTTTCGGTAAAATTTACCATTCTCGGTTTTTTTTTTTCAATATTTCCCAGTTTTTTCTAGTGAATAGCGACCCGTTTCATAAATTTTAAACTTTTTACTGAATATCTGTCACTTTCTATATACTTGTATATAAGAGAAAGTGGTTTTAGTTACACCATTTATAATTCAAAAATGTCTGAACCGATTTGGCTGAAAATTGGTGGGGAGGTAGCTAATAACAAATTCATATTTCACTTCTTCAAAAAAAAAAAAAAATAATAACAATAATAAAAGCATTAAAAATCCCCATATCTATATAAATATACAAAAGAGAGTCGTGTTAGTTACACCATTTATAGAACGGCTAAACCGATTTGACTGAAAATTGGTCGGAAGATAGCTTAGAACCAGGGTCAGGACATAGGATAATTTTTATGTTAAAATTCAATACAATGCAATTCTATACATTTTAATATGGGGATTATACTGGTTGTGCTCATGACATCACAACAAAAATGGTATTGTTACGGTTACTTTACTAGATTATGTAGTACGCAAGTGCATTCATAACAAACCATATGTGATATCTAGTATAAAAACATAGTATAATAATTGGAGTATTGATAAAGGGGTTTATTATAATTTAAGATGTGCAGATATCTTTTCGAAGCGTTGCACAAAGCAATGCAAGATTTAAACGGGACCGATGAAGTATATGCGTACAATTTCAATCTGATCCTTACCATGTGCATCTCAAAAGATTGATGACATAACGGGGATGTTCGAGCAAACAAATAACTGCAGCAATATTGCAACTGTGTTGTTTTTCTGCAGAAACTCAGCTGAAAATTATTTTGCAACATTTTTGCGTCGAATATGATGCCTTGCTATACTGCCGCAGTGATTGAGACTCGAACATCCTCAACCTTGCCAGCCGATTTGTTTGTCTTTTCACGCTTAAGAAATGATTCATAATTTGCAGTCCACTAGGCTGACAATCGATTGTACTCGGTTGTTTTCACTAGTGCATAGACTCAATTAAGCAGTATTTTCCCCCAAATACCAATGCTTTATTAACACACGAAAATGATTTTTGATTAATTTTTTTTTTCTAAACTAACACAAGTTGCTTCACTCAAATGCTATATCTCCTTAACAAATAACTAATAGAAATCTATTAGATATTAGTTGTATTATTACCCACAGTAAAACGTGGATGGGTCCTCTACATATATGCAAAAAATAAAAGTGGTGAAATAAAATTAGAGTGAGATATTTTTTAGCTCAACAAGTTCTTTACTTTTCCTTTTTAGTGCTCGTCTAAATTAAAAAATTTCCTCATAAAAATGCAGGCATTATTTACATTTGATCGAATCCCACAGCCTACAAAGAGGTAAGAAAAACAAAACACTCACCTTATTATTACCATAAATTAACTAAATGAATTAAACTGATCCTTTTTTTTTTGTAAATAATTGTTTACGCCGTTATCTTAAGATTTAGGCTAAGTCATATATGAAATAGAATAAAAAATTCAATTGTAATTACACCGCAATCGTTAATGCACGCGTTTTTTTTGCGCCATAATTATCGGTACAGTCAATTGGTTTCTAATTTAGTGAAGTCTCGAATACTAAATAATAATTTTATTTCCCAAAAGTGCTTAAGAATTCTCAAATATTTTATTTAATAAAGAGACCCACATAGACGTGAAAGACAAGTTAAAAAATACTCAGTACATAACATAACAGGGAAAAGAATTACAAAAATATATCATTAAGGAGAAATCATATATGAAAAAATATAACAAATTAATTAATAAATTTAATCATAAATATTAAAACAAATATTTTCAGAATTCTTAGGAAATAAAGGAAAATTACGAAACGGAAAGATAATAATCTATGAATATATTACTAAAGTTTAATTTTTATTATCTCATAGGTACCACAAGCAATAAAATTTCAAAGATTTCATTGATATTTTTATACATTAACAGTACCATCTCAGACTTCATTGATTACACAAGAGAACGTTATAGCCCTGACAGACGACAGTGCTAATTTGCGTTAACTTTCGCATTTGAACCATATTAATGCAAATTAGTAACGCACAAAAATTTCGCGCTTTTAGATGAATTTAGCAAATTTGAGTAGGCAACACTGCCCAAACATAGTCGAATTTTGCTATTGTGTGACAAATGTCGCTTGAAGTCTTCTACCTTCTTCGTGTTTATAGCAACAGAAGTAAAGAGTTCTTATATTGCGAATTAAATTATGTGCAAGTAAATTAACAAAAAGAAATTTTAATATTTTTAGGTGGCAGAAAATTAACAACGCACAGTGTGCTTTACATTTTTTCCAATATTCTTAACTTTTTCAAGTATTGCTTTTAATTGCACTTTATTATCTATTAACGTATTTAATAATAAACTAATTCTTTCGTTAAATTAATTTGACTTTCCAAAAATACCAAATATTTTTTTTCTTTTTTTAATGAATAAACAAATCTCACAATCAGCTGTCTGAATGCACATTAATTTTACTCGTCTGTCAAGGCTAGGGCCTCAGTCAAAATCATTCCCGTTGCAAAACAGTAATATGAACATTTTTCGAGTGTAAAAACTGTATTGTCTCAACAACTGTTCATATTTCACTTTTGATTGCAACCAACGAAATACTTTGAATTCCGAAAGTAAATAGCCCAACGATTCCCGATAAACCATGAAAACATTTTCTCGAAAGTTCACACATTCTTCACGTAAAGCCATCTTTTGTTGCAATTGCATTTTTGTTAATATATATTCAACAAAAGATATCATCCTTATAATGTAGTTGTAGTTAATGTATGCGAATCAGCTCATTATTCATTAAAGACGCAAAAATACATAGAGGATACTTGGAAATTTAAATTAAACCAAAAAAATATTAGGCGTAAAATGCCCATTCCGCACTCGAATTCAATTTATGAAATATAATACTTGTGAACACACCGGTAATTAGTAAATTATATAAGTAACTTCCGCAAATTCGTTTCAAGACATGTGTGTGATATGTATGC
The DNA here is from genome assembly GCA_037783105.1 of Bactrocera zonata. Classification (NCBI taxonomy): domain Eukaryota; kingdom Metazoa; phylum Arthropoda; class Insecta; order Diptera; family Tephritidae; genus Bactrocera; species Bactrocera zonata. The sequence continues at coordinate 401,512 of JBAWJQ010006655.1, read as the reverse complement.
GTTCCAAAAATCAACAGAATTCAACTCGCTCAGGAATTTTATACCGAAAAAAAAACTGCGCGAGTTGAACTAGGTCAAGTTTTTGAACGCAACCATGAATGATATGATTCATGTATCAGTGAATTCTCTAACAAATCAGGGAATATAGTAACCCTAGTCAAGGATATTACGTACTTGCTAAAGAAGAAGATGAAAAATTTTTTAAAGATTATCGATCAATATACTCTACAATTTATTAAATTTATCGTTATTTGAAAATGTAAAAGAAAAATATAAAACTAATGAAAATTTGAAATGCAAATAGTAAAAACTTTATTAAGATAATTAAAAATTTACAATAGCAGGTCTAAAAGAGGCATTAAGGGTATAGTATGGAAATGGATTTCAGATACAGCTTTTATGAAAATGATAAACAACGCCAATGGTTTAACATAAAACGTATCTCACGAATATTTAAATAATCACTGTATTAAAACAAATAATAAAACAATTACAAGGAGGTTCAAACGAAAAAACTATTTTAAGATAAAGAAATATATGAACTACGACATTATCAAAATTTGGATTTTTGAATCCCTTAATCTTATATATAAGTCGGATAAATCCACCAAAAAAACTTTGAAAATTCTGTAGGTTGAAAATCTACAATTCATGATTTGCTAAATCAGATAATGTATTTCTATGACTGAACTTCATACAATCAAACAAAACATTCATTGAAATCGGATACAACATTGGTGATTTCAGCAAATGATTTTGTGTGTGTGTGTTGCATTGTTGGTTGGCTGTTGGGATTTGTCTGAAAGAAGTGGTACGATTCCGTCATTGTTTCATTGTTTTCAAATTTTCTATTCGGGATTTCATTGTATTGTAGTTGTTCTTCATAACGTCACCAACTAGAAGATCTAATCTAGGCCAAGGTTCAGCAGGTGCACGAGCAGAGTCTACTCATCGTGTGAATATGAGTCAAGAAGATAGAAACATGGTGCAACAACGAAGAAATGCACTCCACGTCCAAATTCGTGCGCAACAAATAGAAGAACAGCAGGCTGTAATCGATTCGTGTAAATTGGCACAACAAGTCGTCGAGTAAATCAATGTGGAAATTTATCGGTGCAAAGTCGACGAATAAATACTGAAAATAGACAAGAAGTGCTGGCAATGTCAATTTGCTTCGAGTAACATTCCGAAATGATTGTTCGATTACCGATCTCGGGAAGAATTTAGTACCTATACCGTCCCAGGAAATCAAGGATAAAAAGAATATGGTCGGATAGAAGAGATTATCCTGATTAAGGACATATATGGTTATAGCCGCAGGTTGCCGAGTTATTCGCGTTTAAAGTTTAAAATTTGCTATATTTTATTTACATATTTTCGACATATAAAATTAATTTTGTACTTATATTTTTCAATTTTATATACACTAACACATCACTTTTTCATTTGTACATAGTTATTTTATATACTATAGTGCAAAAATTGCTTTTAATATATGTACATTTCATTTACTGTTTAATTATTATTATTTTAGAATGACAAATGAATTATAAACTGTCAAATAATCAGTGTTACCATACTAACCTAACCTAACTAACATACCCTGTATGACATTGCTACTTCTTCGCGTATAACCCCTTTTTGCGTGAGCGGCCTTCGACCGCGCTTCAAAAAAAAAATAAACCTAGTCGGTCCAACACCAGGGTGTATCAAATTCTTTTCGCGTAGAACTCCTTTTTGCGTGAGCGGCCGCGCTTCAAAAAAAAAAAAGGGTCGGTCCACCACCGGGTTGTATCAAATACTTTTCGCGTAAAACTCCTTTTTGCGTGGGCGGCCTTCGGGCCGCACATTTTTCTTTTTCCGGTAGTTCAGAGTATGCCCAAACCAAATCGAGAGGTAAGAAATTTCAAAAATGTATCTACATATATTGTACATACAATAGGTTGTCAAAAAAGTCTTGCGGTATTTTCGCTAGTTGGCGCTGAAAGCGCGTAGTTCTAGTTTTAATCGTCACATCCGGTCATGCTATAGCTTTTTGGAAAGCTCATTTCATGCGCTAACACGTGCTTGATTGATTGTCGTTTCTTTTAAGTCGTTCGTGAGTCATAGTGTCGCAAACATGGAGCACAATAAAAAGAAAATACGGCATATTTTACAGTACTACTACGATAAAGGTAAAAATTCTTCTCACAACAATTGGTTTAAACGTTTTCGTTCTGGTGTAGAGGTGGTCGAAGATGCGCCACGCTCCGGAAGGCTTGTCGTAGAAAATTGCGATAAAATCGCTGAATTGGTCGAAAGAGACCGGCATAGTAATCATAAAACCGTTATAAACCATTTGAAGAAGCTTGGAGTCACTAAGAAGCTCGATGTATGGGTGCCACACGAATTGATTCAATAAAAATACCGCAAGACTTTTTTGACAATCAATTTAATGTAATCTAAATTTTAAATAGAGGCCGCGTTATTACACTTGGAATGCTTCATCGAAAGGTTTCAACGGAGAAAGCAAGGCAAGCGAGTTCCGTGTTATCCAGATGTATTCTCAACAGATGCCATCGGTCGTATTCGATTCACTTCGACCCGTCGATGGCGTCCACTGTCCTACATATCGTGATGCCTGTCAACGTTTGCACTTGCTGGAGATTGATACACAATGGGATATGACTCTTGCTGATGCAATTATGTACGCACCTGCAAATCAAATACGCTCTTTGTTTGCAATCATAATTTGGACGTGTAATCCATCAAATCCTAAGGATTTGTGGGATAAATACAAGAACAACATGTCAAGAGATTTTTTGCATCGATTTCGTGCTGCAACCGGAGATTTCAATTTGAAAATGACTGTTGTGATTCATAATGAATCGTTGATAGCGATTGAGGAAAAATATTTGCTTATTAGCGGCAATTTGTTGTGTATTTTAGGAATACCAACGCCTAATCGTTCAATCCACGATGCTTTCAATCAAGAATTAGAACGAGAATGTGAATTGAGCCTGGTTTGTGCTAATGTTCCATTGTTAAATCCTGAGCACAAAATGGGTTTTGAAACATTGATAAGGGCGATTGAAGACGGAAATCAATGCTTCCGGTGGTACTGGGAAAATATTTCTCATTTCTTTACCTTAGGCTTCTTTTCTTTCCAGTTCTGAAATTGAAATTGCTTTGGCAGTCGCTTCTTCAGGAATACTACTATTGGCTACCCACGTTGTTGGAAAGAGGTAGGACAGCCCATTCAGCGCTGAAATTTCAGTGGTTGAAGAACCCACATGCAACATAAGTAGAAATTCCGCCATTCGAAAAGTGTTGCACTGTTGTAAAGTCATCATTTGGGATAAATGTACAATGGCGCATAAAGAAGACGTTTTGGCGGCGATTCTTTTTCTGGTCTGATTGGTAATAATGAAGTTCCGGTCGATGTTACAACCGGTTTGATTTCATTTCCATCGGTTTTTGTAATTTCGTTACATCAAAAGATGAACTAATTCGTAAAATGTTTCCGGATATTCTTGTTAATTATTCGATTATTTGAATCAAATTGGTGGTCCAATACATTCATTCAAATCTGTTAATTGTGTGGTAAATGAAGAATTACCCCACTGAATTTTTGAATTCTTTGGATTTTCCTGTTGTTCCGTAACACATTTTACACCTAAAAGTTGGTTCAGTAGTCAATATGCTTCGAAATTTGCAACCACTAAATTGTGTGACGGAACGCGTTTGGTTGTGAAGTAAATCAATAACAATATCATTTACGCATCAATTCCCAAAGGCAAGTGTAAAGGAGAACAAGTTCTCATTCAAATTTAGAAAATTAATGTTTTTCACATAGGCAATTGTATGTAGCCTGTTCCCGTGTTGGTAAGCCATCTGTTTTATTTTTGTTGGCACCGGAACAAAAAACGATAATAATGTGTATCACAAAGTACTCGAATAAAGATGATTTTCTGCTAAGAAAATTTTTTATTTAAAAAAATAACTTATTTAATGTTTAGTTTATTGGAATGTAAATTTTTTTGGAAATGTCGTCTGCTGGATTACGAAAGTTGAATGGAATTGTGAGAATTGCATTATTCCATTTGATCAGTGAACGACGCTACACGTGTTGTATTGCGTTCAACAGAAAACATTTACAACAATATTAATATGCCACTTAATAAAAAAACAATCATATAGAGTGAAGTCAGACGGATATTCGAAGATCCGAATATCATATACATAAAGAAAAACCATGTTAGTTACACTATCTATAAGTATAACCCAAGAGAACCGATTTGACTGAAAATTGGTAGGGAGGTAGCTTAGAACCAGGAGCGGACATAGGATACTTTTTATTTCTTTATGTTAAAATTCAACACTGTTGTAACTGAATAAAGGTTTTATCAAACCTTACCACTGAGTGAGAAATCTTTCATTCTGATTTTTAATTGGTATTTTAATTACTTATATACTATTTCAGAAAACTTTCTTAAATATATATATGTGTGTGTACGTTTGTATGTATTGCAGTATCTTCGAAAGATAACGTCATTTTTCCGGATGGTATGAACGATTCGTATTGGCCGCTAAAACGGAGACCAATACGCCTACGTACTAACTTAACTTCATTGCCTTTGCTTGTTTACATATTTGCCCCACGGAACTGCCGTTAAGCATTACATCGTGAGGCCAAGCTTAGCCACTCGGCTCGTCAGTCACGCCATTCAGACTTACGCCTCATTCATCCTTCTGATTTCACTGCGTTGCCATTCTTTCCTTCTTAGCTCTTTCAGAACTATAGCACTCCACGCTCTGACACTATCCCACACTTGTTTTTACTCAGTCATAAACCGCACTATGTTATGCGGTGTCACTTGTTCCGTTGTCAGTTTCATAACAGAAGATATGCATCGTTCGCCACACCGAATCAAAAGCTCGCATTCAGATCATCACGCGAGAGAACAAAACACATTATCACACACACACGCACATGCACCAAAACACGATGACATCATCCCGCATTCCAATTAGAACAAAAGGGAAAGAGAAAGGATCTCGCGCACCTTTTGTCGATACGACGTCGATCGGTATACACGTCCGCTTTTCGCAGCATCGCAGCATCCCGTTTCCTTTTCGCAGTTACCCGCCTATACGTAATGTAGGATAGCTCGTGTTGAGAATCCAATAACAAGATATAGCGTACGGCCAGCCGATATATAGGAAAATGTAGACACGGAAATAAAAGAAGAACCACTTTAACTTCACAGTATATCAGTACAAATTTTATTATGAAACTCGTACTTTATCAAATGAATTACAGGGCTTGTGCTTTTAATATCACTTTATAATAGAATAATGCTTAATTACGCTATTCAAGTGAAGTCCGTCATTGGTTTTATTCCGTTCGAGTCCCTTTTTCGTTCAGTCAGTGTTGTCGTGTGTCAAAAACGTTCAGTCCGCACGGTCGCATTTCTTAGTCCTACAACTCGGCCATTCCTGACTACATATTCGCCTCGAATAATGTTACCACCTTTTCATATTGTCCGCAGCGGTCGATGTTGTTTTAGGTCCCTCATTATTTCCCACCCTTTCTACTTCATATCGACCGTATTTTAATCGTTTAGTTACTTGTATGGTCCTAAGAATTTAGGTCGTAACTTCATTCCGTTACCAAATTGTGTCCGTCTGATTGCAATCAAATCATTGATGTTGTATTCGATTGCCTTTTTACGTTTTCTATTAAATGACTTCATATTCTCTTCTTGAATTTTCTGTATGTTTTCTTTAGCTATTTCACGTAACTTATCACGTCCATCATTTAATTCCATAATTGCTTCATTTTCTAGAACTTCGTTTAAGGCAAGATCTTCTTTTACCCGCATGTCGCAATCTGTTAAAATCTTAAATGGGGTCTGTTTTGTACTTCGATTTGGAGAGTTATTTATAAATTGCTGAACCTTCCCGATATACTTGTACCACTGTGAGGTATTCGGATGAGATAACTTAGCTAACATTGGTATTATTACCCTATGTATTCGTTCCACTTGTCCGTTTCCTCTTGGCACCCCCGTCGTAATAAGTAGATGCCGGATACTGTTATTATCGCAATAACTTTTAAAAGCTTGTGAAGTGAACGCTGATCCCCTATCAGATATAATTCTATGTGGGTTGCCGAAAATGTCAGCTTGTTTCGAAAGCCTATCTATAACAACTAAAATATATTTGTACTGTTTCCCGGCATCTAGCTACTCGTGGCGGAACATCTTTCTTCCTTAATGTCATAGCAAATGCGTTGCAATCCGTTACAATTTTGAATTCCAAACCTAATAAATACACCCTCTATTTCTTTAGTGCGTTGACGATGGCGAGTACTTCAAGTTCATAAGAATGATAGTTCTCTTCCACTGAACTTGTTTCTGGCATATGAATTGCACTGGATGATATGATTCATCCTCTGCCGTCTTTTTCAACATTAGCGCGCCATACCAGTGCTTTGATGCATCTGTATGAACTCCTGTAATTGCATTTGGGTTATATAATTTGTGAGAACTAAATATCTTATAGAATTTAGTCCACACAAAGGCCCACCCTATTGTTCACAAGCATATATACCAGCGGTAAAACCAGAGAACTTAAAAGTATAGAGAAGGTGCAAATCGAAATCTGTATGATGGTTCGATTGCGCGGCTAACAGAGCTGATAGAATCATAGTAGGGAATTCACCATATTCGCTGCTATTTAGCAGAATTGAGCCGGTTCTCTGGCAGAAATGTATGTAAAATGACTTATATAGGCGAGAATATATAAAGAGAACTGATTTGAGAAAAAATATACAAAGTCACACAAAGAATGTGAAAAAGCATTCTCTGAGTGACATATGTATGCATGCTTATATTCCTTTTTTTCCGAAAAATGGTAAAAATTTTAATTTTTTTTACAAAATCAGGAAAAATTAGGAAAAATTATTTTAATTTTATTTTTATATGTTAGTTTTTATTTTTTAATTTTTAAATAAATTAATATTTATTTCGACTATTAGAAAATGAAGATGTGCAAAATGATCTTCATTTCTTCAAAGAAAATTGATGACCTTCATGAAATATGCATATTCGCATTATTTCGTTATCATTTCCATATTTGTACCAATAGAATTTCTATTGCATATACATACATACTTATATTATTTCTTAGGCGCATTTGTATGTTTACGAAAGCAAATGCGAGCCACATGCATATGTACATACATTCATAATAACAAGTGTCGCACGCGTCTTTTCGCATCTCCGTTGTCACGGTCAACCAATGGCTGCGCCGAAAAAAAAACTAATGGCCGCCAATTGTCACCGCTTCCCTTGCCCCTGTAGCAGCTTCGCCAGCCAACGTGCGTAAATATGTATGTATGTATGTATACGCATGGGCATGAATACATATCGACGCAGATTTTTGTCACGGAAAAATATTTTAGACAAATATTATAAATCGACAACTCCTATGTTGCCGCTTTTCTCACTTCTTTCTTAGAGCAAACACCAGAAGATGTTCAATTTATGATTTTTAGCTTTTGCCATAAAATAAAAGGCAAAAATTAAAAATATTTCCTACCGAGATTCGAACCTACGTGACCATCGTAGCTTTTCAAACGCTTACCACCAACACCACCACTGACAATTACACTGCGTTGTCCTAATTATGATTTGGTTATGCATGAAACAAATATACAATGGATCGCCGATTGTTACCTCTTTCCTTGCTTTGGAACTGCTTCGCCTACAAACTAGCGTAAATATGTATGCATATGTATGAGCTTGCATACATATCGACGCAGATTTTTGTGAGCCACAGAAAAATACTTATTTTAGAAGTGACAAATATTGTAAATCGACAAGAGCTATATTGCCACTTTTCTCACTTCTTTCTGTGAAGAAACATCAGAAAGTTGTTCAGTTTATGATTTTTAGCTTTTGCCATCGTCGCGAAAATACGCTTGTAGGCAAAGGCATGCTCGGGGAGATGTTACGGCGTCTGTTTTTATGAATGAAGCGAGGTCGCTTGTGGCATATGCGCCTGCGTCTATGAATGAAATCGTTTTTGTTGTAAAATTTACTACATTGGGGCTTCGTCAATTCGGCTGCCATATTGACTTGTGATGCTTCTGCTATTTAGACAATTGTTTTTGTAGAACAATGCTTCAATTTTTTGTTGGTGACATATTCACATGTGTACGCATTTGTTTGTATGCTTGTGCATTATTTGTTCGGCAATGTATACAAATATATGTACATATAAGTATATATGAATGTATGAACATGCAGATCAATGCGCGCACATGTAATATTTTGATAAGTGATAAAATCATGATATGAATTTCTGAACGCGCACATGCGTATACATACATATAATCATATGAGTAGATAATAAGATTAATATGATAGACGATATATGTATGTATGCATTTATATATTGTTGTGCAATGCAATTTTTATTACTAAGAAACATAATACAAAAATATTTATTAGTAATAAAAATAGTAAAATTAAATAAAATTATTAAATATTCAAGTCCAAATTGACTATAAATATTACTATGCATGCATTCATACAAAATTATAATCATATCATAATTATGTTTACATGTCAATATTCAATTGCCGACGGCAAAACGCAAAAGCGTACATATTTGCATACATTGCGATTCCCAAGTTCAAAGCAAAAATTGAAGCATGAAAATATCACAATGCTGTTGTTGGGGATTTCATAAGGAACATGCATACATATATTTATGTCTCTTCATATGTATGTGAGACAGAGAACATAATGTGTTTTGTACACATTTTTCGGTGTCAAAAATGAGACAAAATATAAACATGCAAAACGAAATTCTTCATAGCGAGTTTCTTCATATTCTCTGCTTGGGCATACATTCATGGCATCATATACCGAAAATACATTTATTTATTTCTCTTCATATTCTCTGTTGAGTATGTGGAGAACTGTTAAAAATCTTAACATTTTACAGCGCGAATTCTGTGCTTGTGAGGTGAATTTCCTACTATGAATCTAACGAATGTTCGCTGTCGAACCTGCACCTTCTCTATACTTTTAAGTTCTCTGGTAAAACCACGCCACGAAGATGGAGAAACCAGACATGCAAATAAAAGGACAACAAGAATGCATACGCAGCGGTAAAAACACGCCACGCAAACCAGACAAGCAGACGAAACAACAGCAAGCATGCATACGCAGCGGTAAAATCACGCCACCGCCAGCAACACACGCCATTCCAGCAACACACGCCATCCCAACGCAACATGTTGCGAATGTGCTAGCACGCAACACAGGCTTGGTGGGTAGTTAGATGTCGGATGATCAGTCAGTCAGCACGGGACTGTGACAGCGTACACACGTTTTGGCATCAGACTACGCAGCGAGTTTATCCTCTGGCTAGTATTGGTACCCTGACCTGTGAACGCCGTATGTTAAGGGTGAGCTCAGTAGTGAGTTTTTCCTCTGACCGACTCAACCGTTAACATCGCGGTCGCTAAGACAGTCTTCCGTGATCCGGGATCTTTAAAAGTAAGTCGTCTAGTTAGTGAAGCCTACGCGAGCGTCGGCAGAAGTAGCCGAGCGTAGTCGGCGTAGCACGCGAGGGTGAACGCGTATAGCAGGGCAGCGCTAGAGAAGTAGCCGAGCGTAGTCGGCAGAAGCAGCAGCGCGTGATTGAAGTGGTACGGAGCAGCCAGTCGTCTAGTTAGTGAAGCCTACGCGAGCGTCAGCAGAAGTAGCCGAGCGTAGTCGGCGTAGCACGCGAGGGTGAACGCGTATAGCAGGGCAGCGATAGGGAAGCCCACATGAGCGTCGGCAGAAGCAGCAGCGCGTGATTGAAGCGGTACGGAGCAGCAAGTCGTCTAGCACCCAGGAGCGCGGCAGAGCGGGGAAACGGAACGCAGGAGACGTTTTGTGACTTGAATTAATATATTATATTAGATATTAATATAAGTTGAAATAAATAAAGAACGATTCGTAGAAGAGCCCCAACATTTACAAATTTATTGTAACGAACCCTGGACACGGCGAGTATACCTCAGCAATTATACTTGTAAGAAGCAGGGGCAGCAAAAAGCTTCGTTACAAATTCTAAAAGTGGAGATCGTGGTAGCGAGGACTTAAGTTGCTCGAAAGCAATCGCCTGCTCTTCCTCCCACTTGAAATGTTGTTGTTCCTCAAAAGATCCTGACAATGGCTTAGCCACTAGCACATAGTTTTGAATAAACCTCCGAAAGTAGGATGTTAACCCTAAAAACTGTTGAATGGCTTTCTTGTCTCCAGGCGGCTTGAAAGCTTTAACCGCTCTGTTTTTCTCATCCGACGGACGAATTGTGCTATCTTCGATTACATACCCCAAAAAATTTACTTTACGCTTCAACAAATTACACTTTTTCTACTTAATTTGTAGTCCAGCATCTGATGCTAATGTAAGAACCTTCTTTAGTTTTATTAACCTCTCTTCCTCGTCTATGGATGGAATAATTAAATCATACATATAAGTGACTACACTTCCCTCATCTTTGAGGTCTTTAAAAATCGAATGGATAAATCTACAGAATACCGCTGGTGAATTTGAGATACCAAACGGCACAAATTTAAATTCAAATTGGCCTTTCATTGTTACAAACGATGTATATTTTCTAGAACTTTCTTCGACAGGAACATGCAAAAATCCACTAGTCAAATCTAATCTGGTAAAAAATGTATGTCCCTGGAGATTCTCGACTACCTCGTCAATTAATGTCATTGGAAAATTATGGCGCAAAATTTTCTCGATAAGCGCAACATAACCGTTTTGATTTAATTTTTTAGACACAAGCACAATCGGCGACGCGTAATCGGATACGCTTGAAGTAATAATATCTTCATCTAGCCATTGCTTTACTTGAGCATCTACGATTATTTGATCTTGAAATGATACACGCCTAGGTGGCTGATACACCGGTACATCGTCCTGTAAAACAATTTTCATTTCCACCGGGGAAAATGTGATTATTTTTGGCTCATATTGAGCAATCAGCTTTTCCACTTCTAACATTTTTCTCTCATCGAGATGTGACAAATCATACGTTGATTCCGGCTCCTGTTCATCTATACAAATCATACTAAAAGCTGCTATTTCTGCCTCTTCTGCAATTTTACCATTGTACTTTTTGTTGTTCGCCTGACAAATATCTGGTTCATCCTTTCTTATAAACTTATCGCTCTCCTCGCTAACAATTAAATCGACTTGACCCAAAATTGAACGTCCTATTAATGCCGGATATTGAATTTCCCTATTGTTGACAATATGAAAAATGATATTTATCTCGATGTCATCTACTTTAGCTCTGGTTTCGAAACTATCTAACGTGACCACTTCTGAATTACCGATTCCGCCCAAAACTCTTTTATCTTTGTTTGGCTTAACTTTAAGATTAAGTTTTCGACTGCATCTACCCTTATCAAACACAAACGACTACCTGTATCAACTAACGAAGGAAAAATTACATTCCCTACCTTTTATTTCCTCAATTTTAAACTTTACTCCAAAATCTGCCTTTGAAGGTTTGAATAATACTTCGGTAATTGTATTTAAATTGTCTCTTTCACCTTTCGTTTGAACTGTCGGACATTCGTTGCGTTTATGGCGGACCTTGTTGCACTTGTAACATCTAAATTGTTGGCTTGTGCAATTCTTTGCTACATGCGAAGTTTCGCCAGATTTGAAACATGTGCGGTTTACAATTGAACGTTGAGTATTTTCCTTCCTATCTTTCTTGATACTAACTCTGTTTTCAACTTCCACCTTTATTTTGTATTTAATTTTCTCATAAATTTTTATTTGTTCTTTTAATTCCCTTATACTCCTTGGTTGGTATAAAACCGTCTTGTTCAATTTTGAATCGGAAATCCCGGGTATAAAACATTCTATTATTATTTTTCTTGTTCAATTTTGAATCGGGAATACCGAGTATAAAATATTCTATTACGCTGGCTTTCTCCAGTTTTACCCGTTTCTCTATTTCCATTAAGGCATATAAAAATTCAATAAATGCCTAAACTGATGAAAATGATATTTCGAATTCGTCAATTAAAGCTTGTTTTAAAGATATCCAATCACGGATACCGGTTTGGCTTCGAATAAATGCCCTAGACACTCCTCTGAGAAGCTGTTTTGCGTAAATCAATTTATGGATTTCCGGGCAGCCTACTAGATGTGCGTTTTCTCCAAAAGATTCTGCCCATTGATTTACTTCCTGCCCATCTGTACCGTTAAATGACGCTAAACTTTCTTCAATTTCTCTAAATGTAAAATGAGGAATATGGGTGGCACCGGACCTTTACCCAACACACTTTCACAAAGCGGCTCCATTGATTCGACCTCACTCTCGCTTTCATCGTCATCGTTTAGAAGACCGTAGTGTGTTAGAAGTCTGTATCGTGATTCCTTCTTGCGTTCATTTGCTTCTTTTAACCTTTATTTTAACATTGTCATTGTCATGTTTAATATGATCTGAGCCTCCATTTTGAGCACTCCTTTACAATATGCAATACAACAAATGATATACATAAGTATATATGATCTTATGTTATAATGTTAATTTAATAAAAATTAATTTAAATTTATAATATAGAAATAAATTATAAGCAATTTAAAAAAAAAAACTTAATAATATGAAAGTAACCTGTAATCCTCGTTGTACGCTGCCGCTGACAACACACTTTTCACCGCTTCACGAGGACTCTTCTGCTGCAACCCGTTCGTTGCCAACTTGATAGTAACGCGTAGCACTCGTTGTCTGTTACGCTTATGCACCTGTGTTGCCGTATTCACTGCTTCTTCTGCGCTATTGCAGCGCAACCGTTTTGATGAATATATCTTTTGACAACATGAGCTATCTCCGATTAATGTCTTGCCGATTCTGCTGCGCTATTCCGGCGCAACCGTTTCGCTGTATGTATGTTTGCCGACGCAAACCAACTTAAACTTGATTTTTGTACACGTACCGTAACTTCGCTGCTTGCTGTGCTTCTAGAAGACTCAAGTGTACTAAAACTGTACTTCACCTGTATTTTGTGCAACTCCAAAAACCGCTTCCAACACTTAGATTTGACTCGCTGCTCCACTGTACAGTCTACCGAGTCTCGATCAATATGGCCAATAAAATCGGTTGAGTTGAGTTGAGTTGAGCCCCCTGTTTGTAGAAATATGCCCTCAATTTGTAGATTGAGCCCCCAATTTGTAGGGCAGCTCGCGTTGAGCCTCCAATGACAAGATATAGCGTACGGCCAGCCGATATATAGGAAAATGTAGCCGCGGAAATAAAAGAAGATCCACTTCAACGTCACAGTATATCAGTTCAAATTTTATTATGAAACACGTACTTTATCAAATGAATTACAGGACTGGTGCTTTTAATATCACTTCACAATACTTATTCACAGAGCATGTGCTTTTAATATCACTTTACAATAGAATAATGCTTAATTACAGAGCTTGTGCTTTAATAAACTTTACCGGTGGCCGTCCGCTATTCAAGTGAAGTCCGTTATTGGTTTTATTCCGTTCGAGTCCCTTTTTCGTTCAGTCAGTGTTGTCATGTGTCAAAAACGTTCAGTCCGCACGGTCGCATTTCTTACTCCTACATATATCGTACATTTAACGTTTTTAAAACCGGCTGTTTTCAATTTATAATTACTTAAATGTATAATATATATAACGTTTGTAGCACTAATTTTTTACCTAACAGCAATTTTTAAGTGCATTTCGCATAAAATAAAACCTTTATAACGAATCTGGTGCTATTCCTTTTAACAAAGAGTGTGAGTGGCCTATAAGATGAGTTTCGTACACCTTTCTTAATGTATCGATTTGCTCACTCCACCAGTAAACAGGCTTTCTATGGCCGAAATTTTTCTTTCTACTCATAGAAGCGTCGCATGCTTTAGTGGCGTGCCACACAAGGGTCTCATGAGTTTGAAGAGTTCAACGTCCAGGGTTTCTATCTTCCATCCTTTTCTTTGTACTTTCTTAGTGGACATACTCTTTCAATTGTGCACCGAATGTTCGATTTCGAACGTAATGGCACTGTGTGTATATATGTCGCACAGCTGCCACCTTGTTGTCCGTGGCATAGAACTTCAGCGAAGGTAATGTCAATGAACGATCCCCGACCGTTCTTCTCGAACGTATTCTGATATTTGCTATTAAGTAACACCGTGTCTATCGACGATAATGCCTTTAGTAGAGCATCTCCACGCCTATTTTTCCATCGCCTGCTATCACATTTCTCGTAGAAGACAGAATTTCTCTGACCAGTTCGTCCAGGATTTTCTCAAAATCAATCTGCGATATGCTTGGCAGTATGTAGCCGCTATAGAAATTGATATCACAGATTTTCGCACGTGTGTAAAAAGATTTCACTGATAGCGGTATGTCCTGAAACATTTCCCTCACATGCCCATATGGCAGCTTTGTTTGTGTTGTCAGACATCCATTTCGCGCCGCTTATATTTTTGTACTGTTCGCAAAGTATAGCTACATCGACCTTTCCTCGTAATCCGTCTGCTTATGAAGCTATTGTCACACTAATTTTTTTGATGTTTTTACACGCCTCTTGATAGAGAGGACATTTTTTTCTTCCTATTTGGTGGTCGATTTTTTCCTCGCACGACTTGGCGAAGTGTAAAGTTTCTCCACACTTGACACAGCACTCGCTCCTGTCATCTGGATTGTTGCATGCTTTCGCCAGACGTCCGTATTTATGGCATCTGAAACACCTCCTGAGTTTTTGCTTCGCACTTATTCTGCACACTACCCAGCCTATTTTCAACTTGTGTGCATCAAGAAGTACTCTTGCTTCCAACGCGGGTAGACTTACCAGGCAGTTTGGGTTCCTAAGTATGCCGTTCTGATGCTCTTAATCGAGTTTATATCATAACTGCTCAACTCGTTTACTTGTAGGCGTATTGCCTCAGAATGCCTTTTTCGTCGTAATTTCATCAAGGTCACGTATTTTTACAAGAACCTCGTGAGTTAGAGCTTTTATTTGCGCATTTTCTCCCAACACTTTACTTATTTCGGTCTTGAATACCCCCGTACTCTTCAACTGGGCCTCTTTCAGCTCTAACAGAATTTGGCCTCTTGATGTCTTTCTTATCTTGGTCACATTTTCCCCTAATTTTTGCAACGCATCATTCTTCCTAACAGTCCTGATGATGTCGCTATATGACATGTCCCCGGTTTTTTCTATTACTATTGCATCGGGTCGGAGTGGCGGCTTGTGTGGTGTCTTCTTTAATTGCTTACGTTTAACCGGGATCCAGCCATCTTGTTTTCCTATTTCTTTCTCCTTGCTGACGGGGACCTCCATTTTGTTCGACCATTTCTTATGGCAAGTTTTGTTTTTCTTCGGCGTTGTTCTTCGCTTTGGCTGTATTTCGTCTCGAGGCCTCTTGGGTGTATTCCCTCTGGTGGTTTTCATCACTAGAAAACTGCGTCCTGCTTCTTTATTTGCCATGTGCTCCTCCTGAGCACTTGCTGCAACTTTGCTGTCACACAGAGAAGATCTTTCATGGCGTTGTTGATAGACCGCTGTGATGGGCGCATTGTTTCGATCAACTTCTTAATCGCTTCCCCTAGTTCAGCCATATAGTCTCCACGAGGTTGCATCGCCTTTGCCAGGGGAATGGTGTCGCCAACGCTAATGCTGATGACCTCGCTCTTAAATGTTCGTCAACACCACGGTTTTTACTGGAGGACCTACCCAATTTTGGTGCCCTCTTAAAGGGATCTGCTTCCGTAATAGTTGTACTTCGGGAGGAGTTTTGCACTTTATTGACCCCTTCGCTCCGGCTTCCAGTGCTGCTGCCTCCTATAATCCCAAAAATGTTGCTGTTGTTGTTGTTGGTGTTTTTGTTTCTCATTTTATTCTCCCTATGTTTGTTTTACCAGCGCATCGGTTGCGTGGGGGGGAGAGGGACGTGCCGAAATAAACAGTTCCCTGAGGCCTGAGGATGAATTGGCGCTCGCTCGGCCAAAGTAGGCTACTACTCCAGCGTCCAATGCACACTCCTTGGCAAGGGCCCGCAGGGGCTGGTTTCTGAGACACACCGCAGCAGACACAGAGCATGCTCACGTCAACCTCTCTATCCCCCCAGCTCAGAAATCGCTGTCGACACTTTGAGGGACTCCAAGTGCGCCGCGGTGTATACCGGTGATTTCTTGATTACAGCCGCTCCTAACATGGTGAGCAGACGCTGACCAGAAAGCCGCCCATTGAGGGTCCGTCGCGCCTGGATTTTTATTGTTCATCATGCACATGAATGATGATGAGGGGGACACGTATTTCTATGAGGCGGTGTCGATACGCCACAGTCACAAGAGCTTCAGCGAATCTACATGCTTTTATGTCGCACCTTCCACTCCTGCCGCTCATCGTCGGGGATTGCTTATTCGTTTTAACTTATTTCTCAAATAACCTGATACTACAGGCCGTTCAGCTATCCATGACCTACCAACCCCCCCGGAAGCTTAGTGCCCAGCTAGAAAGCCCAAATTCGATAGAGCAGAACACTCCGTCCAGGTTCTGTATAATGTACAATTTAATACATGTATGTGTGTATGTGTTTAATGTTATCTTATCTGTAAATTTATGACTTGTGTTCTAATACATTTTTTTTTATTGGATGCGGATTACTTGTAAATGCATGTGGCTGTGTATGTACATATGTACAGAAGCGGACAAAAAAACGGAACACTTAGTAAGTACATTATTCAGCTACAATAAAAGGCTTTTCAAGTATACAAACGAAATAAAATGAAATGTTTAAAAAGTCCAAAACTGACTGAAGTATACGTGAAATTTGTGGTAAAATAAATTTTAGAAAAACTACTGTCGGTGCTTTCTTTCAGAAATATGCGAAAACCAAGTCTTTAAAACGCAAAAGAGAGACTGCAAAGAATGACCCCCATATTAAGCAGATTAGAATTCAGAATAGATTTAAAACAGCTGAAGACATCAAAAGCGAAGTTCAGTAATTAAATAGAACCGAAATTAGTACATGAACAGTACGACGGCACCTCTAAGAAGTCGAACTAACTGTCTAACTGCCAAAAAACCATTATTGACGATAAAAATGCGACAAAAACGCCTCCAATGGGCGAAACAGCAAACCTTTTCAGATGAATCCAAATTTAACATCTTCGGTTCAGACGGAATGCATCCCAAAATACTGATATCATAACGTTGCCAGCCGACTTTTTCGTCTTCCCACGCTTAAAGACCGGTTCATCATGTGCAGTCCACTGTAATATCTGTCGATTGGACTCCAGTGTGAAATAATGGAGTCGTATTTTTATTGTCACACAACAGAGGAAAAATCGGTTTTATTACGATTAAAGAACACTCAATTCGTTGTTTTTGTTAGATTATGAACTTGCGAGGCACCCACTTTGTACAAAGCTTTCGCCTCTTTAGGGCGACTACTGTCCTCCGTGCTTATTTCGCCTCCTTCCAACATAGCAAATCTCTTTTCAACCAGAACCACCGTTGAACGCAGCTGATTATCAAGGCCAAATAGTAGACAAAAAGCAACATCAAGTATGCCATAAATAGTTTTGCACCATTCAAAGCGACAGGTCCTGAAGGTATAATGCCCATAATGTTGCAAAAACTGGTAGAACCAATGGTTCAAAGACTTGAAAATATATACAAAGCTAGCATTCAACTATCTTACATCCCAAGAAGTTGGAAAAGAAGTAAAGTGGTGTTCCTACCAAAACCTGACAGAAGAACACACGAAAATGCCAAGGACTTTGGACCCCTAAGCCTTACCTCCTTTATACTGAAGCCACTGGAGAGGCTAATAGATCTACACGTAAGAACAATAATGGCGGAGAAGTTATCGAAGTCCCAATATGCGTACATAAAGGGCCGATCAACCGAAACTGCCCTTCACGAGGAGATAAGTGTAATTGAAAAATCACTATACCACAAACAATACACCATGGCTGATTTTCTAGACATAGAGGGAGCCTTCAACAACATTGAAGTAAATGCGATAATTAGTTCTCTGACACATGGCGGCATAGATGACACTGTGTGCAGATAGATACTGTCGATGCTTGAGAATATGAAGATTATAGCTTCAAACGGCGCTGCAACACAAGCAAGTTATGTGAGTAGAGGGACGCTTCAAGGAGAGGTCCTTTCTCCGCTCCTATAGGTTGTAGCGCTCAACGAAATACTCCTCCAACTAAACGGTGAATGAGTAAAAGCAGTAGCGTATCCAGACGATATACTCGTAGTGTTGTTAGTATCAGGCATGTTTCCTTCAACAGTCAGCGAGATTATGGAAAGAGCACTTCGAAGGTTAAACCTATGAGCTAAAAACAATCGACTAGGAGTTAACCCGAACAAAACAGGACTGATGCTATTCACAAGCAAAACCAAAATACCTCAGTTTCAACTTCCGGTACTGAACGGTACAATACTCACTCTATCCCCCACAGCTAAATACTTGAGGGTGGAGATTGACACCAAATTGTCCTGGAAAATAAATATAGAAAAAACAATAAACAAAGCATACTGGCCTACTATACTTATAAGAAAATCGTCAGCAAGAATTGGGGCCTCAAAGCAAGTGTCGATGTATACGGCGGTCATAAGACGTATATTTACATATGGAGCTCTGGTATGGTGGCCAACGCTAAACAAACAATGCAACATTAAAAAATTAAATGGTATACAAAGAGCAGCATGTGCGGGTGTTACTGGTGCAATCAGGTCATGTCCGACTGATGCGCACAACGTGATCCTGCATCAACTACCAATGGACATTTTTATTCAAAAAACATCAGCTATTGCGGCGATAAGAATAAAAGAATTGGGAAGTTGGGATCGGCAGAACTACAACATAACTACACCTAAACAAACTCACCATTAATAAATCAGATTACATTCTCCCAAAGCTGGACTTCAATAGACACTTCCAGGTGAGGATACCATCTAGACGAGAATGGATAAGAGGTTCAATAGAAGAGGAGGATACTATCTCAGTTTATACCGACGGGTCCAAAATGGACTGCGGAGTAGGCACAGGGGTATTCCCCGCTGATCTTGGCATATCTCTCTCTATACATCAACCGAACTCGGCTAGCATCTTCCAAGCAGAAGTACTAGGCATAGAAAAATCCTGCGAAGCTCTATTAGAAAACCTCGGGGATATAAATAATCAACTATATTGCCGCTCCTGGCCTTGTCTTCACCCATTACAAATTCCAGCATAGTTCACAAATGCAAGAGAGCACTAAGGTCAATAAAAGACAAGCTCTAACTAAACTTGATCTGGTTTCCCTACCGCAGGAACTTTTTCGGTAAAGAAAAAGCGGACGAGTTGGCAAAGGCAGGTGCTTTCCTCAACAAATCCGAGGCGGAGCTAATACCAAGCCCGCTAGGGCCGATCAAAGGAGAGATTAATAGACAATTTCAACAAGTTGCAAATAACAAGTGGAAAGACATTACAAAATGCTTCATAACTAAACAATTATGGCCAACATACGACAGGAAAAGAACCAACGACTTATTAAATAGGTCAAGGAAAAGTTTTTACAGTGTAGCAGCTACCACTACAGGGCATTGGTCATTTGGGGAACAAGCATCCAAAATGGGTATGCCCTACAACGGCATCTGCCGTGGCTGCGTAGTAGCAGGGAACAAGGAAACAATCTTCCACTTTCTCTGCGAATGCCCAGCTTTAGCACAGATCCGACACAAAGCTCTTGGAATCCATCTAGCACCAAACCTTGAATGGATTTCCAATAAAAGCATATGACATAAGTAGTTTCATCGAAACCTTAAAATGGTTTGAGAGAGAAGGTGGAACGTAATAGCAGATACAGCAATTTCTACGAACAGTGTATCAAAACTAAGTGCTAATTGAGCCCGATAGGGCTGCACTCCTATCTACCTACCTACCTACCTTTTCAACGGTTGATGTTCCTGGTGAAAAGACCAAATTCAACAGTATTTTCTCCAAAAAAGTAACACGCTAAATGCTTTTATGATCCCTTTTTTTTGTAACTAACATAATTTGCTTCACAAAAATGCTCTATCTCATTAACTAATAATTGTAATCTAACTAATAGAAATCATATAGATGGTAGTAGTAGTAGTATTATTAGTAAAGCGTGGAAGGATCCTCTAATGTATGTATAAAATGAAAACGAAAATTATCTAGATATATCCCGGAATCATATGGTACTATTATTAATCAAAAATAATACGGGAAATTTTATTGAAAGAACCATTTTTACCTCTGGTAGATTTATATTGAATTTGAAAATGTTTATAATAATATTTTTATAATTAAAAAACTTAAAATTATGTTTTTAAAAATTAAGAATGATCTTCCTTCTTTCATTATCACAACTATTATCGACTAAGAACTTGGAAAGTTATTAATTTCTTACAAGATGAATAAAATAAAATAAAATAAAAAATAAAAATAAAATAAAATTACGTCAATGGTCAATTATTTTTAAATTTGGAAGTAATCCAAGGGGTTATTTTTACACGGAGAATAACGTTTTCGTTTTTATTAATAAATACAATTTACTGCATTGAAAAGTTATAATTAAATAGTTACACCAAATCGTGGGCGGGTTATCTGGTTAGTTTTCACACTATTGGTAGCAGTTCTTGTAATATTTGAGCTAGTTTGGCTGTTGTAGCTTTAGCGGGTTAGGAGATATATAAATACATTAACCATATTATAGGGCGGGACAACGCCCACTTTTTCACTTGTTCCCTCAAGTGTCCCTTGATACCGCGATCCCTTGTGCCAAATTACAGTTTTCGGTTATTTGCGTTTTGTGAGCGTGGCGTTTTTTATACTAAGAAACTCGCACATTAAGTTTCTTTAAGATATATAAATTTTCACTCAAGTTACAGCTTGTATGGACGGACAGACATACAGTCACCCGGATTACAGCTTTTCTCGTCATCATAAACATTTATGTACATATATAAAAACCTATATCTAGATGTTGTTGTGACTTGTAGAATTTGGCTGCTGTTTGTCGAGAGAGGAATTTACTTGCCGACCCAGTTCGAAGTAGCACTAGAAGGAGTTATTCTGAGTTATACTTCGAGGTTGAAGTTTTTGTTAGTGCTAATGCTGACTCGTAGGTAAGAGACATTATCTACGACGAATAACGACGGTGTGTTTGATAACAGGAGATATTTTGTTTCGCCTTCGTTCACTACCAGACCTATTTGATTCACTTTTTTGCTCAAATTGAAGAAAGAAGGACTAATGGCGCAGTTGTACACACTTTCTCTATTCTACTCTACAACTCGAAATTCTTTTTCCAGGAATAGATTGAAGAGTCACACGATAGGGGTCGCCTTGTTTGAAAAATTGTTTGGTATCGAACGGCTCGGAGAAATCGGTTCTACTCCGGCGTATTACTTTTGCGGAGATGCCAAATTCAAACTTAGCAGCATGAAGACGGCTCCGCTAAACGCTAGCAAAATAAACTTCATATTGGCATAGTCACCCTAATTATGTAATGTGGTTTTAAGCGACTGTTACGACTCTAATTGAGACCTTTAGGCGATTAATATCTTTAATTAAGGTACACGTTAGCGGCTACATGAAAAGCGTAACGTGAATCAAATCGTTTCTTTTACCCAAGTAATTCTGCCATCAATGGAAATCGTGGGCTTAATTGTTTACATCACGGGTCACCATGTTTACGCAGAGTAATTTTTGGAGAATTGCCGAAACCTTAAAGGGGTGTTATGTCGATTATTGACTCTATATACATTCACTTTAACGACTACATCAAAAGTGTAATGTGAGTTAATTTGTTTACATAACCCAGGTCATCCTGTTTAAGTGCTAAGAGCCGCAAATGAAAAAAAAAAAACGTGAGCTAAATTGTTCGCATTTCCAAGGTCACCGTGCGAAATGATGTTTGGCTGCTTTCCATGACCCTAGTTGACGTATATTCCTGATTAACGCGCACCTGTACGGCGAAATGAGTTCAATTGTTTCCGTCTTCAATGTCGCTTTGTTTAGGTTGATAATCTAAAATGGTGTTTGGGCAATTAACACACCTTAAATGAAGACAAATAGGCAATTGATGTATTTAATTAACTGTACGGCCGCATGATTATAATAAGTCGCCCTGTTTAGGTACTAATGGTTGCTAAAGTGTAATTAGAATTAAATTATTTTTGCAATCCAGATCACTTAGTTTATACAAAGAACTCTTCGAAATCAACTTTAGGTTCTAGCCGCTGTTTTTTAATTCGTTGGAATTTGCCAATGTCGCCGTATATCTCATACAGCTCATCGTTTAATCGAATGCGATATTTGCCGTGGCCAACGCGCAAAGCCACATTAATCTTTCACAAAATCTTTCTCTCGATAACTCGTAAAGTCATCTCATCAGATATTGTCATCGTCCATGCCTCTGCACCATATAACAAGAAGGAAATATTGAGTGACTTGATAGAGTTTGTTTCTCATTCGTTGAGAGAGGACTTTACTTCTCATTGACTACTCAGTCCGAAATAGCCCGTGTTGTTAAAAGTTATTCTGGATTTCGAGGCTGACATTGTTGTTGCTGTTAATACTGGTTCCAAGAAGACGAAATTATCTACAACTTCAAAATTATGGCTGCCAACAGTGATGCGGAATCGAGTCCGACAACTCTTTGTTTAACGACAAGAGATACTTCATCTAGCCCTCGTTCTTATACTAGATTCTGGTAGCACAAATAACTATATTTCGAGCCCCGGTGAAGTTGCTCAGCCTCAACCCATTTGGAAGATGGAGTCATGTGTAGAAGTTCACGCATGTGAGGAAAGTTCACTTGGGAAGTAGCCAGAAGCGATTCTTTTACATATGGAACAAGCAGCTCAAGACTTCCGGTCTCCTACCAAGTATCCTTTGTGTCCGTTTTAAGTTGATCTGAAGTGAGAAGGCGAACCATGTGTGTGATGGCGGTGGGCCATGCAAAAAATGCCCCGTTCTAAAAGTAAACATCAGACTCGGATAGAGACTCCCCTTTTGACGACAACCAGATTTCCTCGTTAAAGTAAGGCTGACATCACCGCCGTCTAAGAAGTGCGATGGACGGGACAATGACTAAAACGAGTGGGCCCTTGTGGAATTTACTACAGTGGTCATATAAAGGAGCGCAATTTCGGTGTGGGATTCGTGGTGGGAGAGAGACTCCGTCGCATCAAAGCAAAGTTTTCTAACATAGCGCTGATTTGCGCACACACCTCGTCAGAAAAAAAGGACGACGTGACGAAATATGCCTTCTATGACCTCGTACAATGCCAAAATTATGCTTGGAGACTTTAACGCCACGGTGGACAAAGAAGATATCTATGGCACAATGGTCGGTAAATTCAGCCTCCATGATGGCACATTCCCAAACGGATTGAGGCAAATTTAGGTTCAAATCTCGATATACAGATTTTGCAAGCAGTTTTTCAAGTTTCAATGTTTGTTTCTTCACAGGGCTTCTTAAAATATGATTATTTGCTACAGATAATTGCCGACTTCAGGAGCTTTTTCTGGCTTTTATATTCTTCTCTGAGCTTTTCTGTAAAGGAATTCCAGCTCTCGAAAGCAAGAAATTTGAGTTATAATTGCCATACTTGAACACTACTTGTGTATTTTTGTTATTATTGTTACAGGTTTCACTGCACGCACTTCACATATACGAGTATGAATGTATATAATATATACGGTCGGATTTTTAATCCTTTTTATAATCTTTTTATATATAAAAAATAGTTGGATTTTTGTCTGTTCACTATAGCTGACTAAACCATTGCATGAAATGAAACATGATCTGAGCCACTTCGAAGGGAATCCGATAATAATGGTTTGTAAAAAAAAAATTAGAAAATGTTAATTTTTAACCGACTTGCGAGTGTAAATTTCCAAAAAGGACTTTTCCATACAAAATTTATATTTTAAATATTTTTTGTTTTCCAATTGATTTATTTGTATATATAACGATTAATTTCGGTCGTTTGCTTTCTTTATCTTGGCTATTAAAAAGGTAAACTATTGAAAAAAAACTTTATGTGTGTGTCATACGAAGTGAACAATTACAGATTGAAATTTGTTACAATGCCACGAAGAGGTCATCCTAATGTCGGTTGTCGTTCTTTTTGCCGTCAACGTATGGCACACCAAGGCACGTGAACGAGTACTCCCAGGATGCGATGACATACGTGTGGAATTATGGATCGCGGCCAATTAACAAGCGATAACAACGTTGTCACGGCACGACTTTTCAAACAACAGCTGCGATGTTTGATGGATAGAGTGGCAAAAAAGTGGTGGATGGTGGTCACAATTGATCAAATTGATGAAATCATTTCTGTGGAAATTCCTAACGCAGAGAGAGATCCAGTATTACACAAGTGATGAAAACCAATATGGTTCATGGACCTTGCGGACACCACAATCCCACATTGGTTTGTATGACTGACAATAAATGCACGAAACGATCTCTATGTGCTTTCCTTTCGGAAACGTAAACTAGAAATGATGGATATGCACTCTATCGGCGTAGTGCACAAGACGACAATGGCAGAACAATCAGACATTCAACTTAGAGGAGTGAATACCAAAGTTGAGAACACATGAATCGTACCATATTTGCCATTATTCCAGAGGTTTGATATCAATTCTACCTGCATTTTATTAATTCACTTCAACGAAAGATGAACTGATCAGGAATATTTATCCGAACATTGGCCAAATTATCGCAACTACGATTGCTTGAGTCACGCGCAATTTTGGCTGTCAAAAATACCGATGTTAATGACTTAAACTGCAAGATTCAAATTCCGATTTGTGATGACAGACAACAGAACACAATAATAGTCGCTAGAAGTATGTGGAATAAATCTGGAAATGCTACGTTTTTCATACGACCGGATATACGTGGCGTGTTCACAAGTTGGAAAATCATATTCTATTACATTTACGCACCGAAACAGAAACCAAACAATGTTGTTTATCAAGCTACGCTACATTAAAACAATGTAGAAAAATCGCAAATAAATGATTTTCAACACAATATAAATTCAACTTTCTTTTCATTTCAAAACACATAATTTTACGCAGGATAACGCCTGTGGGGTTAACCAGTTTATTATAAAATTTTGTTTTGTATAATATGTTGTTTTTGTTTTTATCACTGTTACTAAACCGCGAACTGTGAACACCTACAGCCGAAAACCGAAAAGTGTAACTTAGGCAATTGGTTATGAAAATCATTTTTGCACTATTATTATTGCACTGTATATAACATAATTAATTATTTAGCATTTTTTAACCGCGCACTAATCCCTGCTCCCCGATTTCTCTTATTCAATATATTTTGACTGTGCTATTCTAGAAAGTAACCAATTGCCTGCACCGAAAATGTCGACGAAATTTTTAGCAAAAAAAGGACGCGTGCGATCTCGATTGCGGTCTTAATAGGCAGATAGACGGACGGACAGACAGACGGACATGGCTAAATCGACTCAGCTCAACATATTGATCATTTATATATATACTTTATAGGGTCTCCGACGCTTCCTTCTGGGTGTTACCCTGTTCAGGGTATAAAAAGAAATTCAAGAATTCCTAAGTCAAACTGACAAGTGGAACACGAAACACGTACCAAAAAGGTAAAAAAGGATCCATAATTAACATTGTTTTCGCTGATCTCTCAGCAGACTCATTACGTAGGCGATGTCAAACATAAAAGGTATGACAATTAAGTAATGATAATATTTAAAAATTACTCTACAACTTTGCCATCCCCTTCAAATTAGTCCCATTCAGCGATTCTGGAACGTTTCCATTGGGATTCCTCCGAGTACCCTCGTCATGACCGCCAGGATGTCCGTAATCGACTTAAAATGGGTTCCTTTGACCACCGATTTTGTTTTAGGAAACAAAAAAAGTCACAAGGTGACATGTCGGGCGAATAAGGCGGCTGTTGCAACACGGCGATCCCTTTATAGGCCAAATACTGGGACACGCTGAGGGCAGTGTGGCACGGCGCGTTGTCGTGATGAAGGATCCAGTTACGAGCGATGTCTGGGCGCACCCTGTTGACCTGTTTTCGCAATCTTTCGAGTATTTGGCAATAATAGACTTGATTCACAGTTTTCCCCGGTGGAACGAATTCTTTGTGGACGATTCTACTTCTATCAAAAAAGGCAATAATCATCGTTTTCACCTTCGAATTGCTCATGCCAGCTTTTTTCGGGCAGGGGGCGCGCGGAGACAGCCATTGTGAACTTTGGCACGACTAAGAGCACTATCAACATACACTCTTACAATTTTAGCGTACGTTTCCGACGCTCTTTCGCCCAATCTGGCGCAAAATTTTATCGCGACGCGTTGCTCTTGATTTTGTTTTTCCATTTTCGTGACGAGCACTACAAAAACACGTATACTCAAATTGACGCAGTAGGCGAACTAAACAAGCTAGACGGTACGTATATGAGTATCAATGGAGAAGGGAGGGAGGCCGGAAAAAGAGAAAGAGAATTTCAAGGTCACAGGTTTACCACAAGCGCGGCAATAAAATCAGTTTCATTACTTAATTGTCAAACCTTGTACGAGCGTTCCAAAGTAAACAGGACCTTTTGAAACTGCTGGTGCCATCTATATGTAGAGCCAACATTAAATTTTGTTGTAAAATTGGTAAAACTTTGACTGAAAAGTTTCAATAATGACACAAGTTTATAGCGATGATTGCCTATCCCGTGGCAGGGTGAGCGAGTGGTTTCAACGTTTCGTAGTCGTGAAGACATAAATAACGATCAACTTGTGGGCCAATCAAAATCCATGATCATCGGAAATTTCATCGAAACGGTGCGTGAATTCATTAATAATCAGCCGAAATAATAATTGAAATCATGGAAATGGAATTGAACATCTCCAAAACATCGATTTATCGCATTTGGACCGAACAATTCTGCTTATGACGAACAAAAGTTGCTCAGAATTCAACATTCGAAGGACATCGTTGTGACCGATTATTTGACCAAAAATCACATTTTAACCATTAACCACGCCCCGTGTGCACCTGATATGACACCGTGCGATTTCTTGCTTTTCGGAAAAATTTATTTGCTCATGAAAGGAAAGCGTTATTCAGACGTAGACGCCATTCAAAGGCTTGCACCGGCATACCAGCGGCCATACTATTTTGAATAAAATGAATTTATTTTACCCAAAAAGCCATTTGTTCTGTTTTTTTTTTTTTTTTTGTTTTTTTTTTTTTTTTGTTTTAAAGTCCTGTGTACTTTGGAACGCACCTTGTATGTGGAAACCTGTGAAAAAGAATTTATATATATACAATACATACGTTGACATACATATGGATATGTAAAGTGGAGTGATAAACTACTTACCCGTATACTTCCCTAAGTAAGTAAACAAAACAGAGGAAAGGAAAGTATTGTGGAGTGTAATACAAGTACAAAGTAAATGCGTGTTGAGTGTTAAAACCCTAGTGATAATACATACATACGTAATTACATGGTTTCACAGTCAATACTTAAGTTGTGCTTAAGATAAAACAGGAAAATAGTCTTTTACAGTTCATACTTAAGTTATGCTTTAGTACTGAAACTAGGAGACTTAAACAGTGCTCAAGTAAAAGGCGATTTTTATTTGGAATTGTTTTGAGTGTTCAGCGACATGTTTTTTAGCGTTCGGATATTGTCAGCCCGCTTGTATTCGATGACAGCTTTATATTTTTACATCAATTCCAATAGGTGCTCCGACTCGCTAGCGGTGAAATTCGGTATTCTTTTCTTATTTTCATCCATTTTCAATATAACTTTCCTCGCAAATTTATCTATTTTCTTCTATACTTTAAATATTTAAAACATATTTTTATTGATGACATTTGTAAAACATATGTTGCCTATAACGTTGCCATATATCATAATACAATTTTATAGAAATTAAGCATTGTCTGTGAGACGCAAACGACTACTCAGTCTGCAACAAGGCTTAAATAATTAAGGTAAACTTTATAAATTGTGTGTTTGGGCTGTGATTAAAAAGATGAATTTTGTACATTTTATCTCCTCTAAAGAATCCCCTCCCGCTGCAATACACTTATGCCAAAGAATTTTCCAATCATCATAATCTATATATATAAAAAGAAGCTACATTTCCTTGGTAATCTTATAACTCAAGAACCAAACCAGACACAAAAATTTTAGAGTTCGTTCCTACCTATAAGGAGGTGGTTTGTGTGAAGTATGTTTGGAATCGGTGCAGCCGTTCCTGAGTTTGACATTTTTTGTGAGTAAATACACTGTACCAAAATCAAGTATTTTCAATACGATTTATCAATTTTACATCGTGCTCTCATTGCTTCATTTTTATATATATAGTTCAATTGCCAAGCGTTACTTAATTTTCACAATTTTAATTTGATCTCATTTTCCGGTGAGTGTTTTCTTTATTTGCACAATTGAGGTTATGTCCAGTGTGAGTGTATGTGAATTCATATTTCCACGCATACACATTGAAGTTTGAATTAAATGTATAATTTTTTCTAGAAATAATTTTCAATGTATTGCTTTTACATTCAATTAGTCATACACTGTACTGAAAGAATGCCACGTTCAAGACGACCAAACATTGGCAGACGTTCACGTCAATTAAATGCTACAGCGTTAAATCGAAGATCACAAAGTGAAGAAGATCGTGTTCGACGAAATGAAATGGAAACACAACGACACAGACGGAGAACTCACTTGGATAATAGTGAAGCACCAAGAAACCGTCGTGGGCGTACGTCCGTTTATGATATACGTCAAATGGAACACGCGGCTTTCAATTACGATGCCACCATTGATTACAGCATGTATGCCTACATTGGCCAGATGAATATAGAATGTATACATTGCAAAGCATTTAAATTCATAAACGAAACGCCTGGCATGTGTTGTGCTGGTGGGAAAGTCAAATTACCGGTGCTAGAACTTCCGCCAGAACCTTTGCATTCATTGATTTTTGGTAATTCGCCAACGTCAAAGCATTTCCTCTTAAATATTCAAAAATACAATTCATGCTTTCAAATGACATCTTTTGGAGCTACAAATATTATAAAATATGGATTTATGCCGACGTTTAAGGTGATTTCTTCGTGTGGAATTAGCAATATCATTTTTAATTTTTGTGCCGTCCCAGTGTTCGATGTTTTTAGAAATTAAGATCCGTTATCATCTATATATATTTCTCGACCGTTACAGATTCAAGGTCAAATATACCATAGAGCTGGGTCTTTGCTACCATTCCCAGATGGTGATCATAAATTTTTGCAAATATATTTCATTGATGGTGAGAATCGTGAATTAAATGAGCGCTGTGCAATTTCGACGAATACGAGAAGATCAGTCGTGAATGAATTGCAAACATTTTTTCATCAACACAATGAATTGGTGAAATTGTTTAAAGTGGCACTCGAACGGATGCCCTCCGATGGCCACAAAATCATAATAAAAGCCGATAAAACACCAATTGGGGAGCACACCAGACGATTCAGTGCACCAACGATTGATGAAGTAGCCATTGTTGTGGTTGGCGAACAGTTTCAGTCACGAGACATTGTTTTGTATCGTAGAAATGAGAATTTACAACGTATTTCAGAACTCCATCGCTGTTATGATGCATTGCAATACCCCATTTTGTTTTGGAGAGGGAACGATGGCTATCACATCAACATACCAATGATAAATCCAACAACTGGTACATATACACGTTCGCATTCATTTGAATTTAGCGGGTGTCTGCCAGATAATCACTTAATTTTTCCATACAAAATTCCCGGGAATTCCCGCTCTTTTTCTACAGGTTAATTTTTTTAAATAGTCTGAACAAATTAGGGAATTCCCGCCATTACCACATGAATTTCCTATGCACTTTTGTCGGGATTTTCGGCATTTCGTTTTATTGAAACTTCCCCTCAACAAACCACAAACGACTGGCACGTTAAATACGAATGGGGATTCCCCAAATTAAATTTGTTTGAATTGCGGTTGGCCTGTCAGGGATGGTAGTTCACGACCAACACTAAAAATGTGCAGTGATAAGAAGTGAACCATTTTTGACGGTACAAAAGCCCTATTCAAATAGCGCGGGAATTCCCGCAATTGTTTTATTGAAGGAAACATGAATGACGGGAATTCCCGCAATTTACGCGAATGTGCTAAATATGATTTATAAATAATTTTCATTCGCTAATTAATTTTTGCCCATTAATACCAACGGACATGCCATTCGAATTTAAATGTCTTCAATTTCCTGTTCGGCTATCTTTTGCTATGACCGTTAACAAAGCCCAAGGGCAAACTCTCCAGGTGTGTGGAGTTAATTTAGAGGAAGCTTGCTTTTCTCACGGTCAACTGTACGTTGCATGTTCGAGAGTTGGAGCCACGAAAAATTTGTTTATTTATGCACCGCAAAATAAAACAAAAAATGTTGTGTATACAAATGTATTAAATTGAACATTGCTTTTCTTTTTCATTATTGTGTTAAGAAATCAAATCTTTTAAACAATCAATTTTTTGCGTAGAGCAGCGCGCCGGGTAACGCTAGTCTATATATAAAAATGAATGCCATTTTTAGTTGTGACTTTATAACTCAAGAACGGGCTCACCTAACCAAACCAAATTTTTAGACTTTGTTTGGACTATTCAGTAGATGGTTTGTGTTTTGAAATTTTAAGAATCGGATACCAGGGTCTCCAGAAATAGGACAAAACGTGGACCCGGGTAACCCTAGGATGTGTTTGTACAATATGGGTAGCAAATGGAAGCTGTTGATGATTTCTATAGTATAGAGTATTTTTGATGCCGCTCCGTGACTAGGGTCTCGAGACATCGGCCAAAATGTTTCAAAAATTTCACCGCACATGCACATTTTTTTTTTTATTTAACTCGTATCTACTTTGAAAGCTGAAAAGCGCTCAATGTATGGTGAAATTATTTTTTAAAAACACACCAGAAACCTATTTGTTTGGTCAGATTCATCCCACTTAGCCAGCAGATTATACGTTTTCATATTAACATACATACATCAATAATAGTTTAATCATTTACTACCTACTTATCTACGCTCTTTCGCACTCAAAATTTATGAACTTTCGTCTTAACTAGCATACTTATTATTCCCACCTACAAACTTACTTGCATTATATTTATATCAACATGTAGGTATGTATGTATCAGGCAGATCGACAAACAAAGTAGGCTTTGAAAAGACATCGAACTGTATTACGGTGCATTTATTTTGCATAGAGAAATACATGAATATTTTGTTTTTTTGTAGGTATATAGAGCTTTGACTCTTAGCTTTAAGAAAATTCAAATTAGGAGAATATATGACATTGGAGTGTGAACATCGCTGGAGCGTTTTCTTTGGCCCCATACGTTCAGTAGTGTCCGAAATTACCGCGGTGCAAAATTATTAGTTATTATATTTTTTTTTTAATAATTATTGAAGTTTGTGTGAATTTGTGAAAAAAGAAATATAGCGCAAAGCGAATTTCCGAGCAAAAAACGGTAAGTTTCGAACTGTTGAAGTGAATTACACGAATGTATGTGTTTCCTTATTTGAAAAAACATATGGTGTACCACTATTAATGTAGGCATTTTTTTAATTTAATTTATTCTTTTTTAATTGAAAGAAAAATGCCACGACCCACACGAGGAAATATAGGTCGGCGAACGCGTCATGCAAATGCTACGGCATTACAAAGGCGATCACAGACTCCAGATGAACGAGCACAAGCTAATGCATCGCAGCGTGAACGTAATGCATGAAATAGATCTGTTGTACCTGAAATTATGCGCGCTGCTTTTAATTACAACAGTCAGATTAATTACAGTATGTACCACATTGTGATGCGGCTAAATTTCCAGGTGAAACGCGCGGCATGTGTTGTGCTCATGGCAAAGTGAGATTGCCACCATTAGAAACTCCACCCGAACCATTGTCTTCATTAATTTTTGGGACTTCTGAAAATTCGAAGCACTTTTTGAGTCATATTCAACAATATAATTCGGCATTTCAATTACTTATTTTGGTGCTACTAACATTATTAGAGATAATTTTATGCCGACGTTTAAGGTAAATACTTAAACAGGATTGTCCCAATCAATTTGAATCATAAAAGTATTCTATAGTTTTAAAAATTATTATGCAACGTATACCTAAAATTGCTTACATGCTGCAGATTCCGGGCCAAATTTACCATCAAGCTGGTTCGTTATTGCTATATCCCGACGCTGATTATCAATTTTTGCAAATTTATTTTATTGGTGATGAAAATCGTGAATTGGATCAACGTTGTGCAATTGCTTTGAATACAAGACGAGAAATTATTTGTGAGCTACAAAGGTTTTTCCATCAGCATTAGTTCAATTGTTCAAAATTGCTCTCGATCGTATGCCCTCTGATCATCACAAAATCGTAATAAGGGCTGATAGAACACCTCTTGGAGAGCATGAAAGGCGATTCAATGCACCGAATTAATTGCGAAATTATATTTATTTGGGGAGGTGCGTTGCCATATGTACTCCATTGAATGGCAGAAAAGGAGATTGCCGCACGCTCATATACTAATTTGGCTGGTACATAAAGTAACTCCGGATCAAATCGATAACCTTATATCAGCTGAAATTCCTAATCACACTGCTGATCCTGAGTTATTTCAAGTTGTCGTTAAAAACATGATACATGGACCATGCGGTGAACTAAATATGAATTCACCATGTATGATTGATGAAAACTGTTCGAAATGATACCCAAGGCAATTTACTTCGGACACAGTAACGGGCAATGACGGATATCCGTTGTATCGACGTAGATCACCTAATGATAATGGCAAAACGGCAACCATTAGAATGCATAACCAGGAAGTTGAAGTTGATTATCGTTGGGTGGTTCCGTATTGTCCATTATTATCGAAAATATTCAACGCTCATATAAATGTGGAATATTGTAATTCTGTCAAATCCATTAAATATATTAGCAAGTATGTAAATAAAGGGAGCGATATGGCTATTTTCGGTGTTGCTGGTGAGAATAGAAATGATGAAATTACTCAGTATCAAATGGGTTGCTATATTAGTAGCAATGAAGCAGTCTGGAGGATTATGTCGTTTCCAATGCACGAAAGACATCCTGCGGTTGTTCACTTGGCTGTACATCTTGAGAATGGCCAACGTGTTTATTTTAATGTAGCAAATTTATTGGAAAGAGCAGCGCAACCACCAGCAACTACGTTAACAGCTTTTTTCGAATTATGCGAAACTGATACATTTGCGATAACTTTGTTATATTCTGCAGTGCCTCAGTATTACACATGGAATGTCTCTTCGAAAAAATTTCAAAGACGTAAACAAGGAACAGCAGTTCATGGGCATCCTGGCATTTTCCAAACAGATGCAATTGGCAGAATATATACAATACATCCAAACAATGTTGAGTGTTTTTATTTGAGATTGTTATTAGTTAACGTGAATGGCCCAAAATCATTTCAAGAACTGAGAACAGTCAACGGTCATTTGTGTGAAACTAACCGTGAAGCATGCCAACTTTTGCATTTGTTGGAGGATGATGCTCATTGGGATTCAACACTTCATGATGCATCTATTTCGACTCATCCTCAACAAATACGAATGCTGTCTGCCGTTGTATTATCAACATGAATGCCATCAAATCCACTTGAATGATGGAACAAATATAAACAAAATATTGCAGAAGATATTTTAATTCATATGCGTCATCATGCAAGAAATCCTGATTTGTTGATAACTTTGGAAATGTACAACGAAGCTTTGATAATAATTGAAGATATGTGTCTACGGATTGCAAATAAAACATTAGTACAATTGGTTTTGACCGCACCAAATCGTGACATACATGATCTGTTTCATCGTGAATTGCAACATGAGCAGGAATTCAATTCTAATGATTTGCGTTTATTTGTACAATCGAGTATAACCAAAATGAATATTCAGCAAAATCATGTCATGACACAATCATGCAAGCCTTTTCCAATAATGCAGGTGGGTTATATTTCTTGGATGCACCTGGTGGTACAGACGTTCGTTATATCACTGATTTTAGCCACTATTCGATCGGAACAGAAAATTGCATTGGCACTTGCATCCTCGGGAATTGCTGTTAGATTATTAGAAGGTGGTCGGACAGCACACTCTGCATTAAAATTACCATTGAATGTACAGGTGATTGAAACTCCAACCTGCAATATTTCAAGAAATTTTGCTATGGCAAAAGTTCAGCTATTAACGTCAATTATTTTATGGGATGAGTGTACAATGGCGAATAAAAAATTGCTAGAAGCATTTAATCGAACAATGCAATAATTACGTGGTAACCAACAGCTTTTTGGTGGTGCTTTGATATTACTGTCAGGGGATTTTCGACAAACATTACCTGTCATTCCTCGGTCAACTCCTGCTGATGAAATAAATGCCTGTTTGAAGTCATCAATTCTTTGGAGATATGTACAAAAATTAACACTGAACATTAATATGCGTATTCACCTACAAAATGATCCAGCTGCCCATGAGTTTTCAAAACAATTGTTAGAAATTGGTGGTGGCAAAATATAAATCGACAGAGCCAACGGATTGATCACTGTACCGAACAATTTTCTTCAGAATTACAGAAACCATGATTGGTTGAGAGAACGCGCCATTTTAGCACCGAAGAACATTCATATCAATGCCATTAATTTTCAAATTCAAGCAAAACTACCAGGCGTAGTCAAGACATACCTATAAATCATTTGACAGTGCTATGAATCAAGATGAGGCAATGAATTATCCAACTGAATTTTTAAATTCATTAGAACCGGCTGGTATGCCACCGCATTGCTTGAATCTGAAAGTGGGTTCTTTGATTATATTATTGCGAAATATTAATCCACCAAAACTGTGTAATGGCACCAGACTGGCAGTGAAAAATTTATTGCCAAATTTGATTGAAGCTACGGTCTTAACTGGTAAATCAAAAGGAGAAGTTTGTTTAATACCGCGTATCCCTATGATTCTAACTGATATGCCATTTGAATTCAAACTAATACAATATCCTGTGCGTTTATCATTTGCGATGTCCATCAACAAAGCTCAAGGGCAAACACTTAACGTTTGTGGTGTGAATTTGGAGGAATCATGTTTTTCACATGGCCAACTTTATGTTGACTGTTCCAGAGTCGGTACCCCCAGCCGTTTGTTTATTCATGCTCAAAATGGAAAAGCAAAAAATATTGTTTATCCAAATGTTTTGGATAGCTAGCAAATAATTAAATATATATTTTTTTTATAAATGTTATATGTATTCATTGTATTGCTTTCAAAAAATCATAAAGTTCTGCTTATCTGTAACACCACATTCATTGACTGTTACGCGGTACAAAGTTCGCCGGGTCAGCTAGTAAAATTATAAAATTTACCGATTCGAAAAACACTCGAAATATAAATTAAATATTCACCTTCCAATTTAATCACATTAATATATCTGTGTATATAAAATTTATTTCTGTAAGTTGGTAGTACTATTAGTCTATGCTAAATTTCAAGTCAATATATTCATTAGTATTTGAGATACGCGTCGTTTTGTGAGGCCGTAAAAGTGAATTTTTTTTGATTTTACTATTTCTGAATTTATTGAACAAAGAAGTGCAATAATGCACCATCTCATACCGCATTTTTTATTCGTGATTATTTCGCCACATTTAAACTAATATCTTGCCGCAACCAGCGCATTCGCCTGGTTTATCTTCGTGTAACTACGGGCTATTCAGCAAATTCACATGACACCGGTTTGAGTGGGACGCAAACCCCGTAAACAGCCGAGGTACCGGATAACGAGTGCGAATTATTGAAAGTGGTGCCAATAAAAAAACAAAAAGCAATAATAATAAACTTAAAAATGGGCACTTTCAATTTATGGGTCTCTCTTCTCACATTAAACTCTTATTTATATACACATATTATATGGGCAAAAACGTTTTTTTTTTTTTGGATTTTGAGCGTCAACTTTGCATTTTTTTGCTGTTCATGGGATCAGATTCCCATATTTTTGATCACTGATTCTTATGTAAAATTGGACGAGGAATCGAATGGAAAAGTCAATTTAGAAAAAAAGTTGATGGAAAAGCACAAAAAACCAGATTTTTGCGAACAAAGACGGGCCTATTGAAAAAACCCATGTCATTAGATCCACTTCAATTGGATTGTCGGTTCGACATATTAAAATCACTTAGTGAAAAGTTAGTGAAATGCCAATCTAAAATTTAAGAGATTTATGAAGATGACATGGCCTTAGGACATAATTGTTGAAACGAAATCAATAATTAAAAATATTTTAGCCAAAACCTCCTAGCTCAAGGCTAATTTAAAAATTTCATGAGTCCGTTTGAGAGTTTGGTTCATAAAGATCCAAGTATCCCAGATATTGAAATATTTAGCCATTTGGTTAATTGCCTATCTGGAGAAGCTTTCGAAACTGTCAAGGCATTTCAAACGTCGGAGGTAATTTACCTGAAATCATTGGCAACCAGCCTGTGGCACCTACTTGGTGAAAGACCGGAAGTCGTGAGCTACTTGAGCAATACGTAAAAGAATCGTTCCTTGCCACTTCTAAGTGAATGGCAATCAGGGAATTTTTCTCACTTGCATGAACTTTAACACATGATTGCATCCTCCAGGAGCTACTTCGGACTAAGTGGAAATTGAGAAGTAAAGTTCACTCTCGACGAACAAAAACAAAACTCTTTAAGTTACTCATTATTTTCGTCCTGCAACATGGTTCATAGGCATGGACGATGACAACATCTGATGAGGCGACATTACGAGTTTTCGAAAGAAAAGTTCTTTTTTGGGGCCGATGGATTGCCGGCCGAGCTATTCAAATACGAAGGCGAAGAACTGATAAGGAGCACCATCAGCTTCTTTGTAGAATATGATTGGTCGGAAGCATGCCCAACGGTTGGAATTTAAGTGTGCTCTGCCAAATTCACAAAAAGGGAGACCCCACAATCTGCGCCAACTACCGAGGGATAAGCCTCCTACCCGTCAACAAACTGATTGGACCTCATTAGTGCCTTAAAGTTTATAAAAGACCCATGAAAGGAGAATCGACACATACTACCTCTTCGTCAATTTCAAAGCTGCTTTCGACAGCACGAAAAGGAGCTGCCTTTATTTCGCGATGTCTGAATTTGGTATACCCGGAAAACTAATACGGCTGTGTAAACTAACGTTGATCAGCACCAAATGCTCCGTCAGGATCGGAAAAGACCTCTCCGAAACGTTCGATACCGAACGAGATTTCGAAGAAAGCGACTATGTTTCGTGTTACTCCTTCAACTTTCTTCTGGAGAAAATAATTCGAGCTCCAGAACTAAACCGAGAATATTGATATCATTGGTATTGATATCAATATCATCGATATTGGCCTTAACAACCGCGCCGTTAGTTCTGCTTTCTCCAGGCTGGACAAGGAAGCAACGCAAACGGGTCTGGTGGTAAACGAGGGCAAGACAAAATATTTCCTATCTTCAAACAAACAATCATTGCACTCGCGACTAGGCACGCACGTCACTGTTGACAGTTATAAATTCGAAGTTGTAGATAATTTCGTCTATCTTGAAACCAGTATCAACACCAATAAAAACGTCACTCTCAAAATCCAACGCACGACTTCTCTTGCTAGCGGGGAAGCGGAGGAAGACCTCCACTCCGTTGGAAGGACCTGGCTTCGCCCGAAATCTCCAATTGGCGACATCTTGCAAAAAGAAAAAACCGCTGGCGCGCTGTTGTTAAGTTGGCTATAACGGCCTAACCGACGAAAAATATAGCGCAAAAAGGAAAAGCGATCTCGATTGGGGTCTGAATACAATTAAATTTTTTATTACACTTCATACATCACTTAACCTAAAACTTAAGCTAACGGCATAAAATAGTTGGAATATAAGTATTTATGTATGTACAAAAAGAGGTGAGTAAAATTCATTTTGTTAACTTATAGAAAGAGATTAAGGTAAGTATGTTTATTATTATTAGGGTAAGTTTTTTACATATTAAAAAGAAAAGATTATAATTTAAATATAATATTTAAATAATTTTTTTTAAATTTAACTTAATGTTTTTCATTTTATCTTTAGACATACATCGCTTGACGCAACACCGGGAACCTTGACAGGATCATGATCCCTCAACATACATGGCCAGTAAAGCGAGCTTATGAATGGCGCACTTAATTGTATCTGCCTTGGTTGCCACTCGTACCCTGCGTCTTTTCCATCTGCGGTGCGTCCTAGCACGAACTGCTGCGGTGCTACGTTGTCTTTGCGTACGAGGACGGGATCGCCGGGCTGCAGGTTGCGTTTGGGATACACCCAATTGTTGCGCTCCTGAAGGCTTGTCAGATATATTTTGGACCACTGTTGCCTAAACTGTTGCTTGAGACAGCAAACAATTTGTCATCTCTCTCAGGAACGAATTGCGTACGTTGGTACTTGCACTGGTGGCAGTGCTCGCTTCCACTTCGGCCAGCAGTGTTGAGAGCTCCTACGTCGAATTAATACCAGTATCAAGACACTTATACACATGCATATGAGAAACGCTGATAAAACCTGAATACTTCAGCAGTTTATTAGATTACTCCAATCCCACTCACACCCGCCATGAAAATTCCAAATTAAAATACGCGTTTAATGGGTTGTATAATTTACTTTTAATATGTTTTATATTTAAAATACAATACAATTTTAAATACATATATCTAAATGTTATTGGCGGAGTTTAATTAATCACACTGCGAAAATATTTCTGAATCGAGTTGATCGCTCACAGGAACCGGGTTGAGACGAAATCTGGTGTATGTTGCAAGACGGATTGCTCAGAACGAATTGTTAACGTGCGAATGGTATGTGGATAATGCGACGAGTGTCCGACGAATTAAGTTCGCTATCCTTTTTCCCATCCTTTTTGTTGAGTGGGTTGATTGATGTAGAAGTGTGGTGAGTTGTGCTGAGTGGTATTGTATTATGAGTGTTGTGGCCGCTTGCTGGGTGATGTTCTCAATTGTGGTGTGATATAGAGTCATCAGCTGTGGTGAATTAAGCTGTCTTATTAGTGTGCGCCAGTTTTTTCTGGTAAATCCTTAACTCATTTAAACAAAACCAGTTCCTCCCTAATATGGTAAACAACAGTACCAAACACTAGACTTTGAACTGATATCATGCCACACCCGAATGCAAGACAGCATAGGCCCCATGATAAACACTTGTTTTAAATCAATTTATAACTTTATGAATTAACTATCATGAACGACCAGATACCTGGTGGACTTCACCGCCGCTTCCCATAATCCGCCGAAGTGAAGTGCCCTGGGTGGTATAAAGCCGAAGCTGAATCATCCTTCGAAGGCGAATCCCATTAGTTCTGGATCTTGCTCTAGAAAGGCCTCTTTCAACCTTCGTAGCTTGCGGTCGACGCCGACGAAGTTGCTTGCGTTGTCACTGAATATTTTCTGTGGCATCCCGCGGCGACCAATGAATCTTTTTAGGACGAAAATATGCGAATTAGTAGATAGGCCCGAGCCTAGTTCTAAATGTACTGCTTTTGATGACTCCATCTTCGGTACCCCATCCATTCGGTATATGCAATTGGTTAATTTCTAAGTTAATACAGTCAAAAAATATTGAATAAGTGAAATGAAGACGGTTGGACGGTTGTGTACTTTTTTTGTTGCCGGTTTGCTTCATTGTCCTCTTTGGTACAATGTCTCGCTTTGTAACATTCGCTTCAATTTCGGCATTCCATCAGTATGCAGGTTTTCTGTGCGTAGGTCGGATTTTTTCTGCTTATAGCGTCATCAAATGCATTGCTGATGTGTCGGATCAATCATGTTGTTCCGTTTCTACAGCAGCGTTGTTAGGGTTGCTATCTAACATAAATTTCAATAATTCTTAATAAAGGATGTCGACGTTCCAATCTCTAATTTGAGCTCCCCTAGATGGACAGAATCTTTGCAAGGGCATGAAGTTACCAATTTCTAATAGGATGACCTGTGTCCTTCGTTGCACTGTGCCTATTTGTCAGGCATTAATGCCTTATTACCTTGCAAGAAAAAATCGCCAGCTGGAATATACTCTGTCTTTAATTGCCATTATTCTTGAAAAGGCGTTTAGTATTTTATTCGCTTTATGTGCAGTGTATTCTAAGTGATCCTTCAATTTGATCATTACTCAGATACTTTAGTTGTAGTTGTGAATAAATCTCACACTCCCTAGGGTGAGATATATATTTAGTACTTATGAGTACGACTTCTGTCTTTTGCTCAGCCAGCTCTAAACTAATTGAGGAGAACCAATGGCGCAGACCGTTTATGCCCTTTTGTATTTGCTCCGTAAGACATCTAAGTGTTTGGCCGCTGCTACCACAATAAAGTTGTCTGCGTATTCGATTAATTTAACAGCTTTCCTTTGGAGTCTCCTTAGCACCCCATCGGACATTAGGTTTCTAGACCTGGAAAGAGCCTTGGGTACACCACAGGAAAGGTACAAGTATCTCATGATAATTTCCATAAGATATTGAGAAGCGCGAATCTCATTCAGAGCCCTGATAACGTTTGCCCACTTTGGTCGTCGGGTCCAATATAAAAATTTGCAATTTGATTGCAATACTTCCGAAAAGTTTCATACGAATACTTTGGTTGATTTTTGTGCGTATACTGGTATATTAAAGTAGGCGCCATTTTGGTTTGATTTCTCTTATTTTCATACAATATATAAAAGCTCGGCGTAACTTTATCCATTTACGACACACAAACACCCTGTTATTAGCAATGCATAGATTATTTCTTAAAATATTTTTGTTGTTACATAGGTATAATAGGATAAGGAAATGTTGACCTGACTATTTGGCCAAAGTTCTACATGATAACTTTCTTGACGCTTAGTTTTTATTAAGTGAAGTGAAATAATTCACTTGAGTGTGGTCAGAAACGATTCTTTTAAATATGGCTCAAGCAGCTCACGACTTCCTGACCAAGTATTGTGTAGCCAAAGAACATCCGATTGAAGACGACCTAAAGTGAGAAGGCGAAACATCCCCACCACAGCTGAGCGCTGGTTGAAAATAAAGGCGGACATCACCGCTGTCTAAGAAGTGCGAAGGACAGGACAAGGATTGAAACGAATAGGTCATTATGGCATTTATTATAGCAGGTCTAGAAAGGAGCGCAAGCGGTGTGGGCTTCGTGGTGGAAGAGTGACTCCATCGCCGAGTCCTGGCATTTAACCCGGTGGATGAACGTCTAGCCACAATTAGCCTCAAAGCAAAAATCTTCAACATTTGGCTGATTTGCGCCGACGGAATAGAAGGATGATGTTACCAACGATGCCTTCTATGAGCAATTGGAGCACATTTATGAAAGCCGCCCCGCCACGATATCAAAATCGTACCTAACGACTTTAATGCCAGAGTGGCCAAAGGAGGTATCCTTGAAACAACAATCGCCAAATTTAGCCTTCATGAGAAAACATCCCCAAATCGGTTGAGGCTGATCGACTTCGCCGGGGCCCGAAATATGGTTGTCTGCAGTGTTAGATTCCAGCGTAAGAAAATTCATCAAATTACATGGGTGTCTCCGGATTGTCAAACGACCAACCAAAACGATCATGTTGTGATAGGCGGAAGTCACGTTCCCAGTGTTTTAGATGTGCGTACGATGCCGAACGATTTTCTACTCGGCTTGCACACCTGCTATCTGAGAGCACTTATCAACAACTCGGACAGAACCTAATATATCTTCTTCTATAATAGTATTTCGATGCTGAGATTGCTGTTGGTGTTGATGCTCTTTATACTCACCCATTTCGGGCCCTCTATTTGTTTGTCTGCAAATGCGTCTCAGTTCCTTCTTCAACTCTTGGTATCTATCCCATACCGCACGTGTTGTGGTCGATTGTAACGTTGCGGTAGGCAGTCTGTTTTCTCTCCGCTGCGACACGGAACTCTTCGTAATACCAGCTGTTCTTTTACATTTTCCGAAAACCAATGGTTTCGGCTGTAGGAAAGGAGCTTGAGAAGGCTTGGAAGCTTGGCGATCCAAGTAGATGTTAGGATCTTAGATTAAACGCACTTCTAAAACACTGTAGACGTACCTTCCGTCTATCACAACATGATCGATTTGGTTGGTGGTTTTTCGATTCGTAGACTGCCAGGTAGTTTGATGAATTTTTCTTGCTGGAATCTAGTACTACAGATAACCGGCGAAGTCGATCAGCCTCAAGCACCATTTTGAAATCGTAGGCGGGGCAGCTCTCATAGGTGTGCTCCAAACGCTCATAGAAAGCATCTTTAGTCACACCGTTTTTCTCATCCGTCGGAGGGTGGGCGCAAATCAGCGATATGTTGGAGAACCTCGCTTTAACTCTACGAGGGAGTCTCCCTCCCACCACGAATCCCCCACCGAATTCCTTTATATGGTCACTATAGTAAATGCCACAAGGACCTATACGCCTCAGTGTTTGCTTCGTCTATCGCATTTCTTGAACGGCGTTAATGTTAGCCTTCATTCTAACGAGGACATCAACCAGCTGTGCAGTGGCACCTTCTTATGCATTGCCTTAAGGAGTTATGTGCCGTTAGAATTTTCGGAATTTACATATATTTGAGTATATTCTCTGAAAATTTGAAGTCAATCCGATAAATACTTTCGGAGATATACCTGAATTTGTAAGGCCACGTCGCAAAATTTACCTACATATGTGTAAACAACTTCTGAAACTTTAAACGCCTTTATCTCTAAACTGTCAATTCAGAACCGGTGAGCAAGATTTCTCAGAGATGGCTCAACTTATCGGACTGAAACTTTAGCACAATCTTTTTAGATACATTCTTCAGGTATTGAACGAATGAATAAGAAGTACAAAATTTTTTACAATTTTTTTTTTTGACAATTTGTTTATTTCATAGTTTAATACCTGCATTTATCTATCCTTTAAAAGAATTCAATTTTTTTATTTCAGATAATCCAAACCGGGGAAATCGTGCTCACCGCCGAGCGCCTTTTTTTGGAGGACGTTCGGGACATCATCTGCATAATTATATTCTTCAAAGTGTGCTCTTTCAGAATAACTATTACTTGTACTTAATCCTCATCGAGACCAACGGGTCTGGCCAGGCATATTTTGTTTTTAAATGTTATTTAAATATATTTAGAGAGTAGCAAACGACTTGCGCTTCCAGGTAGCTTCCTAGAATTTTATTGTCTATAAAATTCAGAAAAAAAAATTCAAGGATATCGTATCGAAAAGGACGAAAAATGGATATTATAATATTACACCTTAGTCGAGACAAATAGTGCTTGGCTAGGACAAAACCAGTGTGTGTTTATTTTTGCTACAGTATTCTTCTTCTCTCTCTCTAATGAACTCGTTTTCTGTATTCTTTGGTATTATGCAAGTCAGTTGATGACAGATAGTTGAACGCACAACATATTACTGTGAAAATACGCATATTTCGCGCCAGTTCTCATCATGTTTTTTATTATTCTGTTCGCTTTATAATAATGAGTGATGAAGTGGAATATGTGTATAATACACGATTACGTTCTAGAAACATCAGTGCAGATTTGTATGATCGCTTAACATCAGCATTGGTAAATGACATTCGAAATGAAAATAATGATGTTGTGCATGAAGAAGTGGGTCCATTCGAAAGCGATGACGAAGATAGAGATGTCGACTATGTGCCATTTGAAGATGCATCGGATATTGAAAATGAAATCGAGATCGTGCCGAATGAAATATTAGATAGCGACGAAGAGGACTAATGGATGGTGTAGAAAAAGAAGAGCGTGAAACTCCAGCTGCTACTGAAACTTCTTACTACGGTAAAGATGGGACAGAATGGAAAAAAGA
Organism: Bactrocera zonata; assembly: GCA_037783105.1. Taxonomy (NCBI): domain Eukaryota; kingdom Metazoa; phylum Arthropoda; class Insecta; order Diptera; family Tephritidae; genus Bactrocera; species Bactrocera zonata. The sequence continues at coordinate 357,469 of JBAWJQ010006655.1, read as the reverse complement.
GCCTAATGAAGCAATTCGTACTGGTGCACACAATATTATGCGCTTTAGGCCTGGACCGAAACAACAAAACTCTGTTCCCATTGAGGTATTCAAACAGTTTTTTACTACCAATATTTCATTCATTATCACCGAAATGGACCGAAACAACAAAACTCTGTTCCCATTGAGGTATTCAAACAGTTTTTTACTACCAATATTTCATTCATTATCATCAGTCAAACAAATCGTTATGGAAGAGACCAATTTGCAAAATGGAATGCAGAAAATCTAACCTCAAAGCCAAAAGTTTGGGTGGATTTCACTAGCACCGAACTAGATGCAACCAAGGAGAAAATGTATTGTTCAAACTTGTGAAACGGTACGAAAACACCGGCAGAACAATAGTAGCTGACAACTTTTTCACAACACTGACGGGAGCCAAACGATTGACTACCATTGGACTTGCTTTCGTCAGTACTATTCGCGCCAATAAGAAGTGTTTACACGAAGAATTGAAAAAAAAATCCGTTTCGTCCGTTGCTTTCTACTCTTTTCGGGTATCACGATAATCTCGTTTCGATTTGTAGCTATGTTCCGAAAAAGAACAAGGCAGTCAATTTGATTTCAACCCTACACTACACATGGATCAGATGGTTACCCATTACACTACAAAACGGCCAACGAAATGATGGACATTTGCCTTTTTTTGCAACTTGTTGGATGTGAGGGGATTGGCTGCTTTTGTAGTGTGCAAAGAAATCTTCCATCTAGAAAAAAGGATGCACGACGCACTTTTCTTTACAATTTATCGAGAACATTGGCAACGCCCAATATCGAAAATCGTATGAACAATCCCAATGTCATCAAACATCTATCTTGTCGTTTGGCTTTTGAATCCTTTTTCGGTCGTTCAACATCAAAAGGTGCTGACACACTCAAATTAAGAAGATATTGCAGACTTTGTTTGCGTCGTAAAACTCGACTTTTCTGTTCTAAATGTTCAAATCCAGTTTGTCAACAGCATTCGAAAATTGATTACATATGTTTTTTTTTGTACTCCACTGGACCCATCATCATAAAATAAATTGAAAAATCGCTCAAAAATGATATGCTCCTAAATAAATAAAAAAATTAACGAAAAGGAATGCATTGTATTTCATTTTAAAAGCCGCATATGAGTTTCATTTTTCTTTTGCAGGTAGCTCAGAGTATGCCCAAACCAAATCGAGAGGTAAGAAATTTCAAAAATGTATCTATATTGCACATATATGAGCGTAAATACAACACGTATTTCCATACAAATGTATGTAAATACCTTGCCTAGCCAAGCACCATTGGTCTCGACCAGGGTTAATAAATAAAAACTGTGTCCATAAAAAAATCGTAAAAAAACGTTATTTTTGAGCCTCGCAACTGCGTATAACCCCTTAATTCGTTATCCTTAATGCTTTTGCCATGGTCGTCATCAAAAGGCGGGTCTCTCATCCGAGGCTGTTGGACATTTTTCAATGGTAGTTTAGATTGGTCCCATACCCAGCGCACAACGCTGTTGTGGGGATGTTTCGCCTTCTCACTTCAGCCTGTCTTCAATCGAATGTTCTTTGGCTACAAAGAGGATACTCGGTCAAAAAACGGAAGTCGGGAGCTACTTAAGCCATATATAACACAATCGTTTCTGGCCACTTCCAGGTGAATGGCAATTAGTGAACTTTTCTTTCTTGCGTGAACTTCTAAACATGACTGCATCCTCCAGGAGCTACTTCGGACTAAGTGGCAATTGAGAAGTAAAGTTCACTCTCGACAAACAAAACTTTTTAAGTCACTCATTATTTCCGTCCAGCTGTATGGTGTAGAGGCATGGACGATGACAACATCTGGTAAGTCGAGTTTACGAGTTTTCGAGAGAAAAGTTCTGTGAAAGATTTATGGTCCTTTGCGCGTTGACCACGGCGAATATCGCATTCGATGGAACGATGAGTTGGCATTGTTCGCCGAATTAAAAAACAGCGGCTTCGCTGGCTAGGTCATGTCGTCCGAATGAACGAACACACTCCAGCTTGGAAACTATTCAACAGAGTACCTGTCCGCGGAAGTAGAGGATGACCTGCACTCCGTTGAAAAGACCAGGTAAAGAAGGAACTGGCTTTTCTTGGAATCTACAAGTATAATTGGCGCCAGCTTGCGAAAAGACATGTGATGATATTTGTTCGTCACGAGCAAGTGTTTTCGATTTTAAATTATTCAAAGAGGATCGAGAACGCATCGACGACCAACCACGTCCAGGACTACCATTAGCATTAACTGATGATCAACACAGTTATAAAATAAAGAACATTTCTGTCAAAGAAAAAATCAGCTTTTTATAAACCGCGTTGCGTTAACGTCTGTCAAATAATGCTTAGTATTACTGGCGATGGACCTTGGATGTATACTTAAGAATATCGTGGCAAAGATGATCCGAAGCCGAAAAAGTCATTATCACCTGACGTATTGGAAAAAACGGGTAATACTTTGAAGGAGGTGACAGAAATTATGAAGAATAAAATTGTCAAAAGGAGTATATTGTTACGCTACTGCACACACTTACATATCATAAGTGCTTTATGTATAGCTGTCCTACAAATAGTCACGATAGTTTTGTCAGTTGAATATTTAACTTAAGCGATATACTATAAAATCCATTCTTATCCGAAAAATATTATAAATTCCTGTAAAAAGACTGATCATACTTTTACCGCATCCAGGAGGAATTGTGAAATATATTTGCAACAGTAAGGGACTTTTTTTTTGTTTTTCAATATTATTTTATTTATTGGATCTGCTTTGTTTTTAAGCCTAACAATAAGTTATAAAATCTTAAATCTAATTAAAAACTAGACAAGCTCAAGCAATTGATTGAGCGGTTTTGGTGATACGTTGCTCTTTATATAAGTAAATCAAAAGTAATTACATTAGTTTTACCGGTTTTATTTCCGGATATTTTGACCCACTAAGACGATAATCGTTTTTTGACCTTATTTTGAAGAAATCCAATGTTTACGAATACGGTTTTCCAAATAGTTCCAGATATTTTGAATATGATTAATGCCTAGTAATTGCAGGACCTAAATTCTAATTCTAAAGGTAAAGTAAGGCCTTCGTGCCACACCTTATCAAACGCTGTGCTCAAATGCTTTCTTTATCTCGTTAGTAATTCTATTTATTTACCTTATTGTGTCATATTTCGCACGTAATCTGAATTGATGCATTGGTATTGTATTATTTTCGTAGAGAAAAGGAGAAATTTTTTTTAGTAATACTTTTTCAAATACTTTTGAAAGACAGGGTAGAAGATTGATTGGTCTGTATGAAGACTTCTGTGTTAAGTATTTCCCAGGTTTATCTATCATGATAATCTGCGATTTTTTCCATGAAATTGGATAGTATCCGAAACTAAGAATTGGATTGAAGAGCAAAGAGAGCACCTCTACAGCAATAATTGGTAACTCAATTAGCAGTTTTGGGGAAATATTATCATGTCCCGGCGACTTTTTTGGATTAAGTTCTTTGTTGATACCAATAATTTCAGAAAGTGAAGTCTTAAGAGACTCGAGCGACTCTTTAGATGTATTGGGTAAAATTGACAGCTTAAAGTTGGTCTTTGGCAAATTGGGTTGAAATACTTTTTATATGTGATTTGCAAAGCAATTAGCCTTTTCCTCGTCACTTCGAGCCCAATTTCCGCCCAAGTCTGGTATATGCATGTTGGAGTCAGTTGCTGGCTTCATGGACTTTTGGGTTTTCCACAGGGAATTTTGATTGTTTGAATTTGGACACAGCTTCATTATATTCATTTCGCTGTTCAATTATTCCTGACGTTTAGGGGCTTTTTTATAATTTACGTTAATTTTAATTGAAGCTGAGCGGAAGGGGAACGATTTATCTGCCATTCACATCTTTCACGCCTTTTTTCATTTACAAGCATTCCTACTTCTCTAATAGAGATTTTTCTGAAGCCAATCGGCTTATAGCTTTTGTTCGGTGTTGCTAAGACAGCTGTGCTGGTTATTATACGTATATCATTGACTTCTATTATGCTTTCGTCAATATCTCTTCCTATATTTATTTGGTACTCTATACTAATGTGGCTACTCACGTATTTTTTATATTTTAGTCAATTCGTTCCATAAGAAGTTAGACCCACTTTTGGATTAACGAATATGAGTTGTTCGCGCAACTTCATTAGTACAGGAGAGTGATCAGAAGACAGATCAGTACATGTGTCAGCTGTTGTGTGCGATTTATCTATATTTTTGATTCCAGAAAAATCAATTAAATCTCGTATTTTCTAACGATCACTAGGCCAATATGTCGGCTTACCAGGAGATATTATTTCAAGGTTATTGTGCCTATTTACAATAGTGTGATACAGTTGTCGTCCTTTCGGATTAATTAGTCATGAGCCCCAATAAGTGTGTCGGTAATTTTAAACCAAGGCGGGCTGTATAGGCCGTAGGTTTAAGTCCCCGCAGCGATTTTTTAGATACTAGTGCGTGGTGATTTAACCGTTTTCTAACTAATACTGCTGTTCCTCCATGTGCCTTTCCATCTGCGTGATTTGTAACATATATTCTAAACACCGGTATCAAGAAATTGTTTTTGTTCGTAAGATGAGTTTCTGACAAAAGCATTACGTCAATATTATTTTCATCCAGAAATCTAATAAGTTCCAATTTATATTGGTTAACATCGTTAGCATTCCATAAACAAATGTTCAATACACTCATTTTTTATTTAAAAGAGTTTGCAACATTTGGTTTTGAGATTTGATTATCTCCTGAATAATATTTTGCATTGAAGCCATAAATTTTGTCATACATTGGGTAAGATTGAAAATCATAGTTTCAACGTTTCCATTTGGTTGGTTTCGGGGCAATTGTATTTGTGCAGTATTGCCTTTCACCACGTTTGCATAGGACACTTGTGTAGCGTTGTCTTTAAAATTTACTGGTTTTGAAATATGGACGGCGATTTCAATATTTTCATTAGGAGGAATATTCAGCATTGGGTTACAACGTACTTGAATGCCTTGTGACAACTTCGATTTCAAATCTTTATATACCCTGTAGTTAGCAGTATGAGTACACTTAGGAGTAGAATGTAGATCACCACACACACACTGCGTAGAGTGCAATATGCTTTCTTCTGTCCATACTCTTGGCAGTGTGTACATTGTACTGGACTATTTCTCTTATGTGGTTATGCGATGAAGCAGATATTTTAAATTATAAATCGGGTGTATTTATTGTGAGACTTTGTTTCTGTTAAAAATATTTACTACTGATTTAATGCTAAAACCACCTTCTTCCAGTGCTTATTTCACATCGCTAGAGTGTACCGCAGACTCTATACCTTTTATGACAACAACTATGCCTTTTGAGCTCTTCAGTTGGTATGAGTAGTAATTTTTGTTATTGTTTGACAAGTACTTTACAATATCCATGAAACTTTTTTCAGTGCATGTTGGAATTTTTGTTTCATCTATAGTAAATATAAAAATTGTTTGTGCCTATTAAATTGCTTAGTTTGGAGACAAGTGCATTTGAGCTACGCTCGCCCAAATAAATTGGAAGGAATTTGGCATTAACGTCTGTGGTGGTACCCTTCGCATCGTCGTCTGAACTCTTGCTTCGTAAGGCAAATCTGTTGCCATTTAAAGATTCCGTTTTATTTCTTAATTCTTATTTATATTAACGTAGCTGTCAATGCCAGTTTGCACAGACTGGCCTTTTTTTAATGGTACATTCTCACCTTGCGTTATGTTATCCTTCGCTGCCTGAGTGCTTACTGGTACCTGGTTAGTTGTTGGTGTGGTCACGTTTGTTGCTGGCCGTTGTTGACTGCAGTTCTCTGCTGCTTTTATATTTTGTACTCTCTAGCGCTGTTCAGTTATTCGCTTCGATGACTCATCCTTCTCACCGTTGCCTTGTTTGTTGAATGAAGCGAATGCCTACGGCCTTGTTGGTTGGTTATTGTTTATTTCGCACTTATGTATTTGTTTTTTGTTTTTTTTGTATTATTTTTATTGGTTACAAAAGTCTATGTTTTTTATTAATACTTTCGGCGTTGTTGCCTAACGCTTGCAATGAATGCACATTTTTGGTATTTGTTTATTTTTAGTTATTTTTTTTTTTTTTTTTAAGTTTCGCATCAATATACGTCCGTTTAGATTGAAAGCTCGCTATGTGATATGTATGTTATCAATGACATATGTACATTAAAAGTTCTCTCTGTTTTTAGGGTTTGGTTTCTGTTTTGCCCCTGCATGAATTGCAGTAGATCTGGGGCCTATTTTTTCTAAAATATTTGGAGTAAACCAATGTAACTTCGGGACTATATTATATATTATAGTTTTGTTCACCTAACGTACGTATAACCTAAAACTAATCGACATAGATATAGAGTGATATGTATATACTTGTATATAAATGTTTAGGGTCAGGCAGATGCCCTAGTACAATAAAAATTTCGAATGGCCCCGACCTCTAATGAGTTTAATGTATATAGTATATCTCCTAAGCCACTAAAGCTACAACAACCAAATTCGCACAGCACGTGTATTACAGAAACTTCTACTAATCGTGTACGTTACGGTTAGAAACTACAAAAATCGCGATATAAATTTAGGTATTGTATTGATTACATCAAACACTCATTATCATAAACTTTCTTAAGACTTTCTTTTATACAATAGTGGAGTTGTATTAATGCAATTAATCATTTATAAGATCAGATTAAGTCGGACGTTATATACTCTCGCAATTTACAATTAAATTAACCTACCTAAAAATACCTAAAATTTTAACTAGAATATAGTCAAAATTTCATCCAATGTTGTTGATGTTATTAAACTAAAACTGATTATATATCTACATCTATACTTATATGTATACAAGGTATTTTCCAAAGTAAACAAATGGAATAAATGGTTTTTTCGTCAAAATCAATTCATTTTCTTCTTCTGCTTCAAAACAGTTTTTTGCACGGTCCAAAAGCATGTGTAACGAGTGTTTTAGCTCGTTGGACGGTAATGCCGCCAGTATGCCGTGGAAGTCTTTTGAATGGCCTCTACGTCTGGATAACGCTTTCCTTTCATGGGCAAATGTATTTTTCCGAAAATGAAGAAGTCGCACGGTGCCATACCAGGTCAAATAATCGGTCACAAGCGTCGCTCGATGAAGCGGCGTATTTGGTCGTCAGTCAATTTGTGCGGAACAAACCGTGCACACACCTTTCGTAAGCCCAAATGTTCGTTCAAAATGCAATAAATCGATGTTTTGAAAATGTACAATTCCATGATTTCAATGATGATTTAGACTGATTTTTGATGAATTCACGCACAGTTTTCCCGGTGATCACGGATTTTGATTGGCCCACATGTTGATCGCCATTTATGTTCTGACGACCACTTTGAAAACGTTGAAACCACTCGTGCGCTCTGCTTCGAGATAGGCAATCACCGACACGTTTCGGTAATAGTTTTACCAATCTTAAAACAAAATTTAATGTTGGCCCTTTGTTCGAAGCTCATTTTCGCACTGATAACATACTGACAATTAAAACGCAATAACTTCACTTTCAATCAATGAAATATCTCAAAATTCTTACTGGACAGTCGATAAAGATAGCAGATTCTAACGCAGCAGTCGGGCACTAGATTCAAAAAGTCTTGTTTACTTTGGAATGTTCCTTATGAACTACTGTTATAAAGAGGAAATATTTGTATTTTTGTATTTATGTTTGTAATGAATACACTCAAAAATGGCTTTGTCGATTTAAAAAATTCTTACACTATTGGAAAGCTACATCCCCCTGAATAATACAGGCTATATTTATTGCTAGAAAAGATTAGAGATCCTTATTAAAACTTAACTAACGTAATCCAAGGTTTGAAAAAGTGTCCTAAACGTCTTTCGTGGCATTTTTTAGTTTGATATTAATCCTTATCTAAAGCAATGATTTTCTTTACAATACTAGTTCAATATATAACTTTTAAAACTATTCAGTTTAGACATTCCATTCGAAAGGAATGCCGAATTTAAAAATGTAAGTTATTTGAAAAATGTCGCAGTGTCACCTCTTACACTGCTCGGTTAGGCGGCACAGTAATAAGAGATATAGACACCACTAGGGAAAGTGTCAAGGATAAAAAACATCTACAACAAAACTTCGCGAAGAAATATGTACGAGGTATGACAATTAAGTAATGGGTATATTTGAAAATTATTTTGCAACTCTGCCATCCCCTTCAAAAAAGTCCCTTTGGGCAGGGTGAAGGCGGCTGTTGCAACACGCTGATCCCTTTAGTGGCCAAATACTGGGTGATGAAGTTGTCGTGATGAAGGCCAGTTACGAGTGATGTCTGGGCGCACCCTGTTGACTCGTTTCCACAATCTTTCGAGTACTTGATATCACAGTTTTCCCCGGTGGAACGAATTCTTTGTGGACGATTCCACGGCTATCAAAAAAGGCAATAATCATCGTTTTCACCTTCGAATTGCTCACGCGAACTTTTTTCGGGCGGGGGGCGCGCGGAGACAACCATTGAACTTTGGGCATGACTAAGAACACCATCACCATACGCTCTTACAATTTTAGCGTACGTTTCCGAAGCTGTTTCATCCGATCTGGCGCAAAATTTTATCGCGGCGCGTTGCTTTTGATTTTGTTTTTCCATTTTCGTGACGAGCACTGCAAACACACGTCTACTCAACTTGATGTAGCAGGCGAACTAAACAAGCCAGAGAAATGGTACATATATCAATGGAAAAGGGAGGGATGCCGAAAAAAGAGATAGGGAAGTTGAAGGTCACAGGTTTACCACAAGCGCGGCAACAAAATCAGTCCCATTACTTAATTGTCAAACCTTGTAGGTAGCGTAGGAGCGGCTCATTCGTGCGACCACCTCCCTAATTGCTTTTTTTTGTTTTGACCAACTTAAAAACTTCTTCTCAAAACTAGTTATAAATTGTGACAGTAAGTGAATGTCTATTCTTTATAGTATTTTTTCACTTTGTATTTATCAAAAATTATATCCTTATTTTATCTGGTTTGTAAAACAAACTTTCTAAAAGTTGCTTCCAAGCGAGATTAGCAAAAATACGACGTATTCGATCATCTTCACAGAATCGGACGCCGAACGTTTGTAACGCCTTACTGAAAATTGTGGACGAATTTTACGAACCCGGGCAAACGAATCTAGCACCGAATGTTCGCAATGCTTTCCTCAACATACATATAAACAAAATATCACGTGTACGTACAAAGGAATTTAGCGCCGAACGTTCACTTAGCTTAGCAGAAAAAAATGTCAGATCATTCAAACTATAAGAACGACAATCGAGTGTCCAGCGCTCGCAGCGTCTTGCTGATAATAGATTAAGAAACTGTCAAACGCGTACCGGGAATCTTACGCCGAACGCTGGCAGCAACTTATTGCACAGAGCCTCTGGAAATGGTAGACACCTTATCGTGATGCAGAGGCAATACATTTACGGCATCATCCAAACTTCGTGGGTGGTGCTGCATGGCATCTTTCCTGGAGGTTGGCAGAAGAAGCATGTGTGCGGCGACCAAGAGCTACCACTTCCTAATCCAGGATGTTATGCGACTCCCGTGCCCATTGGATGATTTGCAGCCATGAGGTTAATTCGGCTGTATTCGGACTGAGCCTTCCTAACACCGCGCCGCCTTGGGAAATAACGGTGGGCTTACCACGTTAAGGGACTGTGGTGCGGCAGACCTTTGTGTTCCCCTTATCAAAGAATAGACCGATCGATTCTCGGTCTGGTCGATTATTGTAGAAGGAATAAATTTCCCCTCACTCTGAGTTGTGATGCCATCACACGGATTGGGGTATGCCGACCTGCAACGAGAGGGGCGAGTCTCTTCTTGAATTCATAATTAGTAGTAATATAATCATCGAGAACGTGGAATGTGGAGGGAGGTCCTTCACTGAGTGCCATAAAGCCCACTAAAAGTGGCCACCAGGAAACAAACCTGTCCGTGGTGGTCTAACAAGCTCTCAGTTCTTAAGCAATCGGTGTGCAGGCTGTTCAATAAAGCCAAGCGCACGGGCAAATAGGAGGAACATAGGTATTCCTTTCACTTAGTTCCACTGGGTATACTTACTTTTAGCTTTGGTTGTGTATCCCTTTTTGCTGGTGTTTAAGTGAAAGAATTAGAAGTTAAAGGTAAAAAGGTAAATATTCAACAATTTGTATTTCCGGGTAAAAATTTAATATAAATCGCTGACACTTAAATCTGTTTCACAATATGCTTTCTTTTTTCTGTTTCACAATGTTGTATATTTTTTTTTTACTAAATATAATTTTTTTTTATTTATAATATATTCACTGCTGCTGCTGCCAGTGCACAACCACACACATGACCGAAAGGGTTTTTTCCAATTTTGTACCATAAATTAGCGAAACGCGGATCAACCGTTAAAAAGCTGGAGACGTGGCTATATCTCACGGGCATAGAAATCGAATTGGGTGCACCCCGATCTAACCAATCCTTTTAAATCGGCTAGGTCAGGGATGGGCACATTTTTAGTCCGCAAAGTTAGCAAAGTGCGCACGGGGGCTAGATGAGGGGAATATCAGTTTACGGAGAGAAGGGCATAAAAAGTTGCGAAAAAAATCAATCACATTCCTCCGTAACTTAATGTTCATCGCAGAGTGGTTGCGGCAATACTGACATTGTACACAAATTAAAGAGCGGAAGTTTACTTTATATCGGAATTGTACAGTTGTGTGAACAAAAAGAGGTAAACATAAGTTGCCAGGTTTAGAGTTTCGTATTAAAATTTGTTTTTATTTACCTTTGCATGGTGGGAAATTCTAATCACTGTTAGAAAAAAATATATAAGTTATACTTGTATCTAAAAACAATTTTATTTAATAAGAAAACAGCACATTTTAAAACTTCACAACACCTATAGTTGTTCCTATTTTGTTCACACCACTATACATGAGATAGAACAGTTAATGGTGGTGATGCCAGTTGTAAAAATTCATTTTAGCTACAATTGAGAAAACTTCTCAAGTTGTGGGCTTTTATACGTACATATGCAAGGCAGTTTTATATATGTACTGAAATAATTGAGTCGAATAAATGTCCCGTCGAAAGACTAAGCACAACGCTAAGATCCGTTTTTTAATAAATTAAACACAAATGTTTAAAATGTTTTATTATTTATTTAAATTGTACGCGACGAAAGAAAGGTTTCGTGTGTGTCAATTGGATTTCAGCTTAAGACTAATTTACAAAGAGAATGAAAATCTTGGTTTTGGCTATTGGCTATTGGCTATTGTTTACATTAAAATGAGTGTGCAGTTGGTCGCTTGATTCATTGGATGAGAGCTTATAGATTATTTGGTTTGTATAAGCGAAGACGCTTAAGGCGCGATCGCCACTGAATATCGGTCATTTGTTTACATTAAATTCTCTGCACAGCAAAAATGATGCGCAGCTCTTGTTATTTGTTTACTTGACTTTAATGGATGGGTGTGAGAATGAATGTGTCACCAAAATATTGATGCTGCAGTAATTGGATATTAGTAGATGGTTGTGAGAGTGAATATGTCACTATATGCATATATAAAAAAAAAGATACTTGAGACCATAATATATTATATATATATATATATATATATAAATATAATTTAATGAAAATGCTTATATAAATATATATCATAAATATATATTAATATTTGCGATATTTTCAGTTTGGTTGTTTTATCAAAATATTCAAAGAATTTAGGTTTTTTTTATAATTGTTCTGTTAAATTTTAAAAATGTAAGTTGTCTCTGGAAATGTATTAAAATAATAATACGCGCTATAGAAAGGGAACACATATTTTCAAAAATATAAGATATCATCAAATAAAAATATATTTGCGCGGTATGGCATTATTGATTGAGAGTGGCTAAGCACACAAATAGAATACAAACACTAATGGCAGAGAGTTTCTGAGAAACATCGTATTTCGCTTCTCCCTCCGCTACGAGCGGCAGGCGTTTTGTTCTCGTGTTCATTCGAACAATGTTGCCATTACTCAATACGCATATGTAGTTTTGCACACATCTAACTTTTCAATTATAATTTTTCATAATATAAAATACCAAAACTGAAATCAAGCTAGTAAAACTAGTTTATATATTTATAAATAATAGCATTCGATCCTAATTTTGAGTTAGTTTAAGAAAATTTCAAATATATTGAAGACAATTTTTATAATTACTACAGTATATCGAGACTGGCAACCCTGCGTTGTGAGAGAGTAATCTGCTGAGTCGTGTCTACGGGGTATGCTGCACCCAGTCAAAAACGCAGAATCGTGGGTCGTGTCAGCTGGCACGACCTATCTTATGGGCGCGCAATGTAACTGCACAGTGAAAAACGCTACTCCCTTCTCTCTTTGACGTGGGATGACGTGAGAATCAAAGACATTTGGATTTTGCCGCCGGTAACGTGGCAGCTGATTGCTCTCTCACAACGCAGGGTTGCCAATATCGATATACTGCAGTAATTATCAACATTTATAATTCAATCTGTTCAATATGTTTGAAATTTTCTTAAAATAACTCAAAATCAGAGTCGAATGCTATTATTTATAAATATATAAACTATTTCTATTAGTTTGTTTTCAGTTTTAATATTTTATATTGTAAAAAATTGTAATTGAAAACGTAGATGTGTACAAAACTACATATGCGTATTGAGCAATGGCAACATTGTTCAAATGAAAACAAACAAAGATGGCTGATTTCTGCGTTTTTCCTACGTTCTCCACTGTGCACACATTTTGCCGATAAGGAAGGAAAAGGAAGGAAGGAAGGAAGCGTTTTTGAGTGTTTCTACTAGTAAACCCCAAGTCGTTGGAAATTCTATGGTAAGCGGGCGGTAGAAGAAAGTAGTATTGCGCTCTCATAAGATTCATTTGTGTATATGCGTTTGAAGAAACAGTGGTTCAGAAACTGAGATTATTATAATTTAAATGGACCGAAATGTTATCAGCGAGTAAAGGCAGTGTCCAAAATTTAAAAAGAAAAATTAGTACATTTAATATGGAATGGGAAGAAAAGTATTTAAGTCAGGAAAGCTCTGCTATGTATATATTTAATAGATCCGCAGTGCTCTACTCTTTTAAAAATAAGTTTGCGCAAATTTCAGACAGAAATACTTTTTATAAAGATCTTTGTTTAAAGAAATATCCATGTTTGAAACTTTTTTCTTCGAAAATTATATGTATCTATGTTTGGAAGTACCTACACTTGTGAACAATTTTTTTCAATAATGAAATTAAACAAACATTTAATAAGATGTAGGTTATCTAATTCAAATTTTGGTAATGGATAATGCGTGTAGCTACAGTAAATGAGATTAAATCAAACATAGAATTTATTATGTCAAATAAACTAAATTAAATACTGTTATAAAGACATATTAAAAATATTATTACTAAAATTAAATACTCATTATACTTTTTGTTATTTGTCTTACAATTTAAAAATTTATAGTAGTTACAAAGAAACTTCGAATTGTTAGGCAATTTTACAGTTATTACCCACAGTGCAACTTCCCATATATGCGCGCGCTCTCATTTGTAAACATGGTGTGGTAAAATACGTTGCTCTCATTTGTAAATATGGAGTGGTAAAATACTTTGCTCTCACTTCCCTCTTCATGTTTGCCCGCGATGATCCCCTCACCTAGCCCTCAAAATGTGCACTCGTGCCCGCACGGGCAAAATGCCACTGAGGGCTAATATGCCCATCCCTGGGCTAGGTGGTGAAAACGATAACGTATGGTGTGTGTGTAGTGTGGTTGGTTTGTTGCGTGGGGTTGCCAGTATGATGATGTAGGGTGAGTGCTGAATGTTGTGTTTTGTGCTGAGTGTGAGTTGTTTTTTTTTTTTTTTTTTTTTTTGACGAGGAGGAAGCATCGATAGCCTGGACCCCAGTCAGTGTGGAACTTTAATCCGAACTAAACCTCCTACCGTCCTGTACCGTTCCCCCCGGTACCACCGTCAAGTATTACGTCGGGAGGATGGTTGAGTGACACTCCTGCGTACGTGATGGTCCAAATGCAATCAGTTACAAGTTGCATTTACTTGGCCCCACCTCTGTTGATCTGATAACCCCCCTTGTACATTAACAGCTCTCTTCTCCGCCGCTGTTCGCTAGCACGTTGGGATTTCATAACTCTGGCTGCCACTTCGCAAGCAGCTTTCCATTTCTCTAGTGATTCGACCATTTGGTTTACCAAATTATCAGGAGTTGGGTCTACACCGAACGCATTTTTTAAGTGTTGCCTCTCATGATTATATTTCGGGCAATAGAAGAATGTGTGTTCTACATTTTCGATGGTGTCGCCTCCGCAATAATCGCACGTGTCGTTATTTTCGTGCCCGAATCTTTTCAAATATACTTTGAAGCAGCCATGTCCTGTGAGGATTTGAGTTAGGTGGAAATCTACCTCACCGTGCGGTCTGTTTATCCATGGTTCAACGGTGGGGATCAGTCGGAATGTCCACCGCCCGTTTTCGCTTTCCTCCCAACGTTTTTGCCAGTGATTCATCGTCTCTGCCCTTGCAATTTCTTTCTGTGTAGTATGCGGTAACCTGTCATTTGTACGACATTGGATTGCTTTGGCCAAGAGGTCTAAAGGGTGCAGGCCCGAAATTATTAGGGCAGCATCCTCTGATACTGTGCGGAACGCAGAACATACTCTCAGCGCGCAAGTGGCATATATAGAAAAAGGCCACGGCGATAAGATTTTATTTCCAGGGCTTTTCCCCATACCTGGACGCCGTACAACGCGACTGACTTTAATACACCTGCTAATAGTCGTCTTCTGCTTTGCTTTACCCGCGGGCATTTAGCATTAACCGGGTCAAGGCTCTGCACACTTTTGTAGCTTTCTCGCATGTGTACGCTAAGTACTCCTTAAAGGACATCCTTGCATCAAGAATAATCCCCAAGTATTTAATTGCCGGTTGTGTAGTGATGCTTACACCTTTTGTGCTGAACGTGGCAACTTCCCTAACTTTTCTGCCAGTAATGAGTACCGCCTCGGTCTTGCTCTCCGCTAGGTTCAGTCCGTTAGTTTCGAGCCAATCACTTATTAACGTTATTGTCCTGTTGGTAATCGTAACTATATCGTGTATGTGCTTCGCTATAACTACAACAGCGATATCGTCTGCGAACCCAATGATGTGTACGTTTTTAGGTACCTTCAGTCGCAGTACTCCATCGTACATGATGTTCCAGAGTAGCGGCCCAAGTACAGATCCCTGGAGTACTCCACCGGTGACTTTATATTTTTTGGAGCCTTCGATTGTATTGTAGCTCAAAGTTCTTCCCTCGAAATAGCTTACAATAATGTTGTAGAGATATAGAGGCACGGAGAAGCTTTTTAGTGCACTCAATACATTATGCCAGTGTGAGTTGTGTGATAAATGTTATGTTGTGTGCTGAATGTTGTGTGGTGTGATGAATTTTGTGTTGAGGGGTGAGATGCCATGAAGTCGCATAAATATCCCGGCCCCCTAGGCGAATTAATTGCCTAGAAGCCGCTGCAGTTTCTGTGGGGTCCTCACTATAGCGCCTAAACCCGTCGCCTTTCGCTGGTTGCGATGGTTATGATGTGGTGGTGTCTGCGAACGTGCACCTCGGGACGGCTTAGAGCGATGGGCTCTTCGGTGTTGAACCTGATCTCTATGTTGATTGTGCCGCTGTTGACCACGCCGGTGACAGGCGTGCGTTGAATGATCAGAGCGTCGAGGGAAGCGGTGAAATAGTGTATGATGCAGTCGGTGGCAGTACTGACACAACCCGTCCGACATGCACTCCAATGTAGCGTGTGTGTCTGCCAAACATGTCATGCAGTGACCGTGGGCTGTAGCGATTTGTTTGCGCTGAGCGGGCGTCATCGTCTTGAAGATCATACATTTCTTCAGGATATTGGGTCGACGGCATAGGCTGCATCGTGGCGGTACGTATTCCCCGAAATGCTCTTCGCCCGCTTCCCTAGATGGTTGCACGGATGATTGGCTGGGTGGGTTTGTGCCTTGTTGTCTCCTTGGTGCGGCGATGGGTCTAGCGGATGCTGTGTTTGCAGTGATTGAGGACCTCACCGACTGGGGATTACTGCGGATTTCTTCTACGTCCATTTCTAGTAGAATAGGAATATGTATATTAAACATGGTTTTACTAGTAGTATGGTATTTGGAAGAAAACACAATTTCACTAATGGTCGAGTTAGTAGGCCAGTTTTACATCTACTACTCTTATACGACCATCTCGTCCCCGATGTACCCTTTCAATGCGACCTAGTCGCCATTCCGTAGGGGGAAGGCATTCGTCCTGTATGATGACGCATTCGCCTGTACTGGGTTCCTTCTGGATCGTTTTCCATCGATATCTCTTATGGAGATCTTTAAGATAGTCCTCTTTCCTTCTGTGGCTGAATTCATGATGGAGAATCTTGAATCTGCTCTGAGGAAGTGTCCAGGCGGCACTTTCCCAATTAAGGGACCGGACATTCCAGGTGCATGCCCTCAATTCGTAGTCCTTACTTCGCTTGCCACTTAATATCCACCCAAAGATAGTATTTTGGGCTAACAATTTATTGGATATTTTCTCTATTCATTCAAGAATTATTTGAGGTATTAATTCACTACCTAATAACAAATCGATTTGTGATGGGGAATGGCAGTTGGGGTCTGCTAATTTGAGATATGAGCATTTTTCCCATTGCTTTTTATTTACTTCACAGCTTGGAAGCAAATTTGTGAGTTGTGGTAGAACCATGGCTTGTGCATCTATTCTTATATCCGCGTTTGGGGAGACTATTGTGATTGGGCAAATTTTGTTTGAATTTTGTATAATTCTTCCGCCCATTCCTGAAATTTGGAAATTTGAACTTTTGACAGGCAATTTTAGCCGATTTTGAGCTTTAGATGATATGAAGGATCTTTGAGAACCTTGATCTATTAATGCTCTTAATTTGAATAATTCTCCTCTATGTTCAATAGCGATGACCGCCGTGGGTAAAATAATTTTGCTTTTATTCTCTGAATGAAGAGATTGAATTTTTGCTACTTTAGAGCAACATGGTTGTTCTTCCCTTTTTTCGGGATTTGAATTTTCGGGATTACCACCTTTAGCTGTAGTGACTAACCTGGTGGTTTTATGAAATTGATTTTACTTCATATTTTGAAAATTTGTAATATGAAGCAATGAGTGATGTCTTCGTTGACAGTACATACAATTAAATTTGCTTTCACAGTCTTTTGTCCCGTGAGAATTGGATATACAATTGATGCAAAGTTTATGTTGTCGGACAAGATTGTTTCTATCTGAAACAGACATTTTTTAATTTTCTCGCAAGATCTTTTATTGTGACCTCCTTCACATATTTCACATAATGATTGCCAATGGTTTGTTTGATTTGTCACAAATGTTTGGCTTCTATTAGCGTGCCTATTATATTGTGTATTATTGCTGGCTTGGGGTTTCAAAAAGTTTTTATTCGACTAATTTTGATTATTTTTTGGCTTGATTATTTTCTTGTCAACTCGCTCAGCTATTTCGTACTGAGTTGTTAAGAAGTATTTCATTTGATGCCATTTTGGCGATTTCTTTCTTGCCAGTAGTGATTGCTCCCATCGTAGCAAAACAGCATCAGGCAGTGTTGCTGCACAAATATTTACTAGGATAGGGTCCCACGATTCTGTGGAAATCTTTTGTGTTTCTAACACAGAGAGTATAGTTCTGAAACTCTTGGCTGGTTTCTTGTTGAATTTTTGGTAAATTCATTAAAATTGTTATTTGGTTGTCTACCAGTACTCTTTTATTTTCGTATCTTTCGACCAGTGCTTTGTATCTGAGATGGTACAGCTTTTGAGCTCGTGAAAGTTTGGGATGGTTAATGTATACGGCAGTGAACATGTTCCGGAAGGAGGGCCACTGCTCATAACCTCCGTGAAAAACTTCAGTATCACAAGCTGGCACTTTCAAGAATATACCTGTATCTATTTCTTCTTTTTGAGTCGTAACTATTGTCGGGGGAGGAGTAGTGGCTCTACATGGCCTTAATAAATTTATTTGGTCCAATATCATTGCCTTCGTAATTTCATATTGTTCGAGCCAGTTTTCATATTTAGCTGACGCCGAAGCTTTTATATTTTCTGGGAGTTCAGTATCGTTCAGTATGCTACCAGAAGGCGTGCCTATATGCTATCTATGCTTTGAATTTTTAAATTTCGAACCGATTCTGTGTTATCATTAATAGAGGAAGCAGTAAATCTTGTGCAGTATCTAACAAAACTGTCACTTTCAGTTATGAACCTTGACACTGAATTATCATTGGTTTTTTTTTTTTTTGACACCCTGCTTTGAGCGTGTAGCTTCTGCTGGTGTGCTTTGTGATTTATCATCATCAGCCATTTTCGGAATTTCTAATAATTGAGGTGTTCTTGGTTTAACCTCTTTTGATTTTTCCGATTGCATTTATAAAATAAAATTCTAAGCTTTGAAATATTTTGCTTTGAAGTACAATTAAAAAATTGGTAATATGAGCAAATGTGTAAATAAAAATGAAAAGAAAAATAGATTTGAAACTTTTATTATTAAAAGTATTATTGAATGATATAATATAAATTAACGACACGTATTCACCGCTTAAATTGTTCAAATCAAAATATGTTTATATATAGTTATAATAATAATTATTATTATTATTTTTTTTACCGTATATTATTAAAACGTATCTGCGAAATACTCGCGATTAATTTGTATATTATTCTTTAATACGTGTATCTTTGGAGATAAGAGCGTAAAAAGAAGGAAAATAAAAATAACGCAATATATATACGTATGTATGTATATATTCATATGCATATAGTTATGCTTAATGTTTGTGTGTTCTTTTGTTTTCCTTATAGTTCGCACAATTGTCACATACGTACGTATGTATGTAATACGTACATATGCATATGCAATATGTATAACGAAATGCGCGGAAAATAAGTAAAAAAATTTTTATACATTCGTAAATATGACAATATTAAATATGTGAGTATGTATGCAAATGTTTTGTTAGTTGCATCTGCATACGTTTGCTCAAAGAGAACTCGAAAAAGAAATTTTAATAAGTACCCGATGTACGTACATATGTACTATAAGTATGTATATAACGGGTGATTTTTTTGAGGTTAGGATTTTCATGCAGTAGTATTTGACAGATCACGTGGGATGTCAGACATGGTGTCAAAGAGAAAGATGCTCAGTATGCTTTGACATTTCATCATGAATAGACTTACTAACGAGCAACGCTTGCAAATCATTGAATTTTATTACCAAAATCAGTGTTCGGTTCGAAATGTGTTTCGCGTCCGTGTCCGATGAGCGATGAGGCTCATTTCTGGTTGAATGGCTACGTAAATAAGCAAAATTGCCGCATTTGGGGTGAAGAGCAACCAGAAGCCGTTCAAGAACTGCCCATGCATCCCGAAAAATGCACTGTTTGGTGTGGTTTGTACGCTGGTGGAATCATTGGACCGTATTTTTTCAAAGATGCTGTTGGACGCAACGTTACGGTGAATGGCGATCGCTATCGTTCGATGCTAACAAACTTTTTGTTGCCAAAAATGGAAGAACTGAACTTGGTTGACATGTGGTTTCAACAAGATGGCGCTACATGCCACACAGCTCGCGATTCTATGGCCATTTTGAGGGAAAACTTCGGACAACAATTCATCTCAAGAAATGGACCCGTAAGTTGGCCACCAAGATCATGCGATTTAACGCCTTTAGACTATTTTTTGTGGGGCTACGTCAAGTCTAAAGTCTACAGAAATAAGCCAGCAACTATTCCAGCTTTGGAAGACAACATTTCCGAAGAAATTCGGGCTATTCCGGCCGAAATGCTCGAAAAAGTTGCCCAAAATTGGACTTTCCGAATGGACCACCTAAGACGCAGCCGCGGTCAACATTTAAATGAAATTATCTTCAAAAAGTAAATGTCATGAACCAATCTAACGTTTCAAATAAAGAACCGATGAGATTTTGCAAATTTTATGCGTTTTTTTTTTTTTTAAAGTTATCAAGCTCTTAAAAAATCACCCTCGTCCGCGAGTGACTCGTCGGGAGTTCGAGAATAATCAGTTTTGTTCCGCTTTTTTTTTTTGTTTGTTTAAAGTTCGCTGACCGGAGTAGTAAACATATTTAATATATTATTACTTGTATGTAGATATGTATATATGTATTTCTAACCTTTTTAGTGGTACGTTATATTAAGACAGAGAGAAGACGTAAGAAAGATAAACGAGAAATAGTTAGATCGCAATATACACACATATATGTAAATACATAAACATCCACTGTTATGTTGTTGTTGTTTTTTTCTTCTGCCTTTGCTTATTTTTAAAACGATCCTGCTTGTTGCTTTGTTAGCACAACGGGTATCACCAGAACTTGCAAGTAAGAATACTTGTCTTTGAAAAATTTTAGTTTTTTGTTTCTTTTTGTAGTGTGTTTGGAGACACGAAGTAAGATTGAAGGCAGGTAGTTTAACAACAGTTTTTCAAAAATTTTCCTTAAAACAGTTGACCCATGCATGTTGCATATGTCTATGTACATATATGTATGTATGTATGTATATAAATTGCGGAATATAAAATTTTGCGCGCAAAGTTTGATGGCCCACAAATTTTGTATGTATGTATGTATATGCACATAGGTATGTATCAGAGAGCTGCAACGATCACAATTTTTTCAATCACACCCGATCATTGACTCAGATTTTTTGTGACGGAAAACTTTGCTTCAACAAAATTGAATGATCGTAAGCCAGCGTGCTCGAAGCGAACAATCAGTTTCAATCACTGTTGCTTGTCTAGTGATTTTTCTCGATCGAACGCTTTGTGTGAGCAGCAAAGAATGTTCGAGAATGCTGCTTGTATTCAGCTCGATCACAATCATACCGCTTGGTCATACCAGATGGTTCGATGGAATCTTTGCTCATTTTAAATTTATTATTTTAATTGATATATAAAATTTATGCCACAATTATTATATGTATAGTAGTACAAAAATATGAATTCTTATTTTTCCCAGAAATACATTTGTAAAAAAGGATCTTAATCCTTTGTTAATTATCTTATTTCTCCCACAAATACATTTGTAAAAAAAGGATCTTAATCCTTTTTATATATTCAACATAAAAGATTTAAGGAGTTCAAGAGCTCAAAACGTGCGCTACATCAGCTACCTACGCAAATGATTATATATATTATGATAGCAAATACATACAGCACTTACTAAAAAGTTGAGTTGCAGAGTGTTCTCAATAATCGGTGGCGTAAATAATAATAATAATAATTATAAATATTAAATAGCATAATTATGGAGAGCGAATCGGCGAAGAGTGTTGCTGACAACATAGCAAAAGGAATGTACACATTATCTGGCCAGCGCAAGGGAAGAAGCTTTATATGGAATATACTTACTGAAATGCTAAAACCGGACAACAGTACATTAAAAGAATTTGTTTTCTGTCGCACATGTCGCAATGTGTTAAAGTACAGCACAAGTTAAATGTCAAATTTAAATAGGCACGGCTGCTGCAAAAACTTAAAGCAATCCAAAAGTTTAAAAACTGTCAGACCGCTGGACAAAACTGAGACCATTGAAAAATGCGCAAATTGGATTACAGAAGACTGTCGGCCATTTTCAGCTGTGCGCGGTTCTGGGTTTGTTAAGCTAGTAAAGTTTTTTATTAAGATCGGTGCAACTTATGGCGAGCACGTCGACGTGGAAGACATGCTACCGGATCCAACAACCATTTCACGTAAAGTCTCGAAATGCGCCAATGAAAAGAAGGAAGAGTTAAAGGCTGAAATCAATAAGATTGTGAGCAGTGGTGGCGCGTCAGCAACAATTGATGTGGTCGGACAACTTTGTAAAGCGCAACTTTTTAGGAGTAACATTCCACTACCAAAAGGATTTCAAATTCTATGACCTAATTTTGGGAATGAAATCAATGGATTTCGAAAGGACAACAGGCGACAACATCTTAAAAAAACTTAAAAGTTTATTCAATGAATTTGATATTTCGAATATTGAAAAAATTAAGTTTATAACGGATAGAGGAACAAATATCTTAAAAGCCTTAGAAAACAATTCTAGACTAAATTGTAGCAGCCATTTGTTTAACAATGTGTTGGACAAGTCGTTCTCAGCCACCACAGAACTCGCAGAAGTGTTGGAATCGTGCAAAAAAATAGTTAAATATTTTAAAAAATCAAATTTGCAGCATCTCCTGACCACTTCTCTAAAAAGCCAATGCCCAACACGTTGGAACTCCCATTATTTTATGCTCAAGTCGATTATTGACAATTGGGGTGAATACCATTTTAAGGCAGAATGAACAAAGCCTACGATTGTTACATATCAACATAACTGTTGTTAAAGCGGTAGTGGAAATGTGTGAGAATTTTGAAATTGTATTTAAGAAACTGCAGCTTTGCAGTGCACCTTCACTGTGCTATGTGTTGCCAGGAATTTAACAATTAAAAATCTATGTCAGCCGGCAACCGATGAAATACCGGTAATTTTAACATTAAAAGAAAATATAATAAATAATATTAATGAAATATGGCCCCCTAACATCGGTATATGGCACAAAGTTGCATATTTTTTATATCCCCCGCCTTTAAATATGCAGCCAAATGATTTAGAAGACATACAATTATTTTGCAATACTCGCATATTGACAGAAAATCAATCAGCATGTCCACATACACCTTTATCGGATTCATCGACAACGCATTTTTCATTTGACTCAGACAGTACCTTAGATACCAATAGCCAAGTTTCAGCAGGGAATAGAACCAACGACACTTTCTTTTTCCCGCATTTAATAAAACGGAATTCCACACAAACCGCAGAGACGCCTGAGGAAGAATTTGAAAGGTACTGCAATGAAAAAGTAGCAATGGATGAACATTTTAATTTAATTGACTGGTGGCAAAATAATGAAAATAAATACCCATTTTTAACAAAAATAGCACTGCAAATTCATTCGATTCTTGCCAGCAGCGCAGCCGCTGAGCGTTCTTTTTCTTTAGCTGGAAATATTATAACTGAAAAAAGAAATAGGCTCGGACCATGTTCAGTTGATAATTTATTGTTTTTACATTCATTTTTTAAAAGTTTTAGCGATTAAGAAACCAAGTTTATTACCTTCTTTTAATTTTAAGTTTTTGTTGATCTCAATGAAGAAGTAATAAAAATTTGAAATTTGTGTTCCCTAATATTTTAAGCATTACCTTTGTTTATTAATTGAATTTTAGTTATAAGCGTTAAAAATGAAGAAATATATGCGGTAATGTTTTGGTTAATTTTATGCATCGCAACTTGTTTCCGTTAAAACACACAAATATGTACATACAAACTATGTATGTATATACATATACGCAGGGCAATTCTCGATCTGATTGGTTCAATCACAATCTATTCAAACGCACAGTTGATCGATGTCTGAGTTTTCGTGCATCGTTGGACTTGATCGTCTTTTTCTGTATAATCACTTCCAATCATCATACCGGAACCAACCAATCAGTTTCAATCAGTAAGCAGAGCAATCCAATCAACTGATCGAACTCCTTCGTTTTGAGCACGAAACTCGATCGAACAATTTTGTTGCGAACCGCTGTGCTGAGTTGTGACTGTTTTGAGCGAGGCTGATCAAACCGGATCGATCATACTCAATGCAGGTCTCTGGTATGTATCTTTTATACAATTTAGTACCTTTACTTATATGTGTAATACATATATATGTATTTGCACTTTCTGTTGTTGTTTTTTTTTTTGCTCGCCTCTGCTTATTTATTATAGGCGATCCTGCTTGTTGCTTTTTTAGCCCAAGGGGTATCACAAAAACTTGCAAGTAGAATACTTGACTTTGAAGAAAATTTTTTTTTTTTTTTTGGAAAATTACAGTGTGCTTTGGAACACAAAATAAGCAGTAGACAGATACCGTAATTTCGGTGTTATGCATACATATGTATATACCGAACTGTCTACCCGGTTTTCCGTATAGAACAGTTGGGTTATTTCTAATTAACTGTATGTCGTATCACAAGGGTTTATGGGTAGCAATACTTATTTATGTGTGTGTATCTCTTCGTTCTTTCTCTCGCTTATTCTCCTTTCGTCTTCTTAGTTTTTGTTTTTTCTTGTTTGATGTCTTCCGTGTTGAGGTTTTTTTCCTCTTCCCACGCTGCTTGCCTGATGAGAATCCTATATGTTTGTATGTCGGTTTTGGGTTTTTATTTTTGTTGTTGTTTGCGTATTATGAATTTTACCGCGCCCGTATGGATTTTCAGCTTTTTTGTATTTGTTTTGTTTTAGTTGGTTTCGCACCCGTTTCGGAGATTTGATCACTTAATATACATATATTATGTTTAAGTACCTATTTATTTATTGCCATTTTTTCTAGTACTTTTAATTGTTCTGTTGTATAGTTTCATATGCACTTTTGTCACTTTTCCAGCTCTTGGTGGGTTCTTTTAAAATCGTAGGTGCCTGTCTAAGAGGCTCGAAGGACCATTTGTTCCTTTCACTTAGTTCCACTGGGTATACTTACTTTTAGCTTTGGTTATGTATCCCTTTTTGCTTGTGTTTAAGTGAAAGAATTAGAAGTTAAAGGTAAAAAGGTAAAAATTCAACAATTTGTATTTCCGGGTAAAAATTCAATGTAAATCGATGACACTTAAATCTGGTTCACAATATTTTATATGCTTTATTTTTTTTATTAAATATAATTTTTTTTATCTATATAAATAAAAATTAATCACCAAAATGTATGTACGCTCATAACTTTCATACGACTGAGCCAAATTTGATAATTGTTTTTTTAATGTGTTCGTTGTGGATCGGGGAAAGTTTAGAAATAAAAATAACTTATACTTTTAATTAGGAAAAGTCGGAAAATTGGACAATTCCAAAAAATAACTTCTTTTAATGTAATTTTTTTCAATTTTTGTTTGTTTTGTTTTTCAATATTTTGATTTGTAAATTATTTGAAACGTTCAATTTCGGTCGCTTGCTTTTTTAATCCAGCTATTCGAAAGAAAAATTTTTGAAAATTATTCAGTGAAAACTTTACGTGTGTTTCACACAAAGAAGTCAATTGCAGATTGAAATTTGTTACGAAGCCACGAAGAGGTCACGCTAATATCGGTCGGCGTTTTGTTTGTCATCAATTTATGACAGCCTAAGGCAAGGCAATGCAGGAAGTACTCCCAGGATGCGATGACATATAGTACATGCTGAATTATGGACCGCGATAGCTACTCAGCGATCGTCACGATGTCACAACACGACTTTTCAATCAACAGTTACGATGTTTGATGGACTTTATCTTGAATCAACGTGTTGTTAGATGCTGGGTGTACTCTGTTGAGGGTCAAAGAAGAGGTTTGCCGCTTCTTCTTTTTTGGATGGTGGATGGTGGTTACATTAGATTAAATTGATGCAATCATTTTTGCGGAAATTCCTGATCCAGAGATAGATCCAGAATTATAAGAAGTGGTAAAAACCAATATGGTTCATGAACATTGCGAACACCACAATCCTTCTTCGGTTTGTATGTCTGACAATAAATGCACGAAACACTATCCACGTGCATTTCTTTAGGAAACGCAAACTGGAAATGATGGATATCCACTGTATCGGCGTCGCTCACCAGACGACAATGGCAGAACATTTATCATTCAATTTAGAGGAGTGAATATCGAAGTTGACAACACATGGATCGTACTATATTCACCAATGTTGTCTAATTCACATTCAAAACTTGAGTATTACAGTTTGGTGAAATCATTGAAATACGTTTGCAAATACATCACCAAAGAAAGCAACATTGCCATTATTGGCCTTGAATGAGATGAGATCAGTAAGTATCAATTGGGTCGATACGTGAACTGCAATAAAGCGCTTTGTAGGATATTTACTTTTGCATTTCATGAAAGTTTTCCGACTATGGTGCGCCTCGCGGTTCAACTTCATTTAAGTCATTGCGTACTGTGAATGGTAGAGTGTTTGCAAGCCAGAAAGAACAATTACTGGAACATGATAATAACTGGAATTAAATGATGGACGATGCGATAGCTATTCTGCATGCCACTGAAGTTCGCATACTTTTCGCGAAGATCATTTCAACTTACCATCCTTCAAATTCGCGTCAATTAAGGGATACGAATGAAGTGATATTGTCGATGACATTTTACATTGTATTCGCTAATGATTGGAAATGGGCAAATTTCGATTGATACTTCCATTGCTTTGATATAAATTTTTCCTGCCTATTGTCAATTCACTTCAACGAAAGAAGAACTTATCACGTTTATCCCAACAATAGCAAATTGTCATAACTGCGATTGCTTGGGAGTCCGAACAGTTTTAGTTGCCAAAAATATCGATGTTAATGACTTAAACTGGAAGATTCAAAGTCAAATTCAGAAGGGTTTGCGCTCATACAAATCGATCGATCGTCTTGACAATGAAGACAAAGCCGTGAATTATCCAGTCGAATTTCTAAATTCTTTGGATAGGCTTGGTATGCCGCAGCATAATTTGCATCTCAAAGTTAGATCTGTCATTAGTATGTTTCACAATCTTCATTTATTCACCGAAACTGTGTAAAGAACGCCAATAATTGTGACGCAGTTACCGAATATAAGGGGACAGTAATTTCATTTCAAACATATTCCGTTTCCAGAGAAAATTGCATTTGTGATGTCAGTCAACAAGACAAAGGGATAGATATGTTTCGTGTTCACGAGTTGGAAACCCATCTTCTCTGTATATTTACGCACCAGAACAGAAAACAAAAAAATTTGTTTATCAAGCTGCGCTACATTAAAAAAAACATGATTTTTAACACAATATAATTTCAACTTTCTTTTCATTTCAAAACACATAAATTCACGCAGGGCAACGGCTGCGGGGTCAGCTAGTTTATAATATATTCACTGCTGCTGCTGCCAGTGCACAACCACACACACGACCGAAGGGTTTTTTCCAATTTTGTAACACAACACCCAACAATCTGTAACAAGGAGATTAGTTTCGCGAAGTTAATTAGCTTTAGGAATTTCTGAGACAGCGTCTCCTCGACCCCAGAGGCAGCACTAGAGAAAAGGAATGTCTTTGCACTACAAAGGGCTGCCCACAGGGTGGAGTACTATCCCCTCTGCTATGGAGCCTGGTAGTATTTGAGCTTTTTGAGTTGCTCATCAGCAATAGAATCCGCTGTCAGGGTTACGCGGACGACATTGGTAAATTTGAGAATACTCTCTGTGACATTGTTCAAAGGGGCTTAAATCTAGCAAAGGGATAGTGCAACACGGTGGGGTTAAGTATCAACCCGGCAAAAACTATCGTGGTGATCCCTTTTACTAAACGTAGATCTTTACCGAGTTTAGGCCCCTAATAATTGGAAGCAGGGAGGTGGAGATGTCGAAAAAGGTCAAATTCATTGGGTTCACATTAGACTCATCCTTACGGTGGAGTAACGCTGTCCAAAGCCACAAAGGCAATCATTATATGCAGACGCATGGCCGGCAGATCCTGGGGATGCCGGCCAGGTATCATTAGATGGCAGTATACCATGATTGTAAGGCCTATTGTCACCTATGGAGCGGTTGCTTGAGCCGCCAAGGTAACGCAGTCTGCGGTGGGCGATAGACTATCAAAGCTGCAAAGGCTTGCCTGTGTCTGTGCTTCAGGAGCAATGCGAACATGCCCCACGGCGGCACTTGAAGTCATACTGGAGCTCACTCCGCTGCATCTAGTGAGCAAACAGGTAGCGAGACATACGAGGCTGCTAGTGTCAGCAGAAGATTTCGGAAAAGGGAAGCTAATATCGTCTCAACAGATGAAAGCACTGGCGGAAAGCACACCACTAGCTCTTCTCTTAAGGGACGACGGTACGAAGAGGATTAATTTCATAAAGAAGTTTAGAGTTACCCTAGTCAACAAGACAGAGTGGAATGATTAAATGCTTGAAATGCTGCTGAGAGACAGTACTATCCAGTGGTACACTGATGGTTCAAAACAACCGGAAGCCATTGGTGCAGGCATTGCGGAACCGCGTACCAAGTTGTCCATACCAATGGGCTGAAGTTTTTGCTTTAAGTCAGTGCTTATAAATCAACCTCCATCGCAACTATCGCAACCCGCACATCGCCATTCTTAGCGATAGTCAAGCAGCACTAAAAGCGATCTCAGCATATGAGATCAAATCGGTTTTGGTAGGGGAAAGCATAGAAAAGCTGAACCTTCTATCTTTGTGCAATCGGGTAGACCTAATCTGGGCAGGGCATAAAGGGGTTGCAGGAAATAAGAGGCAGGGTCCAAGATGATGGGTTCAGCGGTGGGATACCACTCTCTTAAGGAGCGCTCCGTATGGAGGAGAAAGCGGGGAGAGATCAGCTCTGGCAGCAGTCAGGAGGAATGCGCCGTGCCAAGCTGCTTCTGGAGGGTACAACCTCTTCAGGTTCAAAGAACTAATTAACTTCCCCCGTGACAAATTCCGCCTCCTCGTCGTGCTTACAATCCACATATTGATCATGCTCTCCACATAAATCGGAGCAATGAATAAGGTTTGTCCTAAAAGTTTCTGCGCGTCTGGGAAATTTATTCTTTCTAATATCAGCCACCAGAACCAAGAAGAATACTTTTGACCAATAATACACATACTCTGCGCATTTTTTGAAGAATACACGTAGAAACAATAGGCTATTTCAGATGACTTCATTTCGGACCCACCATTAAGGTAGAAGGGTAAGTCTGTCATGTTATAGGCAGCATTTTACCGCCAGCAGAACAAAGCCCTCAATTTCTGCAAATATATTTTATTTCAGAAGTTGATCAACTATCATTGCGATCAAATATAGATTTGCTAAAATAGATTTGATCAACGAATAGCAGACCGTATTAAATAGTCACAACTTATACATACGAAGTTTTAAACATAGCAACGAACTGACAATCTGCAGAGTTTAAAACTAATCATTCCCTCAGATCGTACACCTTAGACAGAACACCTGGGCAGATATAACGGCATAGTAGAGACGGACAACTAAAATGTATGTCGGAACTGCACCACACTTACGATCGATTACAATATCAATTATTATTTGTATCAGTAGACTACGGATATTATGAGACTATTCCTCAACGGAATGCCTTACGAAATAACAAATTGTCATGTACGCAATATTATGCCTACCGTTTAATGTTAGGGCTAACTATTTTAACACACTGTATTATTACAAAGATTTGTTTAATTAATGGAAAGAAATAAAGCAGACACTTTTTCCCGATTAATGATCCTTCGGTCGGCATGACAACACGGTTAAGATTTCGATGTTTATAATGAAGGCTTGATACAAATCGAAAACAAATTTTTGGAATTGAGCTACAAAAATTTAACAGACTTTGCCGGAACAGGTAAAACCTTTCTTGCCAATTTACTATTAGCCAAATACGACAATCTGGAAGAAAAACACTGGCAAGAACCGGAATTGCTGAAAGTCTATTAAATGGTGAGAAAACTGCTCACTCAATCCACAAAAATGGTCCATTGGGAAAGCTCTTACAGGACACTTATCTGATTATTTGGGATATGTGCACCATGAGCCATAGAGCTCAAAGCTGTGGACCGCATATTAAAAGACTTTCGCCAAATGTTACCGGTTAAAATAAAACGTATACGTGCCAACATTATTAAAGCGTGTCTCAAGTCATCACCTTTATGGCAATCAATTGAAACTCTTCATTTGCGTACAAATGCGACAGCACATTTAAGTAATAACCACAGTGGAAATTTCTCATAAAAAATACTTCAACTTGGAGATGGAAAATTTCTATCGACAATTGCAAATAGTTCCAAAGTATTGTTGGACAATGAATTGGCTCAAACTGTTAACAATCTAGAAAATCTTATGAACACAATCTATGCCGACATCGAAAATCTCTCAGAAAGAAATTTTGATTGGCTTTGTTCAAAGGCGCTAGTGTAACCGAGAAACGATTCAGTAAATGAGATAAATAGAATGATTATGGAAAAAGTACCTAGTCACTTGAAATGTTACAAATCTGTTGACACCGTGCGGAACATCGACGATACAGTGCAATACCCCCAAGAATTTTAAATTCTCTTAATCCTGGCGAATTGCCACCTCACGAGCTGAAATTAAAGAGAGGTATTCCCATTATGTTATTGATAAATTTAAGCCCTCCTATCTTTTAAAAGATTACAGTTTCTTATGAAGATATGTCAAGCGCTTACGATAAATAAATCACAGGGACAAACGTTTTTGATTATTGGCATCGACCTAAGAAATGAGTGCTTTCCCATGGACAATTATATGTTGTCCTTTCTCGAGTAGGATGTCCTGAAAATCAATATGTTTTGTTACCACCTACAAATACCACTATCAACATAGTATACTCGTACAGTGAATCTTTAAGATAAAAGTTTTGTAAAATAAAAGTAACAGCCAATAGAATTAAACAAAGCTTTAAAATAATGCTGTAAATACTGAAAGAGAGTAAAGAAATAAATGTAAAAATTTAAATAAGATAGTAATACTGTTCAAAATAATTTCATAGGTATTCATAAAACGACAAAAAACAGTAAAAAATAAAAAAAGACACCAAAAAAATTTATAAAAAATGTTATAAAAATTTAAGTAAAAAGTATTAAGTACTCTCTCTCACTTAATAATAACTACTTAAATAAAAAAAAACGGTGAACAAAATCTGATTGTAAATGTTAATAGATGATGTGGTACTGCATTTAAAAAATATAAAAATAAAACATCAAAAAATTATAAATAAAAGGTAAAAATAAAAAAAAAAATCGTATGTCCACCCGTACGAAGCCGGGACGGACTGCTAGTTGCCAATATAATTAGTTCCTATGTACGAGTAAACATTTTCGCAGAAAGAATACGTCGCATTATTTATTACTTTAAATTAGCGTATCTTTGCCTAATATAGCATGAATATTGTCATAATAGTAAAAATCTATAACTAGTCGAAAAAACTTTTGACTTAGAGCTTGTACTTTTCAACTTTTAGTTAAGATTAATTTGTCAACACGAGTACACATGGGAAAAACTGAAATAGTATTGACTGTTATATTTATTGCCGTCATCGAAGCGAAGGTAACATAAATAAAATAAATTAAGTGTATTAGTTTTATTGCTGATATGAAATGTATACACATAATGGAAATTTTTTATCTAAGCTGTGGACAAGTGATGTTCAAAATTACTTAGTAAGGAATTTTGAAGAAATGGATTCGCCCTCCTACAAAATCAAAAGAGTTTTGTTATACTTTCACAAAATAATGATATAGCCTACATTAGATTAGTATCTTAGACAATTTTTAATTTTCTTCTTGATGAAAGCGATTGCTCCCAAAAAAATTGTATTCTTTTAGTAAATACGAATATAGTGTTACAATTCTTTGTCAGTACATTTTGTGACGACAGAACCGACAACAGTTGGGAACTCTATTTTGAAGAATTCTTCATTTGCTTCTCTTTGAATCTTAGTCAAGTTCATAAGTATCGTTACTTGCTTGTAGATGAATATTATTTCATTTTCATATCGTAATTTTACAGCTTCCCAATTATATTAAAATTGCCGTCATTTTATTCGAATTGTTCACTATACCGCTTGCTTGATCTTCAGTTTTATATTGGAGATGATGGGTTGTCAAAAAAGTTTTGCGGTATTTTTATTGAATCAATTCGTGTGGCACCCATACATCGAGCTTCTTAGTGACTCCAAGCTTCTTCAAATGGTTTATAACGGTTTGATAACTACTATGCCGGTCTCTTTCGACCAATGCCGTATTTTTTCTTTATTTTGCTCCATGTTTGCGACGCTATAACTCATGACAAATCAATCAAACACGTGTTAGCGCATGCAATGAGCTTTCCAAAAAGGTATAGCATGACCCGATGCGACGGATAAAACTAGAACTACGCACTTTCAGCGCCAACTAGCGAAAATACCGTAAGACTTTTTTAACAACCTAATATATTGTTTGCACTTGTCATAATTTTGGATGGTTTATGTCTCTTCTTCTTTACGAGTTAACAACAGTGGTTTCTTCCTTTCGCAACGTGGCACCAAATTGAAGATCCCAAGCGAAGCCAGGTACTTCACCACCTGGTCCTTCCAATGGAGTGGAGGTCTTCCTCTTCCTCTGCTTCCTCCGGCGGGTACTGCGTCGAATACTTTCAGAGCTGGTGTGTTTTCGTCCATTCCGACGACATGGCATAACCAGCGTAGCCGCTGTCTCCTAATACGCTGTATTATCTCAAAGTCATCATATATCCCACACTGCTCATCGTTCCATCGAATGCGAGATTCGCCGTGGCCAACGCACAAAGAAAATTAAATCTTTCGCATAACTTTTCTCTCAAAAACTCGCAACGTCGACTAATTAAATGTTGTCTTCGTCCATTTTTCCACATCATATAGCATAAAGGGAATAATGAGTGAATTATAAAATTTGCTGTTTTTCCTACTTGCCTACTTAGTCCGAAGTAGCACCGATTGGCAAGAGATAACCTGCGTTGGATTTCGAGGGTGACGTTATTGTTGGTGTTGATGCTGGTTCCAAGATAAACGAATATATCTGCAACGATTGTTTATTTATGACAGGAGATACTTTATCTTCCCTCGTTCAGGTCAGACTCATTTGATTCGCTTCCTTATCCAGTTTAGAAAAAGTCGAACTACAGGCGCGGATGTTGAGGCCAATGATATCAATATCATCGGCATACGGCAGCAGCTGTACGATCTTATAGAATATTTTACCTTTTCGGTTTAGTTCTGCAGCTCGAATTACACGAAAAAGAGTCGCTTTCTCTGAAACCTTGTTTGGCATCGAACGGTTCGGAGAAGTGCCTCCCGCTCCTTTTTTTTCAAACTTATTTTATTTATTGGACCTGCTTTTTCTTAAAGCCTCAAATTAAGTTATAAAATATTAAATCTATTTAAAAACTAGACAGGGTCAAGTAAGAGATTGAGCTGTTTTGGTGATACATCGCTCTTTAATACGCAGGCATATCTCTTCTTTTAAGTCGTGTTTGATCGCAGGAATGTACCAAAGGGTTTGGGTGATCTCGGAGTTTAGATGTATATTTAATTCTACTTATGGATATTTTCGTTACGCATGTACGATGGTGAACACGTGATTTCTCTTAGCATTTTTGATTGACACCTTTGTAATATATCAATATTAGTTGCACAGGTCGTACCCCACAGTTGAATGCCATACATCCAAATCGGCTTTATGACCGCATTATATACGAATAAAAGCACTTTGTTGTCTAGGCTAAG
Source organism: Bactrocera zonata (assembly GCA_037783105.1). NCBI lineage: Eukaryota > Metazoa > Arthropoda > Insecta > Diptera > Tephritidae > Bactrocera > Bactrocera zonata. The sequence continues at coordinate 324,004 of JBAWJQ010006655.1, read as the reverse complement.
TTTGGAGTTTTTATTTGAAAGCCAATTTAAATTTGCAGCTCTAATCTTCCAACTGTTTATTTTTCTAGAGATGTGTTTTCTCCACGTGAGCCTTCTATCTAAGTGAAAATATTGTTTATTTTTACTGGCGGGCACATCTTTGGTCTTAGCGAAAATGTAATATGCTTACACTTCTGTTCATTCACATTTATTCGCCAGTTCGCTAGGCATTCTTCGACAGAAATTAAATGCTCCGCTAATATTCTTGATGCCACAATGTGGCATTTGTTACGGCTAGCTATTGCTGTCTCGTCCGCAAAAGTTGAAGTTAATACATTATTAGCTGTTGGAAGATCTGCTGTATATATGATGTTGTGCCTAAAACACTACCCTGGGGTACACCAGCCCTTATATGTCGTTCATCAGATATGAAGTCCCACTTTTACCATAAATTTTGTATTTTTTAAATAAGACTCCAATGTTTTATACAATTCCAAAGGTAGAATTTTATTAATCTTATATAAAAGACCTTCGTGCCACACCTTATCAAACGCCTGAACTACATCTAGAAATATTACTGAACAGTGTGTTCAAAGGGTCGACATTTGTATATAAGCAAGAAAAATACGAAATAAAATCAGAATGAATAAGTTCTCCCTGAATAAAAGTCTTTCATTGCCCCCCACCAGAGGTAAGGATTGTAAGAAACTATATTGAGGTACTAACACTGTGCTCAAATGCTTTCCTTATCCCGTTAGTAATTCTATTTACTTTCTCTTTTGTGCCATGTTTCGCACGAAAACCGAATTGATGCATTGGTATTGTATTATTTTCGTGGAGGGAAGGAGACATCTTTGGTAGTAACACTTTTTCAAGTACTTTTGAAAGACAGAGTAGAAGACTAATTAGTCTGTATGAAGACGGCTGTGTTAAGTCTTTTCCAGGTTTATCTATCAAGATAATCTGCGACTTTTTCCATGAAATTGGATAGTGTCCGAAACTAAGAATTGCATTGAAGAGCAAAGATAGCACCTCTACAGCAATAATTGGTAACTGAATTAGCAGTTTTGCTAGTTCGAATTTGGACACAGCTTCTTTATATACATTTCGGTGTTCAATTCTTCCTCACGTTTAAGCGCTATTTTAATTTAAGTACGTACAGTAGATTTTAATTGAAGCTGAGTGGAAGGGGAACGATTTATCTGCCATTTACGTCTTGCCCGCCTTTTTCATTTACAAGCATTTCTATTTCTCTGTTAGAGACTTTTCTGAAACAAAGCGGCTTTTGGCTTTTGTTTGGTGTTGCTAAGACAGCTGCGCTGGTTATTACATCATTGACTTCTCTTATGCTTTCGTCAATATCTCTTCCTGTATTTATTTTGTACTCAATATTAATGTGGCTACTGACGTATTTTTTATATTTTAGCCAATTCGTTTTACAGGAAGTTAGACCCACTTTTGGATTAACGAATATGGTTTGTTCACATAACTTTGTTATTATAGGAAAGTGATCAGAAGATAGATCAGTACATGTATCAGCTGTTATAAGCGATTTATCTATATTTTTGATTACAGCAAAATCAATTAAATCTGGTATTTCCTTGCGATCACTAGGCCAATATGTCAGCTTACCAGGAGATATTATATCTATTTATAACAGTTTGATACAATGTCGTCCTTTCGGATTAATAAGACGTGAGCCCCAGTACGTGTGTTATAATCTCCACCTGCTAGAAATCTTTGACCTAGTCTTCCAAAAAAGTCCTTAAATTCGATTTCTGTGTAGCATGAGATTCTAGAGCATAGTGGTTTAAACGATTTTTAATCAACACTGCCGTGCCACCATGCGCTTTTCCATCCGGATGATTTGTAACATATAGTCTAAATCCCAGTATATTGAAATTATTTTTATTTGTTAGATGAATTTCTGAAATAAAAAATAAAATAAATTATTTGTTAGATAAACTCACGACATTTGTTAGAAGTCATAGGATTTGAACTCTTCTCTGAGGTTGCTATAATTCATAGCGGGGTGTGTGTAACATTTGGTTACGACGTGCTAGAATTCCCTGTAACAACTTCGATTTCAAATCTTTATATACAGGGCAACCTCTGTAGTTAGCAGTGTGATTTCCTCCACAATTGCTGCATTTTTTATTTAAATCCTCTTTTTTAAGAGTATATTTAGAAGTAGGTTGCAGACCACCACACACCACACAGGCACTGCGTAGAGTGCAATATGCTTTCGTGTGTCCATATTCTTGGCAGTTTGCACATTGTAATGGACCAATTCTCTTATGAGGTTCCTCCTCGGTAATTCTGCGATGGAGCAGATATTTTAAATGGTAAAACGTTTGTATTTAATTTTTCTTTAGTTGATTACAATTTGGCATCAGTTCTATTTTGAACATTGGTTGTGGGACTTTGTTTCTGTTAAAAATATTTACTACTGATTTAATGCTAAAACCACCTTCCTTCAGTGCTTCTTTCACATCGATAGAGTCTACCGAATACTCAATACCTTTTATGACAACAACTAGGCCTGACGGAGCATTTGGTGTTAATCAGCATTAGTTTACACAGCTATATTCTGCGGGGATACCACATTCAGACATCGCGGCATAAAGGCAGCTTCTTTTCGTGCTGTCAAAGCAGCTTTGTAATCGACGGAGAGGTGGTTAGAGTCGAATATCTTTTCATTCATTTCCAAGATTTGGCGCATGGTGAATATCTGCTCGGCTGTTGATATGCCAGGTCTAAAGCCAAACGGATAAGGTTCACACGATACTCCCGATAGAACCTTATATGTACGTGATGTTGAAGAGGCTTATCCCACGGTAGTTGGCACAGATTGTGGGGTCTCCCTTTTTGTGAATTTGGCAGAGCACACTTAAATTCCAGTTTTTCGGCATGTTTTCGTCCGATCATATTCTACAAAGAAGCTGACGCATGCTCCTTATCAGTTCTTCGCCATCGTATTTGAATAGCTAGGCCGGCAATCCATCGGCCCCGCCGCTTCAGACGAGTAATTGCTATTCGAACTTCTTTGTGACAACGGAACGTCTGCTCCATTGTCATTGATTGGGTAATCGGGTTCGCCTCCTCCTGGCGTTATGCTTTCACTGCCATTCAGCAGCCTGGAAAAGTGTTCTCTCTATAATTTTAGTATGCTTTAGGAATCGGTTACTAGATCACCTCGTTGGGTTCTACAAAAGTATGCTCCGGTCTTCAGATCTTTTGTTAGTTGCCGCATTTTTTCGTAGAATTATCGAGCATTACCCTTATCGGCCTCTCTCTTTTTATGTCTGCAAATGCGTCTCGCTTCCCTCTTTAACTCTCGGTATCCATCTCATCCCGCACGTTTTGTAGTAGTTCGTAATGTTGCGAGGTACGCAGTCTGTTTTCTGGTTAATGTCCCCGTTCTTTGAGCATGTGCCGGAAGGTCGGTAATCGTTCGTAACCTCCTTGAAATATTTCTGTATCGCATGCTAGCACTTTGAGGTGAAGCCTTGAACTTCTTCTTGATTTTATAAGTTTTAATTAATCTGAGATTATAGCTTTCGTGTTTTCGTATGCAATTTACCGCATTTCAGTTATTTTAGGTATATTGCGATGAATTTATCTCTGTTGAAATTTACTTAAATTTAATAATTAAAAAGTGCTCAATGCAGGGTGTCAGTCCATCAGCCGAAATCATCATTGAAATTCATGGAAATTGAATTGAACATCTCCAAGACATCAATTTATCGTATTTTGACGGAAAATTTGGGCTTAAGGAAGATGTGTGCACGGTTCATTCCTAAGTAATTGACAGACGACCAAAAATTGGTAAAAATCCAACATTCAAAAGACATCACTAAGGAGGTCTAAAGGACAAAAACTTATAATATTGTTACTGGTGGCGAAACGTGGTATTTCCAATATGATCCCGAAATGAAACGTCAGAGTGCTGAATGGAAGGCACCGGACGAGCCAAAACCCAAAAAGTCGCCCATGGAGAAGTCAAGTTTTTTATGATTCCAAGGATACTGTTCAGAAAGAATGTTTTCCACCCGGCCAAAACGTTAATTCTACCTTAGAGTTTTGAAGCGTTGGTGCGTCGAATTCGACGTGTTCTGCTCGAGTATCGCGAAGATGAAAGTTGGCGTTTGTTGTATGATAATGCGTCGTCTCATCGATCGACGCTTGTGACTGATTATTTGACCAAAAATCATATTTTAACCATAAACTGCTAGCCATATTCACCTGGTATAGCACCGTGCGAGCGTTGTGCAGACGTAGAAGCATATTGAAGCTGAAAAATACTATTCGGAATAAAATACCATTTGTTCTGCTTCTTTTTTTTAAGACTTGTTTACTATGGAACCTATCTTTAATGTATAAATACTTTGGTATCAAGATTTATTTAAATTGTATAATGGATAGTATGCGACGAGAACTCGGAGACCGAAATAAATAATAAAAGTAATGTTGTTACCAAATATTATTTTATACAATATATTTTTATTTTATATTTATTTTATACAATATTTATATAAGAACAAAAAGACGAAGATAACGATGGGACTGTATAACAAACGAGGACGAGTAGACAGTCGTTTTCTAGTCACCAAACTGAAAGGTCGACCATATTTTTAGCATCAACTAAACTATCTATTCATTTTATATTTTAAACTGTAATACTTGTGTAGGCTGTTTTGAATAAATTCGGTTTGTCATCAAACATATTCCGTCCATTTATTAATTTAATTTGTTATTATCGTCAAACATACTTGCACTCTACATTTGGGGGCTCAACCATGAAAATTTAAGCCGGAAAAATAACGTTGAAATTGCAGATTACATACGTATATGAAGAAACAGTAGTGTTGCAACAACAGCCATCCTACGGATTGCAATTGTACAACAAAATTGTCCTTTCGCGCGCCTTCTATGAGCAGTAGCGTCAAGTATTAGAAACGTATCGTTTTCAGCAGAGTGTCCGGCTATTGTTATTGAAACAAACATACCAGGAAAGCAATTTACGTCAGCCGAATTAAGAATAATATTTAGTTATTCTACAAAAATATATTTCCCTTGGATTCCTCCAAGGTACTCGTACTTTGGTTAGTTGATAAAATAGTGTAACTTAAGTGGCGTGTCGTATTCTGATTGGTTAAGTCTAGTTTGATCATGCATTGCTTGCGTGATCGAGTGATGTTATGCTTATCGCTGCTTAGCGGATGTATACGTATGCTAGCTGTTATCAGTTGGGTTCAGTGGAGATCATGTATTAACTCCCCCCTCCTTTATTGAAAAGATCTCCTGATCTTTTTATACGTTGGTGATTGCATCTTTCTTTATGAGATGTTCCAATCCTTGAGCCTTCAGTATTTGTTCATATCTGTTTTGTTGATTTTCTTTAAGTTTTAGAGTTTTACATTTCAATGTGGCTTTATACAATTTAAAACTTAAGTATATTGTCGTAGCTAGTAGAGTTACAAATATGTTTTGTATTGGGTGTTCTCCGTATGGTGTAATAAATTTATGTAGTTTTTCAATTTTATTAAATTTATATTTTGAGTTTGATTCTAATATATCTAGGATTTTAATATTATTTTCTTCCTGTAACAGGATATATTTTTTAATTTCCTCGTTTTGATTGCGAAATATTATATTATTTATTTTCATATTTTCTTTAAAGTGCACTAAGTATGTTCCTGTGATAGTTTCATTAATTATTTTATTTTTACCTTTTATTAAAATGTTTCCTTCATTGATTTCAATTATTTCTTCATTTGATTCTTCTTTTACATTGCATAGTTCTTTGAGGTTTAATAACATTGATATTGTACAAGTACCTCTTTTAGTTTCTTGACATAAAAATTTTGATAAAATATTTTTACATTTGTTAATTCTTTTTATTTCACTTTTACACTTAGATATTTCATTGTCTAATTGTAACTTTCCATGTCGATATGCTATTGGGATAATATCGTATGTTTCACATTTTTTATTAATTGTAGTGTATTTTTATATAATAATAAATGTGTTATTAATTCTGCAAGTGTCTATGTCTGAATATTCCATAATATTTGTTACAGGAATGTTTGAATTCTCTAATTTAATATTTTTTTCTATATCTTCCGTGTTTATCGATGCAGAGTAAAAGTTTTTATTTTTAGCAAAATTTATTTTTAAAGTTAAATCTTCAAGTTCTTTGAGTATTTCTTGTATCATTACTTGTTGATGAATTGTTTTATAATTAAAGGATTCCAACAGTTTTTCGAAGTGAGTGTTGATTAACCTCTGTTTATTATTATTTCCTACTATATCATTAATTTGTTGTTTTATTTTTATCATGTATTCATGATCTGGTACGCCTGTTATAAAGCTAAGTGCTGATCCTAAGAAATGTATGCTCCTTTTCTTTCTCCTAATTATGAATTGATTTTTTAACACTTCTATTCTGTTGACTAAGGCTGTGTCCCTATGTAATTCCGGAGAGTTTTTAGATGATGCTGAGAGTGTGTCATAATGTTCTAAAATTTTTGTTAAGTTTATCATGTAATAAAAGTAATCTGATTCATTATAAATGTATGGCGGATATGTCTCGGTTAATATAAACTTTTAATTTTCCAAATTAGTTATTTGGTATTGTAGGGATTTGTTCACTAGAATTATTAATATTATTATCGGGTAGTACATTTCGTATGTTATCCCTTGTGTATTAATTTACTTTTCGTTGTAAGCACCGTATTTTCTTTATTTTCTTTTACTATGTGTTTAATATATTAGGTTGTCAAAAAAGTCTTGAGGTATTTTCGCTAGTCGTCGCTGAAAGCGCGTTGTTCCAGTTTTATTCGTCGCATCGGGTCAAACTATACCTTTTTGGAAAGCTCATTTCACGCGCTAACACGTGTTTGATTGATTGTCGTTTCTTTTAAGTCGTTATTGAGTTATAGCGTCGCATACATGGAGCAAAATAAAGAGAAAATACGGCATATTTTACAGTACAACTACGATAAAGGCAAAATGCATCTGAAGCCGCCAATAAAATTTGTGCAGTTTATGGATCCGATACAGTTTCCATTTCCACCGCACAACGATGGTTTCAACGTTTTCGTTCTGGTGTAGAGGTGGTCGAAGATGCGCCACGCTCCGGAAGGCCTGTCATTGAAAATTGCGATAAAATCGCTGAATTGGTCGGGAGAGACCGGCATAATAGTCATCAAACCGTTATAAACCATTTGAAGAAGCTTGGAGTCACTAAGAAGCTCGATGTATGGGTGCCCCACGAATTGATTCAATAAAAATACCGCAAGACTTTTTTGACAACCCATTATGTTTACACGATGAACAATAATATATTACTGGCTATGCCTAAGATTATATTTAAACTGAGAATAAGTACTGCAAGCGCTCTGCTCTTTAATAGTTATGTTAGAGTAGCGTGTCGTACTTTGGTTAGTTGATAAAATAGTGTGACTTAAGTGGCGTGTCATATTCTGATTGGTTAAGTCTAGTTTGCTTCCATGATCGAGTGATGTTATGCTTATCGCTGCTATGCGGATGTATATGTATGTTAGCTGTTATCAGTTTGGTTCAGTGTAGGTCATGTTTTAACTGCCGCGACAGCATAGTCGTTGTAATCTGAAATTTTGCTGAAAGAAGACGAATATATGTTAAAGAAGGACAATTATGATAACACGAAGTTTTATGTAAAGAAGTTCACTATAGAAATTAAGCTAGACAAAGAAAGTAAGACAATGTGAATGTTAAAGGATACCACAAATCTAATAGGAAAATTCGAATGCATATAAGCACTCTGCTAATAGTTGTATGAATATTGGTAAAATGCAACATATGTAAACCCCTATTAACGTACATTTTCAAAACTTGTATATTAAACTGAAAACTGAAGAACTGTAAGCGAATTCATTCTCAATAGAAATATTTATATTTCTGTGTAATTTCTAGATAAACGAAAATCTAAATTATAGTGTGCCTTAAAAATAAGGTAACATTGTATTTATTTTGAAAATTCTTTATTTATTCTTCCAAATTAATTTCATCCCCATCAAAGTAATCCCCTCCCGATGCAATGCACTTATGCCAACGGATTTTCCAATCTTCGAAACACTGGTTGTCGTCACGTTCCGGGATGGCCTTCAGTCTTCGCTGCGGCTTAAATCTCCTCTATAGTATAAAAACGGTGTCCCCGGAGCGGTCTTTTGAGCTTGGTAAACAACCAGAAGTCGCACGGCGCGAGATCAGGTGAATACGGTGGTTTCGGAACGATATGGGTTGAGTTTTTGGCGAAACGATCACGAATTACGAGGGCAGTATGGGATGGTGTATTATCGTGTTGTAAAACCAAGAATTGTCTTTCCACAATTCCGGCCCTTTTAGGCGGATAGCGTTACTCAAACGACGCATAACGTTCAAATAATATTCCCTGTTGACTGTTTGACCAGTTGGAAGAAATTCATAATGCACAACATCACGATAATCGAAGAAAACAGTCAACATGACATTGATTTTTGAGCGACTTTGGCGCGATTTTTTTTTGGTCTCGGCTCTCTTTTGGAACGATATTCGCTCGATTGATCGGTTGTTTCGGGGTCGTAAGCATAGATCCAAGTCTCATCGCCAGTTATAATGCATTTCATGATACCCTGGTAGTCGGAAAGCATCGCGACGCCTTTTTTCAAAAAAAAATTCAATATTTTCGGTACCAGTCGAGATTTGACGTGCTTGAGGCCCAAAACAGCCTTCGAAATGGTATTGGGTGAGACTTTCCATATGCCAACTTCATCAGCAAGGTCTCTAATTGTTGATCGACGATTTTTCAACACCAAATCTTTGATTTGTTGCACGTGAGCTTCGTTGGTTGAGGTTGATGGTCGCCCTGGACGCTCTTCGCCTTCGACACGTTCACGGCCGGCTTGGAACTACACTATACCACTTGTAAACATTTTTTTAGACATAGTGCCGATTTTCCTCTCACGGGTAAAATCTACTTAATTTCATTAACCTATCTGTCTTGTTAGCCGATAAATGCGATGTAAAAGTTATGAAAATTCGAAAGTGTGTACAAAGTTTATAAATCAAGATAAGACAGGATATATATTAAGATATTAAACTATACTTGTATTTTCGGGAAAAACTTTATATTTATAATAGCTGACCCCGCAGCCGTTGTAATGCGTAAAAATATATGTTTTGAAATGAAAAGAAAGTTAAATTTATCGTTTCTTTTTTTTTTCAATGCAACACTGCTTGATAAACAACATTTTTTGGTTTCTGTTCCGGTGTACAGAAAAGATGGTTTTCCAACTCGTGAGCACGCAACGTATTTCTGACCGTGTGAAAAACATAGCATTTCCAAATTTATGCCCCACACTATGCGAATATCCTTGTGTCCTGTCATTTCAAATGCAATTTTCACTGGAAACGGAATACGTTTAAACTGAAATGGCAAATCGATAGAACTCAAAGGAATTCGTAGAATCAAGCATTCTGCTCCTTGTATTCGATAGGTGCGTCACAATCAGTCAGGTTCCATTACACAGTTTCGGCGCATGAAGATTGCGAAACATAATAACAACAAATCAAACTTTGAGACGCAAATGGTGCGGTGGCATACCAATCCTCTCCAAAGAATTTAGAAATTCCAGTGGGTAATTCATTCATTGTCAAGACGAACTATCGATTTGTGTGAGCGCAAGTCCCCCGGAATTTGACTTTGAATCTTCCTGTTTTAGTCAAAAATATCGGTATTTTTGGCAGCTAACATTTCGCATGCACTTAAGGGATCGTAGTTACGATAATTTGGTCAATGTCCGAACACTCGTGATGAGTTCATATTTCGTGAACTGATAAACGGCAGATGGAATTGCTATCAAACCGCCGGAAATATTAACCGGAATTGATCCATTTCCAATTTTTAGCGAAGACGATGTAAAATGTTTTCGGCAATTTCATTTTTGTTCGTATCGCATAATAGACGCGGATTTGAAGGCTGATATGTGAAAATGATTATCGCGAAAAGTCGTAAAAGTTAATTTTGTTGCTGGCAGTGTTTCCACTGGCTGTACTGTATTCTCTGGGTTGAAGTACACACTTTGGCTTTCTCCAAATTAACTGTGAGACGCACAACAGACGGAAAACGTTCATGAATTGCAGAAGTAAATGTCATACAAAGCGCTTTATTGCAGTTTACGTATCAACCGTATCGTTCAAGTCCAATAACCCCCATGTTGCTTCCTATGGTGACGTACTTTCAAAAGTATTTTATCGATCACACCAAACTGCAATACTAAACACTGATATGAGTTTTGGATATGAATTAGACAATAATGGTGAATATAGTACGATCCATGTGTTGTGAACTTCGATATTCACTCTTCTTAATTGAATGTTGAATGTTCTGCCATTGTCGTCTGGTAAGCGACGCCGATAGAGTGGATATCCCTCATTTCTAGTTTGTGTTTCCGAAAGAAACTTTGATACTATTTCGTGCATTTATTGTCAGACATACAAACCGAAGTATGATTGTGTTGTCCTCAAGGTCCATGAACCATATTGGTTTTCATCACTACATATAATACTACACCTTTTTCTGCATCAGGAATTTCCGCGTGACTGAATGATTTCATCAATTTTATCTGGTGTAACCACCATCCACCATCCAAAGAAGAATGTGAATAATTTTCAAAAATTTTTGAAGCAAACGACAAACAAAACAAAAAAATTGAAAAAAAAATTGTATGCAAAAAATTAACTTTTTGGAATTTTCCAATTTTCCGACTTTTCCTGACTATAAGCATACAGGTTTTTTTATTTCTAAACCTTCCTTTATCTACAACGAACAACCTCTTAAAATTTCATCAATATTGGTTTAGCCGTTCTCTTAGTGTTACTAACGAACAAACATTCATTCGTTTGTATGAGAAAAAGGAAAGGGCTGTTTTTAGGGGTTTTCCGACAATTATTCGAATTTTTTTCTCCGCAGAACTGAAAACTTGATTCAGTCATATGAAAGTTATGAGCGTACATGCAGTTTGGCGACTCTGTTTTATTTATATATAGATTAAATATTCATTACGCATATCGAGTTTTCATTGTTTTTAATATGTATTCTGCTATTCGGGGCGGAGACAAATCCAACGAATCAATAACCATGAAAATTGCAGATCTGGAGTTGCATATATTACCAAACTCCTCAAATTACATAGGTATCGCGCATTTTATTAAGATCCTCAAATTGCATAGGTATCGAACATATTATTGAGATACACTCAAGTTATTGTTTGAAGGGCAGGTGGATTAAAATTTATCTTAGACATGCTAAATTTTCGTCAAAGTCAGCTTATATCTTTATACTATATATATAAGTAAATCGTCTGACCGTGTGTTTCTGAGTGAACGGCTCCTAAACGGCTGGACCGATTTTGATGAAATTTTTTGTGCGTGTTTAAGGAGATTTACAATTTGGTCCACTCGAAGATGTTTATTAAATTAATTTTTCATTTGTAATTAATTACTAATTTTGGAATGTTTCACATTGGATCCCATAGATTGCGCTACCATCGCAGTATCCAATATTCAAACCTTAAATTGTCGTAAATGTGCAAAAAACAAAACGATGCCAAAGTATAAGGCGACATCTGTAGACAAGTTTTCATAATGTGGACAGAGTTGTTCGTTCTTAAGTAATAAATTGGGTGATTTAATTCATCTATGGGTAGCTATAACATTTTTTTCATAACTTCTAACTATTGGAAAGGGTATCTTGACAGGCAATTTAAAATTGCAAAAGATCTGGCATAAAAAAATAGCGTCTCAACTGAAGAGTTGATAAAAAGGTCTATTAAAATTTGAGATATACAGAAAGCTTTTCGAAGCATTGCACAGAGTAATGCAATATTTAAACGGGAACGATGAAGTACATATATGCGTACAATTTCAAACCGATCCTTCCTGAAAAATAATAAAATTGCTAAATATTGGGAATGGTATAATAGAACTGCAATCAAATACACAGTGCAATGAATTAAAACTGGCTCATTTATCATTCGATGAATAATATACCAAGGGCATCCCAAAAGACTGATGCCATAACCTTGCCAGCAGATTTTTTTGCCTTTCCACGCTTGAGAACCGTTTCTTAATATGCAGTCCACTAGGCTGACAATCGATTCGACTCGATTGATTTCACTAAAGCACAGCCCAAATTCAATAGTATTTTTACTCAAAAACCAATTCTTTCTTAACGCACGAAATGCTTTATGACTAATTTTGTTGCTTCACCAAAAATGCGATTATTCCTTAACTAATACTTATAATCTAACTAATAGGAATCACATAGGTGGTATTAGTAGTACTACCTATGTATCAACCACAGTAAAACGTAGGCGGGTCCTCTATCTATTTATATATAAATTGTTGTTGATGTTGGAACATTTTACGTAGAATTTTGGCAAACTGCGCTGCAGCCGTGTCAGATATTGGAGTTTCAGTTGCACCTGGTAGATGACGCTACTCATAAGTATAGTCTAAGCCATGAAGACTATAGCCCATGTGTATGGTGCATAGATTCTAAACATTCATACTGTTATAAGCTCTATACGGGGCATCTCGCCAGGATAGAATTTATAATCTTCTTAATTGGCGTAGACACCGCTTACGCGATTATAGACGAATCAACAACCGCGCGCCAGTCGTTTCTTCTTTTCGCTACTTGGCGCTAATTTGATATTCCAAGCGAAGCCAGGTCCTTCTCCACTTGGTCCTTCCAACGAAGTGGAGGTCTTCCTCCTCCTCTGCTTCCCCCGGCGGGTACTGCGTCGAATAGTTTCAGAGCAGGAGTGTTTTCACCCATCCGGACAACATGACCTGGCCAGCGTAGCTGCTGTACTTTAATTCGCTGAACTATGTCAATGTCGTCGTATATCTCGTACAGCTCATCGTTCCATCGAATGCGATATTCGCCGTGGCCACCGCGCAATGGACCATAAATCTTGCGCAGAACTTTTCTCTCGATAACTCGCACGTCGACTCAAGTCGCACGATATGGAATCGCTTTGTCTGAAACCTCGTTTGGTATCGACCGGCTCGGAGAGGTCCTTCCCGATTCTGACGGAGCTTTTGGTGTTGCTCAACATCAGCTTACACAGCCGTATTAGTTTTGCGGGGATACAAAATTCAGACATCGCTGCATAAAGGCAGCTCCTTTTCGTGCTGTCGAAAGGATTAGTCGAAAAATAAGGTCCAATCAGTTTGTTGACGGTGGGCTTTAATCTTTCACACAATACACTTGATAGAACCTTATATGCGATGTTGAAGAGGCTAATCCCACGGTAGTTGGAGCAGATTGTGGGGTCTCCTTTTTTATGGATTGGGCGTAGCACACTTAAACTCCAATCGTTGGGTATGCTTTCGTCCGACCATATTTTACAAAGAAGCTGATGCATGCTCCTTACCAACTCTTCGCCGCCGCGTTTGAATAGGTCGGCCGGCAAACCATCCGCCCCCGCCCCTTTATTGCCCTTCAGGCGGGTAATTGCTATTCGAACTTCTTCCTGGTTCGCCTTCTCCTGGCGTTGTGCGTCCACTGCCATTCAGCAGGCTGGAGAAGTGATCCCTCCATAATTTAAGTATGCTCTGGGCATCGGTGACCAGATCACCTTTGGGGGTTCTACAAGAGTATGCTTCGGTCTTGAAACCTTCTGTAAGCCGCCGCATTTTTTCGTAGAATTTTCGAGCATTACCCCTGTTGGAGAGCTTATCAAGCTCTTCGTACTCACGCATTTCGGCCTCTTTCTTTCTCTTTCTGCAAATGCGTCTCGCTTCCCTATTCAACTCTCGGTATCTATCCCACCCCGCACGTGTTGTGGTCGATCGTAACGTTGCTTAGTGCCAAAGATACCTTCTTTTCCCACCCTGGCGTTAAAGTCGCCAAGCTTGATTTTGACATCGTGACGGGGGCATCTCTCATAATTGAGCTCCAAGCACTCCTAAGAGGCATCTTTGGTCACATCGTCCTTCTCTTCCGTCGGGACGTGGGCGCAAATCAGCGATATGTTGAATAACCTCGCTTTGATGAGGATTGTGGCTAGACGTTCATTCACCGGAGTGAATGATAGTACTCGACGACGGTGACTCTCTCCCACCACGAATCCCACGCTAAACTTGCGCTCCTTTATATGACCACTGTAGTAAATGCCACAAGGACTTACTCGTATCTGATTGATTCTTCATTGGGAGTGTTTGTTTTACGTGGCGTGTCCCAAACCCAGCGTACACCCTGCGGAGGGGATGTTTCGCCTTCTCACGTCAGCTCGCCTTCTCTCTTTAGGTGTAGGAGATAAGCTGAGATCACAGGATTTGTTAAATGTACCGATTTTTGACAAAATTTTTCTGTACAGATTTGTACAAAATAAATTTTGTGTACCGATACAATTTTCAGTGTTCAAAGGATTGGCGTACTTGAGCCAGAATTTTCCTGTACTGATTTGTATACTTCAATAATATGACAGATATTTGTGCAACCCTGTCTCATGGTTGGGTAGACAGGGTTGCACAAATATCTAGTAAAGTAGATAGCTGATAAGCTTTGAATACATAATTACATATACATATTTGAACGTAATTTTATAATTTTTAAATATAATGATTTCTTCATCAAGAAAAAAGAAAATAGTGGCAATTATGTGTATTTGTGTACACCTAATGCCGGAATTACATGTACAGATATTCTGCATGCAGATCTGCACTATTTTTTCCAGCCAAAACACATTTGCAGTAAATTTTGACAATCAGCTGATTGCAATAAATAATTGAAATTTAAAAATTTTAAAATGGAAGTGGAAAGAAAAAAAAGATTGCAACAATTGCTTTTACTTCTAGTTGCCAAAAAGAAATTAATCAATATTTTAAGCTTGTGCGCGATAAGTGATAAAAAAACACGGGTGTGGACGATTCCTATACATATATATATGTATATGCGGAAAATGAGAGAGAGCTGCATGGTTTTTTCAATAATTTATTCATCTATATAAAAAACAATGATTCCTCTCAGTTCCAAAAGGCTACTCGGATGCAAGTGGATCAATTTATGCTTCTTCTAAGCTTAATTAAAAGGCGTATAGCAAAACAATTACATATACGTCGTCCAATACCAGCAGAATGTCGCCTGGCAATAATATTAGTGTAAGTACATTTTGTTTGTAAATTTTATAATAAATAAATACATATGTTCATCAACTCTTACAATAGATATTTGGCCCATGGAGTTTGCCGCCAGATGTTGGCTTGGGCTTTTCGAGTAGGAGTATCAACAATTGGCAAAATTTTATTGGAAACATCCGCAGCCTTTTGGGATGAACTTTCAGGAATATACTTTGCGCAACAAATAAACATGAGTGGAGGGAAATAGCCGATTCATTTTACATCAAGACAGGAATGCCTCATGTTGTAAGAGCTGTTGACGGCAAACATGTCCAAATCAAGTGTCCGCGAAAATCCGGATCACTGTATTTTAATTATAAGTAATATTTTAGTATTGTGTTGTTAGCCGTTTGTGATAGCAAATATGCATTCACCGCAGTAGACATTGGAGCTTACGGAAGCCAAAGTGATGGCGGAGTGTTAAAAATCAGTGGTTTTGGAAATATAATATTAAACGGAACAATGAACCTACCAGAAGCAGAAAATCTTCCATGTAGTGCGATAAAATCCCCATTTTATTATATGGGAGATGCTGCTTTTCCGTTGACAAAACATTTGATGAGCCCATATCCGGGAAAGTGTTTGGAAGCAAACAGAGATCACTTCAATAAATGTTTATCCAGAGCGCGGGTTACAATTGAAAATAAATTTGGCATTTTAGTGGCTAGATGGCGAGTTCTCAATAATTCTTTGGATATGTTTCCCGAAAATGCCAATACCATAGTTAGAGCTACATTAATTTTACATAATTTTGTAAAATTCCATAACGCCGAATTCTATTGTCCCAACAACTTCGTTGACCACGTAAATGACAATTTGTAGCGCCATTACATCAGAGTACGATATTATCAAGCGCTAACGCAAGACGAAGTGCTTTTGATACCCGAGATCTTAAAAATTATCTCTTCTTTAATAAATAAGTAAATAATTCAATAAATGTATTATAAAATAAATATGTCGGTTCTATGTAATCTGTATGGATTTGTATTCCTCAAAATTGTTTGCGTTGAAATAACAAAAACAACAACTACAAAATAAATAAATAATTTTTGTACTTTTTTATATATTTGAAATGAATGTGATAAATATTATAAAAGATGTTAAAGAAAAACTTATTTTCTACGATTCACAAAAAATGGGTGGAATGTTTGAGAAATTTGGAGTTGTAACTCCGACATTTCCAAGCTATTTAAATTAGCTCCCTCCGCCTGCTTGGCAAAGCTTTAAAAAAATAATTGAATTGCGGATCTCTCCGTGCCACCGACCAATATTTCCTCGGCTAACGACGTCACTCTTTGAAAGTCTCTATTCGAGCTTTCAAGTAATTCCTCAATTTTACGTTTCCGTCCAGTCTGTGTCTGTGTCTGCGTCTGCGGTGATTGAGAAAAGATATTTAAATTGACACTGCTACAGGCGGATTCACCAAAGTCGCTGAGGAAGGAGTCGTCACTTTCTGTCGTTACGGTGCCATAATTGCCTTGTGTGCTGAAAATGCATATATAATAAATAATACAATTATGCAAATAAAACAAGATTATACAAAACCTACTTCAAGTTGTCCATTTCAAAGTCCTTTAAAAACTTTAGGCTCTCCATCAGTGTTGGTACATGTAGGGAAAATTCCCTACACGTAGGGATTTAAGTCGAAAAAAATGGACGTGGGAAAAAAGGACAGATTTTCATATATAAGTAAAATGTAGGGATTTTTCGGCAAAGCAAAATCGAAATTTCTATGTAATTTTTTTCGGTCAAAATGCAAATAAGTCTATTTGGCAACTTTTTATCAAGAATATGTTCGAATGGCAGCATTAAATCGGTTTCAACTTAACGTTGTCAAAGGCAGCACTCTGAAAAAGTGTTTGTATAGCAGCATGCTGGCGTCGCATATAATTCGTTTGCCGCTTTTAATTTACTTTTTGTGAGGTAAGTCTGAAGTAAATTTAAAAGCTTTTGCTTTTATTGACAAAAACCATTTTTACAGAAATTAGTTCTTCAACAGAATCGGACGAGAGTATTGCAAAGAGCCGCAAATATCGTAAACAAAAGTTTACAAATAAGTGGCTAGGAGACGAAAGATTCAAGGGTTGGTTACAAGCTTTGGTCGGTGAGTCGTTTAAATGCAAATGCGCTGCCTGCAACAAAATTTTAAATTGCATCAAGTCTGATTTATTGAAACACGCAGAAACAAAAGCATACCAGAAAAATGTAAAAGCCATAAGCAAAACGAGCAAATTGAATACTTTTTTTAAGAGAAACGTAAATGCAAAAGGGGATATAGATAAAAAAAAAATTGAAATAAGACTCAGCATGTTTTTCGCTGAACACAATGTCGCTTTGAGAGTGGTAGATCACCTAATCCCACTTTTGAAAGAAATAGTGCCGGATTCTGAAATTATAAAAAATGTGGATCTTTGGAGGAAAAAGTGCTGATTGCATTGCAGATGCTCTGTACAAGACTTTTAAGGAATTAATTTTATCCCTAGGAATTCCATTTAATAACATAATAACATAATTGGTAAATAAAATAAAATGGTCATATGTATATTCTTCACATATATGAATATGTATGTATAAACATAAATTTTAAAGTCGTTTTTAATTCCTTGTATTATTAAGGCATGTGCAGCGACGGCGCAAATGTTATGGTCGGGAAATGCAATTCATTCGCTTCCAGATTGATTAATGACATTCCAAACGTGGTCGTTGTAAAATGTATTTGCCATTCGGCCGCAATTATTGCACTGCCAAAAGCACCCGAAGATCTTTTGCGGCAAATCGGTTCGTATGTCTCTGGAAGTTCCAAGAGATGTGCGCTATTGAAAGCTGTGCAGGAAATGTTAGGTGGGAGGAAGAAAAAAATCCTAAGGATGTGTGAAACTAGACGGCTGTCACATGATAGGTGCGTCGAAAGTGTTTTAGAAAACTGGGAAGAGCTTTTAGAATTTTTTACGCAAGCTGTCGCGCAAGATAAGTTGAAATCTACAGAAATTATTTCGTTTGAACTCAATAACGAGTGTAATAGAGCTTATTTACTTTTTCTTAAGTATGTCCTCAACTATTTTAATACTCTAAATGCACTTTTTCAGTCCAAAGTGCCACTAATATATGTTCTTCAACGGGAATCAGAAAAATTATTTTTGAGTCTAGGTCAAAATTTCATTAAAAAGTCGTAACTTAATACTACTTGTGCTGTTAGATTACCGCATATTTCTCTAACAATCGAAGAAGTTTTTTTTTTTTGGGCATGAGTGCATCGATCTCTTAACAACTATTCCGAAGGCTGCTGCAAACAAAATAAGAATGGATTGCCTGCAGTTTTACATTATTGCTTTAGAAGAAATACAGCGAAGATTGCCCCTTGGAACAGGTATATTTACAGAAATGGAGTTTTTAAGTCCCGAAATTGCAATGGGGGTAAAAGGAAACAAAAATGATTTCATATTTAAAAATATTTGCAGCGGATTTAATGTAGATGCTTACGATCTTCTACAAGAGTGGAGAACTTTTGAGTTTAATTTTAAGAGCGATGAAAAATATAATCTTTTAAAGATGGGCACTGAAGAGTTTTGGAGCAATATCACTAAAATGAAAAACTTTAATGACAATTTTCTTTTTCCTACTATATCAAAATTAGCCAAGTTTGTTTTAACACTACCATGCCAATGCAGATTCCGAAAGAATTTTTTCTATAGTTACAGATGTTCGTACGAAAAAAAGAAATAAGTTAAGCCATGCAAATTTAACTTCGATTTGCATAATCCGCTCTTTTTTGCAAGACGAAAATCTAAATTGTTGCATTTTTCAGTGCAAGGAATCGCATCTAAAAAAAATGACAGCGTCTGAACTCTACGACCATCATTAATACTGTTTTTTTTGCACTTTGGTTACATCATGGTTAAAGTATATGTTTACGTGTTTTTTGTTTGTTTAGTTTTTTTTAACCAAATAAATTAATGTCGCCTTAGTTAACCATCCGTTTGATTGGATCATTCTTGTTGTACCTATGCTAGTCTAATTTAAAACATGAAATGTATTTAAATGAAATGAATTTTTTTCTTTATTTATTTGTATATATATATATGTATGTGTACACATACAAGGCAATGGTGCACATATTATATTTTTATGTATTATACATATTTAATATTATAATAAATGTTCCAAATGTCTAACCTTTTGTACTTTAAGGTCAAACTTTTTTGTTTTCTTTTAATATTGTAAGAAATGATTGGTAAAACTTGTAGGGAATTTTGTGGGAAAATTTTAAACAGCGTAGGGAAAAGTGGGGATTTTTTTCTTCTTTGGTGGGGATTTTCCAAAAAAATTATGTACCATCACTGCTCTCCATCCACTTCCACTTTTTGTGTGGCGAATATACGCCGCTTCCTGATGGTCTCTTTTTTAAGCCTTTGTAAAATTTATCTCGTAGTGTCCGCCAACGGGCCTTTAGCTTCTCACCTCAAAACATTCAAAACCTGAATAAATATAAATTTTCTGTTAGATTATAAAATTAAAGATTTACCTGGAATATGCAATTTCTCCGATAGCTCCTGAAATTTGGCGTCCCTCAGGTAGCTATTTTTATAATTCCTATGACTTTTGTCATATAGGAATCGGTTTTCGCTAACAAATTCAATCAATTTTTCTTCCATTTTTTTATATCTTTTGTTTATTTTCACTGAACAGCTGAGCGCAATTTAAAACGTTACCGGACTTTGCTCAAAAATTAATTATTTGAATGTTGTCAGCACTGCCTCTGCGCAGAGAAATTCAAATTTCACATGCCGTGCAGATCTGCATTGAGGTGTAGAATTTGAACTGTCAAATCAGTACAAATTTTTTTTCTGCACGCAGAATTCTGCATATGTAATTCCGGCATAACGATAAATTATGATAAAACTGCATTGGAGTCCAAAATTGCCAATGCGGTTGTGAACTTGACGCACTCTAACCAGACTTTGCGTGTAATTTGTTTTTTGTATTATTGTACGCTGTTTTCACATTCGCCCGTTTGGCTTTGCACTCATCAACACTACGGCCATGACAGTTCGCTGCAACTTCTCCCCATGCATTCTCTCTCTTCTGTCGGTTTTTATAGTCCAATGAAGAATATTCCCACAGACAAGGATGTTTTTCTATTCTTCTTCTTCTTTACTGGCGTAGGCACCGCTTACGCGATTATAGCCGAGTCAACAACAGCGCGCCAGTCGTTTTTTCTCTTCGCTACTTGGCGCCAATTGGATATTCCAAGCGAAGCCAGGTCCTTCTCCACTTGGTCCTTCCAACGGAGTGGAGGTCTTCCTCTTCCTCTGCTTCCCGCGGCGGGTACTGCGTCGAATACTTTCAGAGCTGGAGTGTTTTCAACCATCCGAACAACATGACTTAGCCAGCGTAGCCGCTGTCTTTTAATTCGCTGAACTATGTCAATGTCGTCGTATATCTCGTACAGCTCATCGTTCCATCGAATGCGATAGTCGCCGTGGCCAACGCGCAAAGGACCATAAATCTTTCGCAGAACTTTTCTCTCGAAAACTCTTAAGGTCGACTCATCGGTTGTTGTCATCGTCCAAGCCTCTGCACCGTATAGCAGGACGGGAATTATGAGCGACTTATAGAGTTTGGCTTTTGTTCGTCGAGAGAGGACTTTACTTTTCAATTGCCTTCTCAGTCCAAAGTAGCACCTGTTGGCAAGAGTAATCCTGCGTTGGATTTCCAGGCTGACATTGTTGGTGGTGTTTACGCTGGATCCAACATAGACGAAATTATCTACAACTTCAAAGTTATGACTGTCAACAGTGACGTGAGTGCCAAGTCGCGAGTGCGACGACTGTTTGTTTGATGACAGGAGATATTTCGTCTTGCCCTCGTTCACTGCCAGACCCATTTCTTTTGCTTCCTTGTCCAGTCTGGAGAAAGCAGAACTAACGGCGCGGGTGTTGAGGCCGATGATATCAATATCATCGGCATACGCCAGCAGTTGTACACTCTTATAGAAGATGGTACCTTCTCTGTTGAGTTCTGCAGCTCGAACTATTTTCTCCAGAAGCAGGTTGAAAAAGTCGCACGATAGGGAGTCGCCTTGTCTGAAACCTCGTTTGGTATCGAACGGCTCGGAGAGGTCCTTCAAGATTCTGACGGAGCTTTGAGTGTTGCTCAGCGTCAGTTTACACAGCCGTATTAGTTTTGCGGGGATACCAAATTCAGACATCGCGGCATAGAGGCAGCTCCTTTTCGTGCTGTCGAAAGCAGCTTTGAAATCGACGAAGAGGTGGTGTGTGTCGATTCTCCTTTCACGGGTCTTTTCCAAGATTTGGCGCATGGTGAATATCTGGTCGGTGGTTGATTTACCAGGTCTAAAGCCACACTGATAAGGTCCAATCAGTTTGTTGACGGTGGGCTTTAATCTTTCACACAGTACGCTCGACAGAACCTTATATGCGATGTTGAGGAGGCTAATCCCACGGTAGTTGGCGCAGATTGTGGGGTCTCCTTTTTTATGGATTGGGCATAGCACACTTAAATTCCAATCGTTGGGCATGCTTTTGTCCGACCATATTTTACAAAGAAGCTGATGCATGCTCCTTACCAGTTCTTCGCCGCCGTGTTTGAATAGCTCGGCTGGCAATCCGTCGGCCCCTGCCGCTTTGTTGTTCTTCAGACGGGCAATTGCTATTCGAACCTCTTCATGGTCGGGCAATGGAACGTCTGCTCCATCATCATCGATTGGGGAATCGGGTTCGCCTTCTCCTGGCGTTGTACGTTCACTGCCATTCAGCAGGCTGGATAAGTGTTCCTTCCATAATTTAAGTATGCTTTGGGCATCGGTGACCAGATGACCTTTGGGGGTTCTACAAGAGTATGCTCCGGTCTTGAAACCTTCTGTAAGCCGCCGCATCTTTTCGTAGAATTTTCGAGCATTACCCCTGTTGGCCAGCTTATCAAGCTCTTCGTACTCACGCATTTCGGCCTCTTTCTTTTTCTGTCTACAAATGCGTCTTGCTTCCCTCTTCAACTCTCGGTATCTATCCCATCCCGCACGTGTTGTGGTCGATCGTAATGTTGCGAGGTAGGCAGCCTGTTTTCTCTCTGCTGCGACACGGCACTCCTCGTCGTACCAGCTGTTCTTTTGCACTTTCCGAAAACCAATGGTTTCGGTTGCAGCTGTACGTAAGGAGTTTGAGATGCCGTCCCACAGTTCCCTTATACCGAGTTGCTGACGAGTGCTCTCAGAGAGCAGGAGTGCAAGCCGAGTAGAAAATCGTTCTGCTGTCCGTTGTGATTGCAGCTTCTCGACGTCGAACCTTCCTTGTGTTTGTTGGCGTGCGTTTTTTGCTGCACAGAGGCGGGTGCGAATTTTGGCTGCAACAATATAGTGATCCGAGTCGATGTCAGGACCTCGGAGCGCACACACATCTAAAACACTGGAGACGTGTCTTCCGTCTATCACAACATGATCGATCTGGTTGGTGGTTTTTCGATCCGGAGACAACCAGATAGCTTGATGTATCTTCTTATGCTGGAATTTAGTACTACAGATAACCATATTTCGGGCCCCGGCGAAGTCGATCAGCCTCAACCCATTTGGGGATGTTTCCTCGTGGAGGCTGAATTTACCGACCGTAGTGCCAAAGATACCTTCTTTGCCCACCCTGGCGTTGAAGTCACCAAGCACGATTTTGACATCGTGGCGGGGGCATCTCTCATAAGTGCGCTCCAAGCACTCATAAAGGCATCTTTGGTCACATCGTCCTTCTCTTCCGTCGGGGCGTGGGCGCAAATCAGCGATATGTTGAAGAACCTCGCTTTGATACGGATTGTGGCTAGACGTTCATTCTCCGGAGTGAATGATAGTACTCGGCGACGGATTCTCTCTCCCACCACGAATCCAACACCAAACTTGCGCTCCTTTATATGGCCACTGTAGTAGATGTCACAAGGACCTACTCGTCTCTGTCCTTGTCCCGTCTATCGCATTTCTTGGACGGCGGTGATGTCAGCCTTTACTTTCACGAGGACATCAACCAGCTGGGCAGCGGCACCTTCCCAATTAAGGGACCGGACATTCCAGGTGCATGCCCTCAATTCGTAGTCCTTATTTCGCTTGCCATGGTCGTCATCAAAAGGGGGGTCTCTCATCCGAGGCTGTTTGGTTGTTTTCGTTGGTGCGTTTTTTTACGTGGCGGGTCCCAAACCCAGCGCACAACCCTAAGTAGGGGATATTTCGCCTTCTCACTTTAGCTCGCCTTCAAATGGATGTTCTTAGGCTACCCAGAGGATACTTGGTCAGAGACCGGAAGTCGTGAGCTGCTTGAGTCATATGTAAAATAATCGTTTCTGGCCACTCCCAAGTGAATGGCGATCAGAGAACTTTCCTCACTTGCGTGAACTTCTACACATGACTCCATACTCCTCCTGTTTTTCTATTATTTCTATTAAATTAAACACATCTTCCGAGGACCATGCCGTTGTAACTTGAAAACGCTTTCTCTTTTTATCTGGCGCTGGTGTTGGTTCTGCAGACATATTGGATATATTTTGGCATATTACGGTAGTCAAATTATCAAAGATTTCATCTTCATCTGTATCCATATTCTGAAAAATAAATGAACAATATTAATATATTAAATGAAGCTAGGTCCTTCTCCATTTGGTCCTTCCTCTTCTTCTGCTTCCCGCGGTGGGTACTGCGTCGAATACTCTCAGAGCTGGAGTGTTTTCATGCATCCGGACAACATGACCTAGCCAGCGTAGCCGCTGTCTTTTAATTCGCTGAACAATGTCAATGTCGTCGTTTATCTCGTACAGCTCATCGTTCCATCGAATGCGATATTAGTCGTGGCCAATGCGCAAAGGACCATAAATCTTTCGTAGAACCTTTCTCTCGAAAACTCGTAACGTCGACTCATCGGTTATTGTCATCGTCCAAGCCTCTGCACCATATAGCAGGACGGGAATTATGACCGACTTATAGAGTTTGGCTTTTGTTTGTCGAGAGAAGACTTTACTTTTCAATTGCCTACTCAGTCCGAAGTAGCACCTGTTGGCAACAGCAATCCTGTGTTGGATTTCCAGGCTGACATTGTTGGTGGTGTTAATACTGGTTCCTAAATAGACGAAATTATCTACAACTTCAAAGCTATGACTGTCAACAGAGAAGTGAGAGCCAAGTCGATGATATCAATATCATCGGCATACGCCAGCATCTGTACACTCTTATAAAAGATTGTACCTGCTCGATTAAGTTCTCCAGCTCGAACTATTTTCTTCAGAAGCAGATTGAAAAAGTCGCATGAAAGGGAATCGCCTTGTCTGAAACCTCGTTTGGTATCGAACGGCTCGGAGAGTTCCTTCCAGATTCTGACGGAGCTCTTAGTGTTGCTCAGCGTCAGTTTACGCAGACGTATTAGTTTTGCGGGGATACCAAATTCAGACATCGCGGCATAGAGGCAGCTTCTTTTCGTGCTGTCGAAAGCAGCTTTGAAATCGACGAATAGGTGGTGAGTGTCGGTTCACCTTTCACGGGTCTTTTCCAAGATTTGGGGCATAGTGAATATCTGGTCGGTTGTTGATTTGCCAGGTCTAAAGCCACACTGATAAGGTCAAATCAGTTTGTTGACGGTGGGCTTTAGTCTTTCTCACAATACGCTTGATAGAACCTTGTACGCGATGTTGAGGAGGCTTATCCCACGGTAGTTGGCGCAGATTGTGGGGTCTCCTTTTTTAAGGATTTGGCATAGCACCCTTAAACTCCAATCGTTGGGTATGCTTTCGTCCGACCATACTTTACAAAGAAGCTGATGCATGCTCCTTACCAACTCTTCGCCGCCGTGTTTGAATAGCTCGGCCGGCAAACCATCCGCCCCCGCCCCTTTATTGTCCTTCAGGCGGGTAATTGCTATTCGAACTTCTTCCTGGTCGGGCAATGCGTCCACTGCCATTCAGCAGGCTGGAGAAGTGATCCCTCCATAATTTAAGTATGCTCTGGGCATCGGTGACCAGATCACCTTTGGGGGTTCTACAAGAGTATGCTTCGGTCTTGAAACCTTCTGTAAGCCGCCTCATTTTTTCGTAGAATTTTCGAGCATTACCCCTGTTGGAGAGCTTATCAAGCTCTTCGTACTCACACATTTCGGCCTCTTTCTTTTTCTTTCTGCAAATGCGTCTCGCTTCCCTATTCAACTCTCGGTATCTATCCCACCCCGCACGTGTTGTGGTCGATCGTAACGTTGCTTAGTGCCAAAGATACCTTCTTTTCCCACCCTGGCGTTAAAGTCGCCAAGCTTGATTTTGACATCGTGACGGGGGCATCTCTCATAATTGCGCACCAAGCACTCCTAAGAGGCATCTTTGGTCACATCGTCCTTCTCTTCCGTCGGGGCGTGGGCGCAAATCAGCGATATGTTGAATAACCTCGCTTTGATGAGGATTGTGGCTAGACGTTCATTCACCGGAGTGAATGATAGTACTCGACGACGGTGTCTCTCTCCCACCACGAATCCCACGCTAAACTTGCGCTCCTTTATATGACCACTGTAGTAAATGCCACAAGGACTTACTCGTATCTGATTGATTTTTCATTGGGAGTGTTTGTTTTACGTGGCGTGTCCCAAACCCAGCGTACACCCTGCGGAGGGGATGTTTCGCCTTCTCACGTCAGCTCGCCTTCTCACTTTAGCTCGCCTTCAAACGGATGTTCTTAGGCTACCCAGGGGATACTTGGTCAAAGACCGGAAGTCGTGAGCTGTTTGAGTCATATGTAAAAGAATCGTTTCTGGCCACCCCCAAGTCAATAGCAATCAGATATCTTTCCTCACTAGCGAGTTATATGTAGACTGTCATCCCAACCAGACACCACACAACAAAATACTGTAAATTGAACAAAATAAAAGATTAAAAAAAAAAACAAGTAAACATAACAAAAAATAAGATAACAAGTAGAGATAAAGAACATAATGCAAATGCATACAAACATGTTTTGGTCCTTATGTTTGACTGTAATGATAACCCAGACATTATCGGGTAAACCACACAATCATGTTTGTTTGCATTCGATAGAAAATATAATTACATTTAACAAATATTGTATTTCATAAGAAAATAAAAAAAGCGAAGAAATAGATTAAGAAAATTGTAATCCCTTTAGTAGTTATATAAGCAGAACATAATTTGAAAAAGAAACAGAATAAAATATAATGTCACGGAAGTAACATCGTCGGAATTTTTATTTTTTCCTCCGCTCGGACAAAACCAAAACTGGCGCAGTCGGCAGGATCAAATTGCAAAGTTGAGCGATACTAAAAACTGAAGTTTTTTTTAAATTTCGTAAGCTTTAGTAACGGGAAGCAAATCCTAAGACTAGCTCCCATTTTAAAAATCTCTTATATATATGTATATAAATATATAAGTCGGTCGGCACAGATAGCCAAGTTTAAGAAACTTAAGTTTCCACATAAGTTATCTGGAACGTCGGAGAGCGACTCCGAGAATTACCATTTGTGAAGGCGAAGAATAACTTCATTCCGCCCATACACATTACCAGGAAAAGTGGGATTAAAGATTAATGCCCCACACACAGAAGACGCAGAGAGAGCGAAGTGCACCATACAAAGCAACAACAACGAGTTCAGTTGTATTTTAAAGGGGATACATCAGCAATGATGTGATGACAGGATCGCAAATTTGGAAGGAAGCTTCAATAATCATGGACTTTGACGGCAAAAATTTATTATCGTTCATCAGGGAAGTTGACATGATCCTTCCTTTATTCAACCCCAACCCATCAATGTTGGAATTTGCAACGCGGCGACACGTCAAAACAAAAATTAAAGGACAAGCAGCAAGTGTCATCCGGCCTTTGGGACCTACACCAACATGGCAGCAAATAAGAGAAGAACTCATAAAGAATTTTGGAGTAAAGGAGTCGTAC
The DNA here is from genome assembly GCA_037783105.1 of Bactrocera zonata. NCBI lineage: Eukaryota > Metazoa > Arthropoda > Insecta > Diptera > Tephritidae > Bactrocera > Bactrocera zonata. The sequence goes on along the minus strand of JBAWJQ010006655.1, from coordinate 296,886 downwards.
CACACACTTTGCAATCAGGCGATTACACTACGAAACTATAACGTAAGTCAATATTTTCAAACTTTAAAAGATATTTTAGGTAAACTAAATTTAAAACATGAATTCGATAGGATAAAGCCAATAGAATTTTCTCCAATTAACATCGAAAGTATAATTCTAAGAACATTTTCAAAAGGGATACACCCCAACTTAAGCAGTGTAGTGATTAGTAGAAATATAAGCACCATTAGAGAGGCTTTTAGCGTTCTTCAAGAACAGGTTTGCTAATACAATTTGATAAAAGACAAAACAATTATCAAAGAAATAACACAGTACAATAGCTAATCGGGGGGGTGAGAAATTCCAAGTCAGGGTGATGGTACTAGGTCAGTATAGTAAAACCCTCAAAGGGTTTGGCGTTCGTGTATAATCGAAGGAGGAGCTGAAGAAGATAAAAGTAAATGATTTTTTGAAGTGCTTCGAAGATTGGAAAAACCGTTGGCACAAGTGTATAATATCTCATGGGGATTACTTTGAAGGGGACAAACTATATATTCATGAATATGTAAATAAATAATTTTTGAAAAAACGCAAAATTCGCGATACTTTTTGAACACACCTCGTAAACATTATACAAATTTAAAGACTTTCACAATAAATTACATTGTTATTAAAAACTGTAGTGATACGGATAATTTTATTATATCATCCACCTGTACTGGTTACCAGGTTAAACGTTCGAGCCATAGTGTGAGGCACTATAGATTAGTGCAATAATTGAAAGAAAAACGAGAAAAATTAAAACAAAAAAAAACCGAATTGTGTGGTGAACAAAATCCAAAAGAAAAAAAAACACAATGCAGTGCCCACACAGAACAAAGTGAAGTAACACAAAAAAAAAAAAAGGCAAAACAGAACAAAACCATATATAATTACAAATATAAAAAACCAGAAATCATAACTTATCCATATATACATACAAATGTATGTACTATATAATATTTCAGTGAGGTGAGAAAAATGTGAACAGAGTGGAAAGAAATTAAAAACAACACATAAACCGGGCGTGAAACCTCCAAACTAAAAATATATATAAACAATAAACAGACATACGTGCGAGTTGATACTTTAACCTTTAACCACAACCTTATGTTTCAGTAAATATTAAAGAAAAATCATCAAAACAACTTTATCTTAGAACAATAGAAGCGCACTATCAGTACAACAAACAATAACAACCCAAATAGTTATTTACTAGTAAACAACCAGCATCTCAATAGTATGAGCAGCGATAAGCATAGCCTGCAACTGGAACAATAGCCTCGAGGTCACTTTATCATTATCGACTGCCGAGTAACAAGTTACCACTTGTAACACTTGTACAGTTTAAGTGTAATATATTCAAAATTAAAGAACATGTGTATACCGTGAAATATTATACAAATAAAGGATCAGTCAGAACCAATCTCATTAAATAAATTAACTCGCGCAGTGATGTCGTGGCAATGCATCGACGTTTGACCTGGCAACAACAAATTTTTAATTTCATCCCAGTTTGAATTACATGAAAATGTGATGAAAAGATCTAGCCGATCGTAAGTACGTACATAAGTCATGGCGTCTTGACTATATTCTTGCATACGGCGCGGACTACCAGTATATGATGATGGAAGAACATAAGCGGTGCCGATATTGTTAATTTTATTTGTTGCATCTACGTTACCAATAATGGCGTCACGCAAATGAACGTACTCCTCAGAACTAAGTTTTGCTTGATTAAACTTAATGTATCGTAATCTCTCACTTTCAATTTTCATATACATATCGACAACATACTGATGAAATATCTGTCGGCATCGGAAAATGTTATTATCTTCATTAGCACGAATCATCAACCGGTATGCATAGAAGTTCATTGCACTAACTTTCTTGGTCAGTTGGATTACTTAGTTTAATATTTAAAGAACATGTGTATACCGTGATATTCATCTTCTCCTACCCGAAATATCAATGGATCATAAGAACGATGATTGTCTTGAATTATTTGCACTGTATTATATCTGCGTTGTATATGTACATATGTCTCCACGTTCAGTTGGATCACCAGCCATAACAACTGCAACTTCATTCACAGTTGGAACAATATGTTAGATTGTCAAAAAAGTATTGCGGATTTTCGCTAGTTGGCGCTGAAAGCGCGTAGCTCTAGTTTTATTCGTCGCATCGAATTCGAACGATTGATTGTCGTTTCTTTGAAGTCGTTCGTGAGTTATAGCGTCGCAAATATGTAGCAAAATAAAGAGAAAATACGGCATATTTTACAGTACTACTACGATAAAGGCAAAAATGCATCACAAGCCGCCACTAAGATTTGTACAGTTTATGGACACGATACAGTTTCCATTTCCACCGCACAACGATGGTTACAACGTTTTCGTTCTGGTGTAGAGGTGGTCGAAGATGCGCCAAGCTCGGGAAGGCCTGTCGTCGAAAATTGCGATAAAATCGCTGAATTGGTCGAAAGAGACCGGCTGTAGTCATCAAACCATTATAAACCATTTGAAGAAGCTTGGAGTCACTAAGAAGTAGAAGTGGATGTATGGGTGCCAAACGAATTGATTCAATAAAAATACCGCAAGACTTTTTTGACAACCATTATGTGCCTGCGTGCTCTATATTAGGTACTTTGTCCGCTTTAATGACAATGACACACTTGTCGTTTTGCAAGTCTATTTGAAAGATACTTGAATAATCGTACTAATTGGTTATTGTTTTGCAAGAACGTTTCCAAAATTTCAACGATTTCTCCCTCCTCTATCTGCTCTATACGATTGTATGCACAGCGTGTATTAGCTTGTTTTTCCTCATCGCCCACGAAGTAAATTTGTAAGAGTTTTGGATCGGCATCAGGCATTGGAAGCAATGAACCTATTTTGGGGTACACTTTACCTTGAATCTTGAATGTAAACTCAAAATTGCGACCATCTTCATTATGAAATTTTTGTTGTTCCAAAAGAGGTAATTTGGAAGTAAGAATTAAATTTACGAATTTTAGGCAAAAATAACTTTGATTGAGATGTGTTTCCAGCTAATAGCGTTTTTAAAGGTTCTGGTGGCGGACTTAGTGATGGCAAAGAAATTTTTTCCAGATGTGCAACATAAACCTGCCGATTCACCTTTGTAATTAAAAGCATGATGATATTGACATTCATTGTCCATACTACCAGTCATAATTAACGGGTGAGATGAATAGTCTACTTCAGGATCTTGTTGAAAAGCAAGACGATTGAATGATGCTCGTGTTAATGCTCGACGATTTTGGTTCCACTCTTTGACGTGTCTCTCGTTGCCTTAATTTATTAGCACGAAGACGTTGACTGCGTTGCTCTGAATTCTCATTTGCACGTGAGTTTGCTATTTGTTCTCTTACACTAGTTGTCAAGTGCTCTTCTACTATTCTGTTCAATCGGTGGTTACAGACCAGTTGCGCATTATGAGAACGTCGAACAATGTTTTTTGCTTTTCCACGAAGATGTAGCATTTTTTTGTAGAAATAATATATACAATGAATCTATAAAGGTTTATGTAAAATATGTACTTCGTAACAGTCACAAATTCCAAAATAAATAATTTTGAGAAAAAAGTACAAAAAGTAACAAATGTGTCCAGCTGAACCGTTCTTTATGAATCTTCATCCAGGTATGAATTCTCGACAGGAGCTCTTGAAAAAATTATTTTAGCATTTGCGAAATGCCGTCGGGTAGGTAGCTAATGTAGCACACGTTTGGAGCTCTTGAACTCCTTAAATATTTTATGTTGAAAAAACAAAAAGGATAAATATCCTTTTTTACGAATGTATTTCTGGGAAAAATAAGAATTCATATTTTTGGACTACAGCATAATAAAGGTGGCATAAATTTTATATACCAATTAAAGTAATAAATATAAAATTAACAATGATATATTCCCAACCCAATTTGCATAATTTTTCTGTATATTAACAATATTAAACTAAATAATAATTTTTTGTTATGTTATTTTTATAATCTTGTATAAGAAAACCGTCTTAATACTCGCTCTTCAAAATTTCATATTACCGAATTGAAAATGCCGTCGGCATATGTGCAAATAGGATATGTTGCCTCTTTGAATTTTTCATAGAAATGAAAACTGCGCTGTCAAACTGCTGAAGTGACGGCTTATAGCTTACAATATATGTATGGCAAACTAAAGTAAAGGATGGAGTCATTTGTAGAAGTTCACGCAAGTTTTGGTTTCGTCCGAGCGGAGGAAAAAATAAAAATGCCGACGATGTTACTTCCGTGACATTATATTTTATTCTGTTTTTTTTTTTTCAAATTACATTCTGCTTATATAACCATTAAAGTGATTACAATTTTCTTAATCTATTTCTTTTTTTTTTATTTTCTTATGAAATACAATATTTGTTAAATGTAATCTTATTTTCTATTGAATGCAAACAAGCATGATTGTGTGGTTTACCCGATAATGTCTGGGTTATCATTACAGTAAACATAAGGACCAAACATGTTTGTATGCATTTGCATTATGTTCTTTATCTCCACTTGTTATCTTATTTTTCCTTTTATCTTTTATTTTCTCCAATTTACAGTATTTTGTTGTGTGGTGTCTGGTTGGGATGATAGTGTACACATAACTCCCCCCTCCCCTAATGGAAAACTCTCCTGAGTTTGAATAGTATTGTTTTTTTTTTCATTGAGTGTTTTAGCTTCTTCGAATTTATAAGTGACATTTTTGTATTCAAAAACATTTTCAATTTTTGCTGTTATTTCTTTCCCTGTTGTATTTGGTATAGGAATAATAGTTTTTAATTGTATCGATTGAAATTCTTTTGGGATTTTGACCACGAACATTAACAAATTTTCTTTATATTCCAAGGCGCATAATTTTATATATTGAAGTTTGTTGAGGTCTATGTTGTAATTATAAATTTCTTCATTTGTTAAAATGCTTGGGTGAAAAATACCACTTTTTGCTGAATCTGGTTTACTGCGTCTTTGAGAATGTTTATCTTTATTGTTTGTTGATGAAGAATCAATATTTTGTCTGTTCTCTCTTGATACATTGAAGAATTCTTTCTTTCGTCTTCAATAATTTGTTTTAATTTTGTGAATGTGTTCGAAAAGAAATTATTAATTTTTATTTGGTGGTTGAGAGCTGTAATTGAATTACAGTGGAACTTCCTCATAGTGAATTCGCAAGGGACCTGAAAATCGCTTCACTATATGGAGACTTCATTATATAGAAATTCATTGTTTTCTTTTGTAATTTTATTTAAAATAATCAGTATGTTTGGTTTGAATTACATTCTTCCATTTTTCATTTTCAACAAAAGTTTCCAAATCATTTAGACAGTTAAAAACATTAATCGGTACGTCACTTTTCATCTCCACAAAGATTCTAATAGTGTTAATGGAAGAAGAAACTTGTCCTAATGTAGGTAATGCCTCATCAGTATCTGCCATTTCTTCTTCAGTGTCCAAATCGACTTCATCAATATGTAAAAAGGAAAAAAAAGAAGTTATGTTTATTACATAATTATTTGTTTGGTTACAACAAAAGTAAATATTCACCAGGTACAGCTGGAACTCCGCGACTTTCTAGAACGCTGCTGAGGATATCTTCCTCGGACGGGTTTTCCGAGGTCGGCACATCAATATCAACATTGACATAGTCCTCCAATGATGCCTCGATATTTGTCACTTTTTTAAATGAAGTCTGCAAAGCAGCCAAATCCGTTATTGAAAGGTCTTCTTCATCCCACTGCTCAGATGGATTCTGCATGGCATCTTTTGAAAATCCTGCCTTCCTAAAACAGTTGGAAATTGTTTTTGGTTTAACATAGACATCCCATACAGTGCTTAAATTTCGAATAGCGTGGAGTAAGTCTATGGTAAAAACGGAAGTTCCCCCATCCAGCTGAGCCAATATATGTATTCGTTAAAATACGTTTCCTGTAATGTTGTTTCATGTTGTGGATAATGCCTTGGTCCATTGGTTGCAGTAACGAAGTCATGTTGGAAGAAAATAAGCAAGCTGAATGTTTTTTAGCTTGTCTTTTACATCTCTAGGATGCGCAGTGCAGTTATCAACAAAAAGTAAGACCTTCCTGTCTTGTTTACCAAATTTTTTTGTCCAGCTTTAGAATCCATTTGGTAAAAATCTCACTTCACTGGTCATCCATGCTTTTTGTTAAACTCATAATCGACATCTAACGATTTTACTCCCTTAAAGCACCTCGGATTCTTCGCCTTTCCGATTACAAGCAATTTAAGTTTTTCCGATCCAGTCATATTGCTTCCCACCATGACAGTTATTCTCTCCTTGCTTTGTTTTCCGCGAAAGCATTGCTTATTTTTGAATGTCAGTGTTTTATTTGGCAGGCATTTGAAAAACAATCCAGTCTCATCGGCATTAAAGATGTCGTTTGCGTTGTAATTTTCAATTAATCTTGGTAAAACGTTCATTACCCATTCTTCGCGATTTTGTAGGTTGGCGTCAGCACTTTCTCCACATAACTTTTTTGAACAATACCATGGCGCCTTTTGAACTTATCTAACCAACCTGTACTTGCCTCAAATTCATGGTGTCCTAGTGCTTCAGCAAAATCTTTGGCCTTTTACTTCAATATTGTTCCAGATAAAGGGAGATTCTTACCACGTGTAACGACTATCTATTTCAGCACTGCTTCATCAATATCTTCAAACTGGCAAATTCGAAGCATTTTGCGTTTTACGCTAATTGCCGCATCTTCTACATTTTTCAAAATCATTTCCTTATTTTTTAGAATATTTGATAAAGTGCTGGGAAGTATTTCAAACTGATTAGCAATATCTTTCTTTCGTACCTTCCCTTCTTTAACTTCGTTAATAATTAATAACTTTTTTTCAAGTGAAACGCTGCTTCGATGCGTTATTTTTACTTCAATTTCTTAACACAACTGAACTCCTACTACAATGTACATATGTATGTATTTTCATTTTGGGATTCCCCGTATTACATTTCTACATTTCGTGTATTTCTGAGAATACGCAGTAACAAATAATTGAGTGTAACCGAAAACATATTTGAAAAAATTCACTATACGGAGACAAAACGTATGAAGCTTGATTTTCAGCAGTAAAATTTTTTCATTACATAGAAAACTTCACTATATAGAAATTCATTATAAGGAGACAAAAATGCACCGAAAGTAGAACCAAAAACCTGTGTCTTCAAAATGATTTCATTGTAGGGAGAGCTTCATTGTAGGGAAGTTCACTATAAAGAAGTTGATTTTAGTCAACAAGAATTCAAGTTCACTATAAAGAAGTTGATTTTACCTCTCAAGATTTCAATTTCATTAGATAGGTTGTAGTAATGTAGATGCGAATATGTTTGCGAGATTTTTGTTATATTATTTAGTATGTAAAGAATTTCACGAGGGTCAATTATGTGAGATGATGTAACAATCTGTTTAGTGTTGGGGATAATTTCTGCGTATCCATTGTCGGTATGTATTTGATGTACTTCCAGTTTGGCTGCATTACTAATTATTACAATTGCTATCATCAATGTTATTTTGAAGATGTATTTGACCTAAAAAATTTGTTTGGACGTTTAATATTTATCGGGTGAATATTATCTAATGACAATTTTCTATACCTTGGTTCGTATTTGTGCCGAACCGCTTTATAATTTTTGAGTGTTATTAAACTCTTCTCTATTTGTATTAGTTTTCCTATGCATTTTTCTTTAGTCTTCTGAATTGTGTCTTTAATCAAATTTTTATCAGTATTTCCATTTGTAACCTCAAGAGGTGTGGTTTTAATTGTATAATGACAAGATTTGTTATACCATTCTATGCTTTGAAATACTTTTTCCGCTGTCGAAAGGCTTGGTTTTTCAAGTTCTAGGACTCTAATTCTTTCGGAGAGAGTATTGTGAGATCTTTCGATATCTGAATTCCCAGTATGACTGTTCGGTTTTGTAAAATGAACTTCTATTTCTTCTTTCCTAAAAAAATCTTTTTTGTTAATTGACTTGAAACTTTCTGGGTCTTCCTTTGATAGAAAAGAATAATCTAAGCTTTTCTATGATAGCTGAATGCCATAGCAAATTTGTCTATAAAAGTAAGGAAGTAACATTTTCTATTTATGTGTATATCTGCGTGAACTATTTCATTTATATCTGATGGTATTTTCGTTAATTGAAATTTTGGTTTTAAAGATTTTCTATCATATTTTGCTCTATTGCAAACATCGCAATTATTTATATATTTTTGAATCAAAACTTTCAAATTTTTCCAGTTTTTTTCAATTTTTCATAATTTTCATTAATAACTGCATGGCCTGTTTCATTCTTATGATATTGAGCAATTTGTTTATAAACTTGATCTTCATTTTTCATATCTTTAGCATGGAATTCACATCTAAAAAACTTTACCTGTCTATTAAATATTTGAATAAGGTTTTGCTGAACTGTATTGTACTGATTATCGGTTAAATAAGAAAAAAATACCTACTTTTCCACTATTTATGTGCCTACGACAAAGATCTAAGATATTATTATTTTTTATATCATCTGCGCTAATAAACATTTTCTTCGTGTTGCCTAGTTCTTCAGGTTCCATAATTTTCTTTTTTGTTAAAATGATGGATGTATTGAAGCGATTTACAATAGTATGTAAAGTTGGAAAATGATCACTTAGTTCCTCCTCTTGAAAGTGGATTGTAGCATTTATGCTTATGTTGTCTTCTTCCAATGAATGAATCTCGCCTGTGTTACTATCTATTCTACTTAGAAAATTAAATTAAAAATTAAGATGTCGTCTAAATAAACTACGCATATCTTGTTGATATATTCCCAAAGAACTGAATTCATTAAACGTTAGAAAGTTGCTGGTGCATTCTTTAGTCCGAAAGGCATTCTTATAAATTCAAAGTGTCCTTGGGGTGTAGAGAAAGCTGTTTTTGGTCTATCTTCTTCTTTGTGTATACCGTGATATTCATCTTCTCCTACCCGAAATATCAATGGATCATAAGAACGATGATTGTCTTGAATTATTTGCACTGTATTATATCTGCGTTGTATATGTACATATGTCTCCACGTTCAGTTGGATCACCAGCCATAACAACTGCAACTTCATTCACAGTTGGAACAATATGTTAGATTGTCAAAAAAGTATTGCGGATTTTCGCTAGTTGGCGCTGAAAGCGCGTAGCTCTAGTTTTATTCGTCGCATCGAATTCGAACGATTGATTGTCGTTTCTTTGAAGTCGTTCGTGAGTTATAGCGTCGCAAATATGTAGCAAAATAAAGAGAAAATACGGCATATTTTACAGTACTACTACGATAAAGGCAAAAATGCATCACAAGCCGCCACTAAAATTTGTACAGTTTATGGACACGATACAGTTTCCATTTCCACCGCACAACGATGGTTACAACGTTTTCGTTCTGGTGTAGAGGTGGTCGAAGATGCGCCAAGCTCGGGAAGGCCTGTCGTCGAAAATTGCGATAAAATCGCTGAATTGGTCGAAAGAGACCGGCTGTAGTCATCAAACCATTATAAACCATTTGAAGAAGCTTGGAGTCACTAAGAAGTAGAAGTCGATGTATGGGTGCCACACGAATTGATTCAATAAAAATACCGCAAGACTTTTTTGACAACCATTATGTGCCTGCGTGCTCTATATTAGGTACTTTGTCCGCTTTAATGACAATGACACACTTGTCGTTTTGCAAGTCTATTTGAAAGATACTTGAATAATCGTACTAATTGGTTATTGTTTTGCAAGAACGTTTCCAAAATTTCAACGATTTCTCCCTCCTCTATCTGCTCTATACGATTGTATGCACAGCGTGTATTAGCTTGTTTTTCCTCATCGCCCACGAAGTAAATTTGTAAGAGTTTTGGATCGGCATCAGGCATTGGAAGCAATGAACCTATTTTGGGGTACCCTTTACCTTGAATCTTGAATGTAAACTCAAAATTGCGACCATCTTCATTATGAAATTTTTGTTGTTCCAAAAGAGGTAATTTGGAAGTAAGAATTAAATTTACGAATTTTAGGCAAAAATAACTTTGATTGAGATGTGTTTCCAGCTAATAGCGTTTTTAAAGGTTCTGGTGGCGGACTTAGTGATGGCAAAGAAATTTTTTCCAGATGTGCAACATAAACCTGCCGATTCACCTTTGTAATTAAAAGCATGATGATATTGACATTCATTGTCCATACTACCAGTCATAATTAACGGGTGAGATGAATAGTCTACTTCAGGATCATGTTGAAAAGCAAGACGATTGAATGATGCTCGTGTTAATGCTCGACGATTTTGGTTCCACTCTTTAACGTGTCTCTCGTTGCCTTAATTTATTAGCACGAAGACGTTGACTGCGTTGCTCTGAATTCTCATTTGCACGTGAGTTTGCTATTTGTTCTCTTACACTAGTTGTCAAGTGCTCTTCTACTATTCTGTTCAATCGGTGGTTACAGACCAGTTGCGCATTATGAGAACGTCGAACAATGTTTTTTGCTTTTCCACGAAGATGTAGCATTTTTTTGTAGAAATAATATATACAATGAATCTATAAAGGTTTATGTAAAATATGTACTTCGTAACAGTCACAAATTCCAAAATAAATAATTTTGAGAAAAAAGTACAAAAAGTAACAAATGTGTCCAGCTGAACCGTTCTTTATGAATCTTCACCCAGGTATGAATTCTCGACAGGAGCTCTTGAAAAATTTATTTTAGCATTTGCGAAATGCCGTCGGGTAGGTAGCTAATGTAGCACACGTTTGGAGCTCTTGAACTCCTTAAATCTTTTATGTTGAAAAAACAAAAAGGATAAATATCCTTTTTTACGAATGTATTTCTGGGAAAAATAAGAATTCATATTTTTGGACTACAGCATAATAAAGGTGAAATAAATTTTATATACCAATTAAAGTAATAAATTTAAAATTAACAATGATATATTCCCAACCCAATTTGCATAATTTTTCTGTATATTAACAATATTAAACTAAATAATAATTTTTTGTTATGTTATTTTTATAATCTTGTATAAGAAAACCGTCTTAATACTCGCTCTTCAAAATTTCATATTACCGAATTGAAAATGCCGTCGGCATATGTGCAAATAGGATATGTTGCCTCTTTGAATTTTTCATAGAAATGAAAACTGCGCTGTCAAACTGCTGAAGTGACGGCTTATAGCTTACAATATATGTATGGCAAACTAAAGTAAAGGATGGAGTCATTTGTAGAAGTTCACGCAAGTTTTGGTTTCGTCCGAGCGGAGGAAAAAATAAAAATGCCGACGATGTTACTTCCGTGACATTATATTTTATTCTGTTTTTTTTTTTTTCAAATTACATTCTGCTTATATAACCATTAAAGTGATTACAATTTTCTTAATCTATTTCTTTTTTTTTTATTTTCTTATGAAATACAATATTTGTTAAATGTAATCTTATTTTCTATTGAATGCAAACAAGCATGATTGTGTGGTTTACCCGATAATGTCTGGGTTATCATTACAGTAAACATAAGGACCAAACATGTTTGTATGCATTTGCATTATGTTCTTTATCTCCACTTGTTATCTTATTTTTCCTTTTATCTTTTATTTTCTCCAATTTACAGTATTTTGTTGTGTGGTGTCTGGTTGGGATGATAGTGTACACATAACTCCCCCCTCCCCTAATGGAAAACTCTCCTGAGTTTGAATAGTATTGTTTTTTTTTTCATTGAGTGTTTTAGCTTCTTTGAATTTATAAGTGACATTTTTGTATTCAAAAACATTTTCAATTTTTGCTGTTATTTCTTTCCCTGTTGTATTTGGTATAGGAATAATAGTTTTTAATTGTATCGATTGAAATTCTTTTGGGATTTTGACCACGAACATTAACAAATTTTCTTTATATTCCAAGGCGCATAATTTTATATATTGAAGTTTGTTGAGGTCTATGTTGTAATTATAAATTTCTTCATTTGTTAAAATGCTTGGGTGAAAAATACCACTTTTTGCTGAATCTGGTTTACTGCGTCTTTGAGAATGTTTATCTTTATTGTTTGTTGATGAAGAATCAATATTTTGTCTGTTCTCTCTTGATACATTGAAGAATTCTTTCTTTCGTCTTCAATAATTTGTTTTAATTTTGTGAACGTGTTCGAAAAGAAATTATTAATTTTTATTTGGTGGTTGAGAGCTGTAATTGAATTACAGTGGAACTTCCTCAAAGTGAATTCGCAGGGGACCTGAAAATCGCTTCACTATATGGAGACTTCATTATATAGAAATTCATTGTTTTCTTTTGTAATTTTATTTAAAATAATCAGTATGTTTGGTTTGAATTACATTCTTCCATTTTTCATTTTCAACAAAAGTTTCCAAATCATTTAGACAGTTAAAAACATTAATCGGTACGTCACTTTTCATCTCCACAAAGATTCTAATAGTGTTAATGGAAGAAGAAACTTGTCCTAATGTAGGTAATGCCTCATCAGTATCTGCCATTTCTTCTTCAGTGTCCAAATCGACTTCATCAATATGTAAAAAGGAAAAAAAAAAGTTATGTTTATTACATAATTATTTGTTTGGTTACAACAAAAGTAAATATTCACCAGGTACAGCTGGAACTCCGCGACTTTCTAGAACGCTGCTGAGGATATCTTCCTCGGACGGGTTTTCCGAGGTCGGCACATCAATATCAACATTGACATAGTCCTCCAATGATGCCTCGATATTTGTCACTTTTTTAAATGAAGTCTGCAAAGCAGCCAAATCCGTTATTGAAAGGTCTTCTTCATCCCACTGCTCAGATGGATTCTGCATGGCATCTTTTGAAAATCCTGCCTTCCTAAAACAGTTGGTTTGGTTTAACATAGACATCCCATACAGTGCTTAAATTTCGAATAGCGTGGAGTAAGTCTATGGTAAAAACGGAAGTTCCCCCATCCAGCTGAGCCAATATATGTATTCGTTAAAATACGTTTCCTGTAATGTTGTTTCATGTTGTGGATAATGCCTTGGTCCATTGGTTGCAGTAACGAAGTCATGTTGGAAGAAAATAAGCAAGCTGAATGTTTTTTAGCTTGTCTTTTACATCTCTAGGATGCGCAGTGCAGTTATCAACAAAAAGTAAGACCTTCCTGTCTTGTTTACCAAATTTTTTTGTCCAGCTTTAGAATCCATTTGGTAAAAATCTCACTTCACTGGTCATCCATGCTTTTTGTTAAACTCATAATCGACATCTAACGATTTTACTCCCTTAAAGCACCTCGGATTCTTCGCCTTTCCGATTACAAGCAATTTAAGTTTTTCCGATCCAGTCATATTGCTTCCCACCATGACAGTTATTCTCTCCTTGCTTTGTTTTCCGCGAAAGCATTGCTTATTTTTGAATGTCAGTGTTTTATTTGGCAGGCATTTGAAAAACAATCCAGTCTCATCGGCATTAAAGATGTCGTTTGCGTTGTAATTTTCAATTAATCTTGGTAAAACGTTCATTACCCATTCTTCGCGATTTTGTAGGTTGGCGTCAGCACTTTCTCCACATAACTTTTTTGAACAATACCATGGCGCCTTTTGAACTTATCTAACCAACCTGTACTTGCCTCAAATTCATGGTGTCCTAGTGCTTCAGCAAAATCTTTGGCCTTTTACTTCAATATTGTTCCAGATAAAGGGAGATTCTTACCACGTGTAACGACTATCTATTTCAGCACTGCTTCATCAATATCTTCAAACTGGCAAATTCGAAGCATTTTGCGTTTTACGCTAATTGCCGCATCTTCTACATTTTTCAAAATCATTTCCTTATTTTTTAGAATATTTGATAAAGTGCTGGGAAGTATTTCAAACTGATTAGCAATATCTTTCTTTCGTACCTTCCCTTCTTTAACTTCGTTAATAATTAATAACTTTTTTCAAGTGAAACGCTGCTTCGATGCGTTATTTTTACTTCAATTTCTTAACACAACTGAACTCCTACTACAATGTACATATGTATGTATTTTCATTTTGGGATTCCCCGTATTACATTTCTACATTTCGTGTATTTCTGAGAATACGCAGTAACAAATAATTGAGTGTAACCGAAAACATATTTGAAAAAATTCACTATACGGAGACAAAACGTATGAAGCTTGATTTTCAGCAGTAAAATTTTTTCATTACATAGAAAACTTCACTATATAGAAATTCATTATAAGGAGACAAAAATGCACCGAAAGTAGAACCAAAAACCTGTGTCTTCAAAATGATTTCATTGTAGGGAGAGCTTCATTGTAGGGAAGTTCACTATAAAGAAGTTGATTTTAGTCAACAAGAATTCAAGTTCACTATAAAGAAGTTGATTTTACCTCTCAAGATTTCAATTTCATTAGATAGGTTGTAGTAATGTAGATGCGAATATGTTTGCGAGATTTTTGTTATATTATTTAGTATGTAAAGAATTTCACGAGGGTCAATTATGTGAGATGATGTAACAATCTGTTTAGTGTTGGGGATAATTTCTGCGTATCCATTGTCGGTATGTATTTGATGTACTTCCAGTTTGGCTGCATTACTAATTATTACAATTGCTATCATCAATGTTATTTTGAAGATGTATTTGACCTAAAAAATTTGTTTGGACGTTTAATATTTATCGGGTGAATATTATCTAATGACAATTTTCTATACCTTGGTTCGTATTTGTGCCGAACCGCTTTATAATTTTTGAGTGTTATTAAACTCTTCTCTATTTGTATTAGTTTTCCTATGCATTTTTCTTTAGTCTTCTGAATTGTGTCTTTAATCAAATTTTTATCAGTATTTCCATTTGTAACCTCAAGAGGTGTGGTTTTAATTGCATAATGACAAGATTTGTTATACCGTTCTATGCTTTGAAATACTTTTTCCGCTGTCGAAAGGCTTGGTTTTTCAAGTTCTAGGACTCTAATTCTTTCGCAGAGAGTATTGTGAGATCTTTCGATATCTGAATTCCCAGTATGACTGTTCGGTTTTGTAAAATGAACTTCTATTTCTTCTTTCCTAAAAAAATCTTTTTTGTTAATTGACTTGAAACTTTCTGGGTCTTCCTTTGATAGAAAAGAATAATCTAAACTTTTCTATGATAGCTGAATGCCATAGCAAATTTGTCTATAAAAGTAAGGAAGTAACATTTTCTATTTATGTGTATATCTGCGTGAACTATTTCATTTATATCTGATGGTATTTTCGTTAATTGAAATTTTGGTTTTAAAGATTTTCTATCATATTTTGCTCTATTGCAAACATCGCAATTATTTATATATTTTTGAATCAAAACTTTCAAATTTTTCCAGTTTTTTTCAATTTTTCATAATTTTCATTAATAACTGCATGGCCTGTTTCATTCTTATGATATTGAGCAATTTGTTTATAAACTTGTTCTTCATTTTTCATATCTTTAGCATGGAATTCACATCTAAAAAACTTTACCTGTCTATTAAATATTTGAATAAGGTTTTGCTGAACTGTATTGTACTGATTATCGGTTAAATAAGAAAAAAATACCTACTTTTCCACTATTTATGTGCCTACGACAAAGATCTAAGATATTATTATTTTTTATATCATCTGCGCTAATAAACATTTTCTTCGTGTTGCCTAGTTCTTCAGGTTCCATAATTTTCTTTTTTGTTAAAATGATGGATGTATTGAAGCGATTTACAATAGTATGTAAAGTTGGAAAATGATCACTTAGTTCCTCCTCTTGAAAGTGGATTGTAGCATTTATGCTTATGTTGTCTTCTTCCAATGAATGAATCTCGAATCTCTTACTATCTATTCTACTTAGAAAATTAAATTAAAAATTAAGATGTCGTCTAAATAAACTACGCATATCTTGTTGATATATTCCCAAAGAACTGAATTCATTAAACGTTAGAAAGTTGCTGGTGCATTCTTTAGTCCGAAAGGCATTCTTATAAATTCAAAGTGTCCTTGGGGTGTAGAGAAAGCTGTTTTTGGTCTATCTTCTTCTTTTATTAATACTTGATGAAAGCCTTTTGCAAGATCTTATGTTGTGAAATACTGAGCTCTTCCAAGTTGGTGAGTATTGTTTCTATAATGGAGTATTGGAAATTTGTCATCTATAGTGACTTCGTTTATCTTCCTGTAGTCAATAACTATTCTCCATTTTTTCTTCATTGAATTGTCTTGCTTTTTCGGTACAATCCAAAGAGGCGAGTTGTACGGGGAATTACTTTCTTTAATTATACCTTGGCGCAACATCTCGTTCATCTGTCTACTAATTTCTTCTTCATGAATTTGGGGATATCTATATATTTTATTATAAGTTGGTCTACTTGTTTTTGTAACAATTTCATGCTGAATTTCATGAGCATGAGAAAGATTTTTACCTTCTTGGAAAAATAAATCGCTATTTGCTTTTAGAATGTATTCTAATGTTTGCTTTTCTTCTTCATTCATGTCACTATTTGATAAAATATCTAGCAAATTCTCTTTACATTCTGTAAGTATATTAATATCTCCGTAATTGTAAGAGCATGAGTTTATAAATTTAATTTTGTTGCCGTTTATTTCTACATACTCCTTTTCTAAATTAATTATTGCTTTAATAGGTTTTAAAATATTCTGTCCTATTATAGCATCAAAGTTATTATTTTTTATGTTGGTTAGTTTCCAATGTATATAACTTTTTTCATTGAATTCGTTTGGGGTTGGGGTGACTAACTCTTTATTTAGGGAAAAATTTTCCTTAATGGTGCTAAAGTGTATTGGTTTATCAAGCTCAATGCATTCGTAATCTTTTAACACATTATAATTTAATAATGATGTTGTAGACCCTGTGTCAATAAGACATTTAATTATACATTGAACAGGGTATATTAAGTTTGTCACGATGTTTGTAACAGCCAGAAGGAAGCGTCGGAGACCCTATAAAGTATATAAGTTAAAGTACAATTTATTGGCCAGGCAATCAAATGTTTTCTACTCCTTTATTTACATACATTCGAGTACAAGTTAAAGTACAATTTATTGGCCAGGCACCGTGTGCTCCGGCTTGAGCTCAACTTAAATCTAACCTAGCCCAAAACCTAACTTAATCATTAAGCCCTAAGAACGCATATTCAGTAGTCGACGCTGCCGGCTTTGACGTCTGCGTCGTGCTGACTCTGCTTCATACAATTGTTTATCCAATTGGTGATAGTGCAAGCAACGATCGCTGGTCAACTGTTTACGCAATCGGCTATTGACACTGTTTATGTTGTTTACGTAATCTGCAGAACGGCGAATGATATGTCGTTGCTTTAGTGGCGGTCGTTGCCCACACAATCTGCTGATGAGGAAAGATGTTGTATTGGCCTCACCACATTCGTACCCAACTGGAAATTGGGCATTATGTGGTAACTACTCCCCCCCCTCGAAACACGATCGTCCTCGTGCGTTGCCATATCTTTCACTACCAGGTTGATCTCGTGTAATGCTCGTGTTTTCTTCTTGTACTGCCAGAGGAAAGCGAGGCCACTGATCAACGCAGCTACTCCCAGACCCAGGATGAAAGCGAGTGTCCGGCTCGTGACAGTCGTTAGTTCTTCTTTAATTTCGTCAATGGTTTGTAGATTTTGATTGTTGAGGCGGTGAAGGTAAGGCAAACGCAAAATGGACTCATGGCCAGTGATGTTCAGCAGGGGTCATTCTGTTAACGTACTTAGTGCCGTTCAGGAACACAACGTCCTCGAAAGTGACGAGATACGTGCCACTTACATTTCTCTCAGGTGTTTCATCAATGGCGATTCTGGTTGGGCTGTCGTTAATGATTATGACTCCATCGTCATCTATGGTGCTAGCGTTAAGGTGACTCGGTTGCGTGTTACAATGTGCTGTGCCACCGGTGTGAAGTTGCAGAGCGCATGTTGTATTTGTAGTTAATCTGCAGAAGGTTGAAGTTGTTGTTCCTTCACAGTTGTTGACCGCCAAAATTCCGCTCTTGCACTCGACCACTTTGTTTTCGTTGATTTGCAGTACGACGCCGTTGTGTACCATCGGAAAAATCAAAACTTTCCTATACAAAAACTCAATTCTAGGATATTTGATTATAAAATGAATTACATTATTGTGCTGAAGACCTTTAACGGTTGACACTTCCATTAGTTCAGTGATTGCTATATCTGTGATTGGCCCAACCAATAAGGATTTCAAACCCTCGTCATCAATGATTACTGGATTTACTACCTTTATTTTCGCAAGGGTTATTGCGTGCATTATATTCTGAATTTCTGTGATCATAATCCTATTTCCAGTGAGTAAAATTTCAAAAAGGTGCGCCGTATCGATTTTTTCTTTCTTCGCTTCTTTAAGGAGTTCATTTACCGTACTAGTTAGTGCGTTAATCTGTTCCTGTGTCTTTGTGTTAATCACTACCTGTCTATTGTTGGATTCTATTAGTTGGGCTTCTGTCATTCTAACTTGGTGGAAATCGTCAGTTTCTGGGGTACCTGTGATAAATTTAAGGGCTGAACCCAGAAAGTCTAGGCTTCTCGCCATTCTATGATGTACGCTTATAGCGGCTAGTAATGTTCTAATATGTCCATTGTCAGTCTCTAGCAACTTTCGCATGTGCGACTGCGGGAACAGGTCCGTCATGTTGGCAGTTTCGTCTGTCATGCGCATAAACTCGGTCAAATTAGTTGAGTGCCTCAGGTAATTGTATTCGTTCCATACTAATGCGTCGCCGTCCACTACCGGTATGTAATGCGAGTGTGAGTAATCCGTTAATTTGTCTGCCGCTATCCCGAAAGTGAGAAGTATTGTGATTGAAAACCTAAAGAAGCAATTAGGCTGTTCACGATAAGGTGGTTATCAGGTTATGCGGTTATGTGATTAAGTGAACAACAACAAAATGCGGTATGACAAAATAACCAAAGTTGACCAACCTATGCCCTTGTTTACAGATTATGTGGTTATTTGCTTATTTCCAGTGTTAGAAAGTCGTTGGAATTTTACTAAATGGCAGCACAAAAAATAAATAAAACTAAGCGAATGGCATTCCTATTTAGATTTTCTTATTGGAAAATCTGCTATTAGCAGCTGTTTTTTGTTTACAATCGGCAAATTAAAATCGGAACAAAAAGCATTCAAAAGCATCAAAAAGAATCAAAAATCAGCAAAAATCAACAAAAATCATCAAAGTAAGTAAAAAGATAAAGTACAAAATAAATATTCATTGTTTGTCATTTATTTATACTCTAATTTTATTGTCTACAGAAATACGAAAGCGCCGGCGAGAAAAGGAGGTGAAAAAATGGACGGAAGCCGAAATTAAAACCGTGCTGTCCTATATGCAGGATCACCGAAACGTCGAGGTTAGTTTGCGACACATTAGTTATTTATTTTGATTTAATTACATCTCCTTTAATTTCAGAAACCAACAGCGAAAATTTTCTACACTAAGTTGCTTGCAGTGACAAAAATTGAAGGAACGTGGAACACCTTAAAATGTAAGATTCGCTACTTAAAAAGCCAAATAAAATCGGCAGAACACTGGCTAAATTCCACGGGCGCTGGAGTAGAGGATGGCGATGTGGAGCTGACTGTGATGGGTAGATTTTATATATATTTTAATGTCAACTTTGGAATTAAATTGATTTGCTTTATTACAGATAAAGTGCTTAAAATTTGTCCGCATTACAAGCAATTAGCGGACATTTTTGCTACGGAGAGGGAAGCTGAGGTGGTGGTAATGAGTTCCTCTGCAATGGAACTCGACACTGAAGAAAATGTTGTGGATGTTTTGGAAGACCCCGAACCCAAAGCGCAGGAAGAAAATGATATCCTCGTATCTGAATTGGCATCTGGCTCATCTGCGGCCAGCCCTTTCGTAGAAAAAATTAAGGCCAAACAGAAAAACACTGCCATAGATAAACTGGCAAAATTAGAATCAGAAAGAATGAGTTTTCGCGAAAAACAGCTTCAATTTGAAATTGAAAAATTCAATTGGATGAAAGAAGTTGAAGCCAACAAAAATGAAAATGAAAAGAAAAAGATTGAATACGATTTCCAACTCAAAAAAATGGAGTTGGAGCAAAATGAAAGAATAAGAATATTGGAAATAGAAATGAAATATAAAAGTAATAATAATAAAAATATTATATAACTAGAGGACCCGTCCACGCTTCAGTGTGGCTGATACATAGATAATACTACCACTACCATCTATATGATTTCTATTAGTTGGATTATAATTATTAGTTAATAAGATATAGCATTTCTGTGAAACAACTTGTGTTAGTTTACAAAAAAATGGATCATAGAGCATTTCGTGTGTTAAAAAATCATTGCTTTTTGGATGAAAATACTGTTGAATTTGGGCTCAGGGAAATCCACCGATGAAAAGATATTTGCTAAGCTTAAAGAGGCGAAAGCTCTGTGCAAAGCGGGTGCCCCACATATTCATAATCCAAAAAAATTACGAAATAAAGCCGAATTTTTGAGTCGGTGATAAAAACATAGCTCCATCATTTCCCACTGGAGTCCAATCGACAGTCATTCTAGTGAACTGCACATGAGCAACCGGTTCTCAGGCGTGGAAAGACGAAAAAGGCGGCTGGAAAGGTTATGACATCAGTATTTTGGGATGCACGTGGTATATTTGGTACATATTTGGTTTCTTTTCTACTATTCTAAATACTTAGCAATTGTATTATTTTTGAAGAAGAATCTGTTTAAAATGGTACGCATATATTCAAAGGATTCCTACAATCATGAATTTTGAAATTATTATGTTTTCAGCCAAATCGGTTCAGCCGTTCTTGAGTTATAAATGGTGTAACTAACAACAACTTTCTTATATACATATATAGATAATATATGAGGTTGTTTTTATTATTAATTAATTTTTTTTTTTTTTTTTTTGAAGAAATGAAATATTCCTACAAACATGAATTTTGAACACATGCTTATGATTTGAAATAT
The DNA here is from genome assembly GCA_037783105.1 of Bactrocera zonata. Taxonomy (NCBI): domain Eukaryota; kingdom Metazoa; phylum Arthropoda; class Insecta; order Diptera; family Tephritidae; genus Bactrocera; species Bactrocera zonata. Next base: position 275,908 of record JBAWJQ010006655.1, on the reverse strand, counting down.
AATTTTTGTATTTATGAGTTGTATTAAATTTTGACATAAAGAGATAAAAGGTATCCTATGTCCTTACCCTGGTTCTGAGCTACCTCTCCACCAATTTTCAGCCAAATCTGTTCAGCCGTTCTTGAGTTATAAATGGTGTAACTAACATCAACTTTCTTTTATATATATAGATATAATATATAATATAATAATCAATAAAAAAATAAATAATTATCAGTTACTTGTTATTAAAACAAAAATATGAATTTTTATTGAAAAATTAAATTGTATAGTGCTTGTCTTTTTAGTTCGGGGGTAGGTGCAACAATAGCATCACCATCATATTGGTATCCATGGGCTTCGAAACTTTGCCTTTCAAAGTGTGAAGAATCTCGCCCTTTCAAGAGTATGTTGTGCAGCACACAGCAGACAAGTACCCATTTATTAAAAAATGTTTGACTCTCCCGGTCTTTTATTTTTATCCGCATTTGTTTCAAACTACAAAACTTTTCTTTAAGAATCCCGAAACAATTTTCGACTCTAACACGATACTGGCTGTGTACTTTGTTGAATTTAGCTTGTCTTTCAGAGTCTGCTAAAGAAGAATTGCTTCGGTATGGTGTTATTAAATGTTTTGTCAACTTATACGCAGAATCACCTGCAATCCACTCTTCTCCACTAAATAAGCTAGTTGTGTTTCTTCCAATATGAGATTTCCTAAACACTTTAGAATCGTGGTAGCTTCCGGGATTGCCCACTTCTGCATGTAATATGCGTAACTTATGGTCACATACTACTTGCAATTTGATAGAGTATATTCGTTGCCGAGAAAAATACACCTCATGATTTTTATTCGGCTTTTCGGCCAGTTTAATCTCGCTACCGTCAATGTAACCAATGCAATATGGTAATTCGAAGAACGTTTGGGAAACAAGTTCCCGGCGTTCTGCCGGTCCAGGCCAATGAATGAATTGAGGTAGTTTATTCAAAATTGCCGAAAAAACTCTTTTGGTGATATTGGTCAATGTACCTCCATCTCCCACACCAAAAGTTGTAGCGATTTTACGTACAGAAGCACTTTCACCCGATGAACCTAATCGGAGCAATACGATTGCGAGTTGCAAATCTACAGGTATTTGTAAACTTGAATTAGTAAAGTTCATATCATTAGAAAATATTTCTAGGAGATGAGCGAATTGCCATTTGCTGACGCGCAGTATTTGTAAAAATCTTCCATCGTCAAAGCAACACAGAACATTTTCTCGCCAATGAATAGATTTTGGAAGATGTAGTTCATCTCCCCGTCTACTACAGATGATTAAAGTTATATCCTCTAGCAGTTCATCTAGGACTTCATCCATTGCATTATGACACTGTTCAGGGCGCAGGATGTCTGCAAATTTTATACAAAGACTTTTTTGAACCCTTAAAATTCGGATTATTCAATAAGAACATACCTTCAATAAAATCCATTTCCTGAATAGCAGAACTTATTTTAAATTCGATTATTTTGCTTTTTAAACTTTGCTTAGGCATTTTATAAGTTGGAATTTCACTGAACTAAAATTGTAAACAATGAACAGCTGTTTGTGTAAAAATAAGCAAATAACCATATAACATAGGGTGCTCACGGAGCATAGAGGTTATTTTTAATCTAATAAGCACATAACCCGATAACCACCTTACCGTGAACAGTCTAAATATAAGGTGATTAGAAATTAATGTCGTCATTTTCTAAGGCTAAGTACTTTATCTAAGGTTGTCCTTATGGACTATCCTTCCATTTATTAGGACTGTTGTCCCCAGATCTGCCTCTACTCTCCTCTCCTCATACAGGGGGGTTAACTTGTTCCCTAACCTTCTATTAGTTTTTACCATTACCTTTTCCCCCACTTCAAAGACCCTGTTCTGCCTTGACGGGTTATTTCTATCGAGCTGAGCCTGTTGTGCTTGTTCAATTTTACCTTTCACTTCCTTTCGGAATTCTTCGGTTGAAGCGTATATTACCTCAATAGGCTCTTTATATGTGACCGAGTGTATTGTTCGGTTGTATTCAATGGTAGCTTGAATGATCAGGTCCATTGTATCGCTTATTCTTCTTTCAAGTTTAAGGCACCTAGCAATTTCTACCAAGGTACTGTGAAACTTCTCTACCTGTCCGTTGGAAGTACTGTGGAGAGGGGGAGCCATATACCATATCAATCCCATATTGGTTCTTCAACAGAGTCACAATGGCGTCCGAGTTGAAGGACGCCTCATTATCACAATAAATATTTTTTGTTCTTGGGAAGAAATTAATCGACTGGAGGATGGGTATTTTTAAAGAATTATATAAAGAATTTATCAACACAAGTTAAAAAACGCTTCTTGTCTGTGGAGAAAATATCTATGTGTAGCATTTCACCTGCGTACGATGGAATCGGCGTAACGCCGAGTTCCTGCCTTCTAGGGTGTCGATCGTATTTGGCTTTCGTGCATATTTTGCAGTTTGTGTCAATTTCGTTTGCCAATTTGGACATTTTCGGAAAATAATAGTCACGGAGGATCTGTTTCACATTTTCCTGCGCAGCTCTATGAGCACGATTGTGTTCAGTAGTGACTATTTCCCTTTGTTCATCCTTGTTCGTAATATCCGACACCATCTTTTTGCAGTACCAGAATATGGTAGATGGGAAGCATCTTACCAATTCGTGTTGTATGCTGGCTAGCGCCGGTAGGTCGCAGTGAATCGCGTTCACCGCGTTAGATTTGAGTTCGCTCTCCAACACATTTATGTTCTGCCGGGAGAGGGCATCTGCGACAGAGTTTTCCTTACCAGGTTTATAATGAAGTTTAGCATTATGTTCGTCTATGAATGCTTTCCACCGTTTTATCCTTGCATTCGGGTTCTTATCAGAAACTGCAAACGTCAGAGGTTGTGGTCTGTATAGATGTTGATATCCCTAGTTCCGTAGAGATAATTTTGAAGTTTCCCTAAAGCCCATACTATGGCCAGTAATTCTCTTTCATTCATTGCGTAATGCATTTCCCTATCTTTCAGCGTTCTTGAAATCATTGTAATGGGTTTACCATTCTGCGAGAGGACTGCGCCAATGCCGTGAGCGGTGGCGTCTGTCGTTAGGTCAAATGGTTTTTTAAAATCTGGATACATTAAGATGACATCTTCAGATGCTAGGATGTTTCTTAACTTCCAACGGACAGGTAGAGAAGTTTCACAGTACCTTGGTAGAAATTCCTAGGTGCCTTAAACTTGAAAGAAGAATAAGCGATACAATGGACCTGATCATTCAAGCTACCATTGAATACAACCGAACAATACACTCGGTCACAAATAAAGAGCCTATTGAAGTAATATACGCTTCAACCGAAGAATTCCGAAAGAAAGTGAAAGGTAAAATTGAAAAAGCACAACAGGCTCAGCTCGATAGAAATAACCCGTCAAGGCAGAACAGGGTCTTTAAAGTGGGGGAAAAGGCAGTGGTAAAAACTAACAGAAGGTTAGGGAACAAGTTAACCCCCCTGTATGAGGAGAGGAGAGTAGAGGCAGATCTGGGGACAACAGTCCTAATAAATGGAAGGATAGTCCATAAGGACAACTTTAGATAAAGTACTTGGCCTTAGAAAATGACGACATTAATTTCTGATCACCTTATATTGCTTCTTTAGGTTTTCAATCACAATACTTCTCACTTTCGGGATAGCGGCAGCCAAATTAACGGATTACTCACACTCGCATTACATACCGGTAGTGGACGGCGACGCATTAGTATGGAACGAATACAATTACCTGAGGCACTCAACTAATTTGACCGAGTTTATGCGCATGACAGACGAAACTGCCAACATGACGGACCTGTTCCCGCAGTCGCACATGCGAAAGTTGCTAGAGACTGACAATGGACATATTAGAACATTACTAGCCGCTATAAGCGTACATCATAGAATGGCGAGAAGCCTAGACTTTCTGGGTTCAGCCCTTAAATTTATCACAGGTACCCCAGAAACTGACGATTTCCACCAAGTTAGAATGACAGAAGCCCAACTAATAGAATCCAACAATAGACAGGTAGTGATTAACACAAAGACACAGGAACAGATTAACGCACTAACTAGTACGGTAAATGAACTCCTTAAAGAAGCGAAGAAAGAAAAAATCGATACGGCGCACCTTTTTGAAATTTTACTCACTGGAAATAGGATTATGATCACAGAAATTCAGAATATAATGCACGCAATAACCCTTGCGAAAATAAAGGTAGTAAATCCAGTAATCATTGATGACGAGGGTTTGAAATCCTTATTGGTTGGGCCAATCACAGATATAGCAATCACTGAACTAATGGAAGTGTCAACCGTTAAAGGTCTTCAGCACAATAATGTAATTCATTTTATAATCAAATATCCTAGAATTGAGTTTTTGTATAGGAAAGTTTTGATTTTTCCGATGGTACACAACGGCGTCGTACTGCAAATCAACGAAAACAAAGTGGTCGAGTGCAAGAGCGGAATTTTGGCGGTCAACAACTGTGAAGGAACAACAACTTCAACCTTCTGCAGATTAACTACAAATACAACATGCGCTCTGCAACTTCACACCGGTGGCACAGCACATTGTAACACGCAACCGAGTCACCTTAACGCTAGCACCATAGATGACGATGGAGTCATAATCATTAACGACAGCCCAACCAGAATCGCCATTGATGAAACACCTGAGAGAAATGTAAGTGGCACGTATCTCGTCACTTTCGAGGACGTTGTGTTCCTGAACGGCACTAAGTACGTTAACAGAATGACCCCTGCTGAACATCACTGGCCATGAGTCCATTTTGCGTTTGCCTTACCTTCACCGCCTCAACAATCAAAATCTACAAACCATTGACGAAATTAAAGAAGAACTAACGACTGTCACGAGCCGGACACTCGCTTTCATCCTGGGTCTGGGAGTAGCTGCGTTGATCAGTGGCCTCGCTTTCCTCTGGCAGTACAAGAAGAAAACACGAGCATTACACGAGATCAACCTGGTAGTGAAAGATATGGCAACGCACGAGGACGATCGTGTTTCGAGGGGGGGGAGTAGTTACCACATAATGCCCAATTTCCAGTTGGGTACGAATGTGGTGAGGCCAATACAACATCTTTCCTCATCAGCAGATTGTGTGGGCAACGACCGCCACTAAAGCAACGACATATCATTCGCCGTTCTGCAGATTACGTAAACAACATAAACAGTGTCAATAGCCGATTGCGTAAACAGTTGACCAGCGATCGTTGCTTGCACTATCACCAATTGGATAAACAATTGTATGAAGCAGAGTCAGCACGACGCAGACGTCAAAGCCGGCAGCGTCGACTACTGAATATGCGTTCTTAGGGCTTAATGATTAAGTTAGGTTTTGGGCTAGGTTAGATTTAAGTTGAGCTCAAGCCGGAGCACACGGTGCCTGGCCAATAAATTGTACTTTAACTTGTACTCGAATGTATGTAAATAAAGGAGTAGAAAACATTTGATTGCCTGGCCAATAAATTGTACTTTAACTTATATACTTTATAGGGTCTCCGACGCTTCCTTCTGGCTGTTACAAACATCGTGACAAACTTAATATACCCTGTTCAATGTATAATTAAATGTCTTATTGACACAGGGTCTACAACATCATTATTAAATTATAATGTGTTAAAAGATTACGAATGCATTGAGCTTGATAAACCAATACACTTTAGCACCATTAAGGAAAATTTTTCCCTAAATAAAGAGTTAGTCACCCCAACCCCAAACGAATTCAATGAAAAAAGTTATATACATTGGAAACTAACCAACATAAAAAATAATAACTTTGATGCTATAATAGGACAGAATATTTTAAAACCTATTAAAGCAATAATTAATTTAGAAAAGGAGTATGTAGAAATAAACGGCAACAAAATTAAATTTATAAACTCATGCTCTTACAATTACGGAGATATTAATATACTTACAGAATGTAAAGAGAATTTGCTAGATATTTTATCAAATAGTGACATGAATGAAGAAGAAAAGCAAACATTAGAATACATTCTAAAAGCAAATAGCGATTTATTTTTCCAAGAAGGTAAAAATCTTTCTCATGCTCATGAAATTCAGCATGAAATTGTTACAAAAACAAGTAGACCAACTTATAATAAAATATATAGATATCCCCAAATTCATGAAGAAGAAATTAGTAGACAGATGAACGAGATGTTGCGCCAAGGTATAATTAAAGAAAGTAATTCCCCGTACAACTCGCCTCTTTGGATTGTACCGAAAAAGCAAGACAATTCAATGAAGAAAAATGGAGAATAGTTATTGACTACAGGAAGATAAACGAAGTCACTATAGATGACAAATTTCCAATACTCCATTATAGAAACAATACTCACCAACTTGGAAGAGCTCAGTATTTCACAACATAAGATCTTGCAAAAGGCTTTCATCAAGTATTAATAAAAGAAGAAGATAGACCAAAAACAGCTTTCTCTACACCCCAAGGACACTTTGAATTTATAAGAATGCCTTTCGGACTAAAGAATGCACCAGCAACTTTCTAACGTTTAATGAATTCAGTTCTTTGGGAATATATCAACAAGATATGCGTAGTTTATTTAGACGACATCTTAATTTTTAATTTAATTTTCTAAGTAGAATAGATAGTAAGAGATTCGAGATTCATTCATTGGAAGAAGACAACATAAGCATAAATGCTACAATCCACTTTCAAGAGGAGGAACTAAGTGATCATTTTCCAACTTTACATACTATTGTAAATCGCTTCAATACATCCATCATTTTAACAAAAAAGAAAATTATGGAACCTGAAGAACTAGGCAACACGAAGAAAATGTTTATTAGCGCAGATGATATAAAAAATAATAATATCTTAGATCTTTGTCGTAGGCACATAAATAGTGGAAAAGTAGGTATTTTTTTCTTATTTAACCGATAATCAGTACAATACAGTTCAGCAAAACCTTATTCAAATATTTAATAGACAGGTAAAGTTTTTTAGATGTGAATTCCATGCTAAAGATATGAAAAATGAAGAACAAGTTTATAAACAAATTGCTCAATATCATAAGAATGAAACAGGCCATGCAGTTATTAATGAAAATTATGAAAAATTGAAAAAAACTGGAAAAATTTGAAAGTTTTGATTCAAAAATATATAAATAATTGCGATGTTTGCAATAGAGCAAAATATGATAGAAAATCTTTAAAACCAAAATTTCAATTAACGAAAATACCATCAGATATAAATGAAATAGTTCACGCAGATATACACATAAATAGAAAATGTTACTTCCTTACTTTTATAGACAAATTTGCTATGGCATTCAGCTATCATAGAAAAGTTTAGATTATTCTTTTCTATCAAAGGAAGACCCAGAAAGTTTCAAGTCAATTAACAAAAAAGATTTTTTTAGGAAAGAAGAAATAGAAGTTCATTTTACAAAACCGAACATTCATACTGGGAATTCAGATATCGAAAGATCTCACAATACTCTCTGCGAAAGAATTAGAGTCCTAGAACTTGAAAAACCAAGCCTTTCGACAGCGGAAAAAGTATTTCAAAGCATAGAACGGTATAACAAATCTTGTCATTATGCAATTAAAACCACACCTCTTGAGGTTACAAATGGAAATACTGATAAAAATTTGATTAAAGACACAATTCAGAAGACTAAAGAAAAATGCATAGGAAAACTAATACAAATAGAGAAGAGTTTAATAACACTCAAAAATTATAAAGCGGTTCGGCACAAATACGAACCAAGGTATAGAAAATTGTCATTAGATAATATTCACCCGATAAATATTAAACGTCCAAACAAATTTTTTAGGTCAAATACATCTTCAAAATAACATTGATGATAGCAATTGTAATAATTAGTAATGCAGCCAAACTGGAAGTACATCAAATACATACCGACAATGGATACGCAGAAATTATCCCCAACACTAAACAGATTGTTACATCATCTCACATAATTGACCCTCGTGAAATTCTTTACATACTAAATAATATAACAAAAATCTCGCAAACATATTCGCATCTACATTACTACAACCTATCTAATGAAATTGAAATCTTGAGAGGTAAAATCAACTTCTTTATAGTGAACTTGAATTCTTGTTGACTAAAATCAACTTCTTTATAGTGAACTTCCCTACAATGAAGCTCTCCCTACAATGAAATCATTTTGAAGACACAGGTTTTTGGTTCTACTTTCGGTGCATTTTTGTCTCCTTATAATGAATTTCTATATAGTGAAGTTTTCTATGTAATGAAAAAATTTTACTGCTTGAAAATCAAGCTTCATACGTTTTGTCTCCGTATAGTGAATTTTTTCAAATATGTTTTCGGTTACACTCAATTATTTGTTACTGCGTATTCTCAGAAATACACGAAATGTAGAAATGTAATACGGGGAATCCCAAAATGAAAATACATACATATGTACATTGTAGTAGGAGTTCAGTTGTGTTAAGAAATTGAAGTAAAAATAACGCATCGAAGCAGCGTTTCACTTGAAAAAAGTTATTAATTATTAACGAAGTTAAAGAAGGGAAGGTACGAAAGAAAGATATTGCTAATCAGTTTGAAATACTTCCCAGCACTTTATCAAATATTCTAAAAAATAAGGAAATGATTTTGAAAAATGTAGAAGATGCGGCAATTAGCGTAAAACGCAAAATGCTTCGAATTTGCCAGTTTGAAGATATTGATGAAGCAGTGCTGAAATAGATAGTCGTTACACGTGGTAAGAATCTCCTTTATCTGGAACAATATTGAAGTAAAAGGCCAAAGATTTTGCTGAAGCACTAGGACACCATGAATTTGAGGCAAGTACAGGTTGGTTAGATAAGTTCAAAAGGCGCCATGGTATTGTTCAAAAAAGTTATGTGGAGAAAGTGCTGACGCCAACCTACAAAATCGCGAAGAATGGGTAATGAACGTTTTACCAAGATTAATTGAAAATTACAACGCAAACGACATCTTTAATGCCGATGAGACTGGATTGTTTTTCAAATGCCTGCCAAATAAAACACTGACATTCAAAAATAAGCAATGCTTTCGCGGAAAACAAAGCAAGGAGAGAATAACTGTCATGGTGGGAAGCAATATGACTGGATCGGAAAAACTTAAATTGCTTGTAATCGGAAAGGCGAAGAATCCGAGGTGCTTTAAGGGAGTAAAATCGTTAGATGTCGATTATGAGTTTAACAAAAAGCATGGATGACCAGTGAAGTGAGATTTTTACCAAATGGATTCTAAAGCTGGACAAAAAAATTTGGTAAACAAGACAGGAAGGTCTTACTTTTTGTTGATAACTGCACTGCGCATCCTAGAGATGTAAAAGACAAGCTAAAAAACATTCAGCTTGCTTATTTTCTTCCAACATGACTTCGTTACTGCAACCAATGGACCAAGGCATTATCCACAACATGAAACAACATTACAGGAAACGTATTTTAACGAATACATATATTGGCTCAGCTGGATGGGGGAACTTCCGTTTTTACCATAGACTTACTCCACGCTATTCGAAATTTAAGCACTGTATGGGATGTCTATGTTAAACCAAAAACAATTTCCAACTGTTTTAGGAAGGCAGGATTTTCAAAAGATGCCATGCAGAATCCATCTGAGCAGTGGGATGAAGAAGACCTTTCAATAACGGATTTGGCTGCTTTGCAGACTTCATTTAAAAAAGTGACAAATATCGAGGCATCATTGGAGGACTATGTCAATGTTGATATTGATGTGCCGACCTCGGAAAACCCGTCCGAGGAAGATATCCTCAGCAGCGTTCTAGAAAGTCGCGGAGTTCCAGCTGTACCTGGTGAATATTTACTTTTGTTGTAACCAAACAAATAATTATGTAATAAACATAACTTTTTTTTTCCTTTTACATATTGATGAAGTCGATTTGGACACTGAAGAAGAAATGGCAGATACTGATGAGGCATTACCTACATTAGGACAAGTTTCTTCTTCCATTAACACTATTAGAATCTTTGTGGAGATGAAAAGTGACGTACCGATTAATGTTTTTAACTGTCTAAATGATTTGGAAACTTTTGTTGAAAATGAAAAATGGAAGAATGTAATTCAAACCAAACATACTGATTATTTTAAATAAAATTACAAAAGAAAACAATGAATTTCTATATAATGAAGTCTCCATATAGTGAAGCGATTTTCAGGTCCCCTGCGAATTCACTATGAGGAAGTTCCACTGTAATTCAATTACAGCTCTCAACCACCAAATAAAAATTAATAATTTCTTTTCGAACACATTCACAAAATTAAAACAAATTATTGAAGACGAAAGAAAGAATTCTTCAATGTATCAAGAGAGAACAGACAAAATATTGATTCTTCATCAACAAACAATAAAGATAAACATTCTCAAAGACGCAGTAAACCAGATTCAGCAAAAAGTGGTATTTTTCACCCAAGCATTTTAACAAATGAAGAAATTTATAATTACAACATAGACCTCAACAAACTTCAATATATAAAATTATGCGCCTTGGAATATAAAGAAAATTTGTTAATGTTCGTGGTCAAAATCCCAAAAGAATTTCAATCGATACAATTAAAAACTATTATTCCTATACCAAATACAACAGGGAAAGAAATAACAGCAAAAATTGAAAATGTTTTTGAATACAAAAATGTCACTTATAAATTCGAAGAAGCTAAAACACTCAATGAAAAAAAACAATACTATTCAAACTCAGGAGAGTTTTCCATTAGGGGAGGGGGGAGTTATGTGTACACTATCATCCCAACCAGACACCACACAACAAAATACTGTAAATTGGAGAAAATAAAAGATAAAAGGAAAAATAAGATAACAAGTGGAGATAAAGAACATAATGCAAATGCATACAAACATGTTTGGTCCTTATGTTTACTGTAATGATAACCCAGACATTATCGGGTAAACCACACAATCATGCTTGTTTGCATTCAATAGAAAATAAGATTACATTTAACAAATATTGTATTTCATAAGAAAATAAAAAAAAAGAAATAGATTAAGAAAATTGTAATCACTTTAATGGTTATATAAGCAGAATGTAATTTGAAAAAAAAAAACAGAATAAAATATAATGTCACGGAAGTAACATCGTCGGCATTTTTATTTTTTCCTCCGCTCGGACGAAACCAAAACTTGCGTGAACTTCTACAAATGACTCCATCCTTTACTTTAGTTTGCCATACATATATTGTAAGCTATAAGCCGTTACTTCAGCAGTTTGACAGCGCAGTTTTCATTTCTATGAAAAATTCAAAGAGGCAACATATCCTATTTGCACATATGCCGACGGCATTTTCAATTCGGTAATATGAAATTTTGAAGAGCGAGTATTAAGACGGTTTTCTTATACAAGATTATAAAAATAACATAACAAAAAATTATTATTTAGTTTAATATTGTTAATATACAGAAAAATTATGCAAATTGGGTTGGGAATATATCATTGTTAATTTTATATTTATTACTTTAATTGGTATATAAAATTTATGCCACCTTTATTATGCTGTAGTCCAAAAATATGAATTCTTATTTTTCCCAGAAATACATTCGTAAAAAAGGATATTTATCCTTTTTGTTTTTTCAACATAAAATATTTAAGGAGTTCAAGAGCTCCAAACGTGTGCTACATTAGCTACCTACCCGACGGCATTTCGCAAATGCTAAAATAATTTTTTCAAGAGCTCCTGTCGAGAATTCATACCTGGATGAAGATTCATAAAGAACGGTTCAGCTGGACACATTTGTTACTTTTTGTACTTTTTTCTCAAAATTATTTATTTTGGAATTTGTGACTGTTACGAAGTACATATTTTACATAAACCTTTATAGATTCATTGTATATATTATTTCTACAAAAAAATGCTACATCTTCGTGGAAAAGCAAAAAACATTGTTCGACGTTCTCATAATGCGCAACTGGTCTGTAACCACCGATTGAACAGAATAGTAGAAGAGCACTTGACAACTAGTGTAAGAGAACAAATAGCAAACTCACGTGCAAATGAGAATTCAGAGCAACGCAGTCAACGTCTTCGTGCTAATAAATTAAGGCAACGAGAGACACGTCAAAGAGTGGAACCAAAATCGTCGAGCATTAACACGAGCATCATTCAATCGTCTTGCTTTTCAACATGATCCTCAAGTAGACTATTCATCTCACCCGTTAATTATGATTGGTAGTATGGACAATGAATGTCAATATCGTCATGCTTTTAATTACAAAGGTGAATCGGCAGGTTTATGTTGCACATCTGGAAAAAATTTCTTTGCCATCACTGAGTCCGCCACCAGAACCTTTAAAAACGCTATTAGCTGGAAACACATCTCAATCAAAGTTATTTTTGCCTAAAATCCGTAAATTTAATTCTTGCTTCCAAATTACCTCTTTTGGAACAACAAAAATTTCATAATGAAGATGGTCGCAATTTTGAGTTTACATTCAAGATTCAAGGTAAAGTGTACCCCAAAATAGGTTCATTGCTTCCAATGCCTGATGGCGATCCAAAACTCTTACAAATTTACTTCGTGGGCGATGAGGAAAAACAAGCTAATACACGCTGTGCATACAATCGTATAGAGCAGATAGAGGAGGGAGAAATCGTTGAAATTTTGGAAACGTTCTTGCAAAACAATAACCAATTAGTACGATTATTCAAGTATCTTTCAAATAGACTTGCAAAACGACAAGTGTGTCATTGTCATTAAAGCGGACAAAGTGCCTAATATAGAGCACGCAGGCACATAATGGTTGTCAAAAAAGTCTTGCGGTATTTTTATTGAATCAATTCGTGTGGCACCCATACATTAAGCTTCTTAGTGACTCAAAGCTTCTTCAAATGGTTTATAACGGTTTGATGACCAATTCAGCGATTTTATCGCAATTTTCGACGCGCGCGGGATTATTGTCGAAAACGAAAGAGTATAAAACGGATGATGGTGTCGACGCTTCGCAGCATAGCATGGAATCTGTTGTAGACGAATGTTGAAGATGTGGATAGATCGTTGTCCATCCTTTTTGTTTAGTGGGTAGGGGTACAGGTGTGGTGAGTTGTGTTATAGTGTCATCAACTGTGGTGAATTGCGCTGTTTTATTAGGATGCGACAGTTTTATTGTTTTCAATTTGGTTAAATGAACTTCTGCGCCCCCCTCTAAATAAAACATAACTACACCCCACACATACACACCACATCTTCACCGCACTACACACACCATACTCAACACGTTGGCATCATGCGCATCACATTTCATCCCACACTACACACACCATACTCAACACATTGGCATCATGCGCATCACATTTCATCCTACACTACGCACCCCATTCTCAACACATCAGCATGATGCCCATCGCACCATACTTTCACACCACACCCGAGGACACCAGAACAAAATTAACAAAAGGGACTGGTGGACGGCGCCGAGTCTCTTTTGTTTTCGGTCCGCGCGCATACCGGACGGCACAAGTGGAGCTAAAAGCACAAAAAAAAAAAAAACATTAATTTCGGTGACGCGGTGACGCGATAAAAAAAAATTAAAATAAAATTAAAATTATCAATTATAATAAGAAAAATCAAAAAGAAAAGTGGAAAAAAAAGTGAGAAAAGTGTGACAAATAGTTGGTAACCAAACAAAAAAAAAAAAAACAAGTCCCGGTTGTGTAAAACCGTAGTGTAAAACAAAAAAAAAAAAGGAAAAAAAGAACAAACCTATACATGGTAAAAAAGTGAGGAAAACGGTAGTAAAAACTCACCGTTGGTGAAATTAAAAAAAAAAAAAAAAAACAAAAAGTCACGGTAGAACAAAACCGGTAGTGTAAAAAAAGCCCTACAGTGGAAACCTGTGAACAATTGGGAAAAAAACAACGGTGAAACAACGTGAAAGAAACAGGAAAAAAAAAGGAACAAAGCCTGTGTGGAAAAAATTGCAACCAACGATAATAAAGTGGAAAAAAAGGAAAAGGAAACAGTGGTGCCAAAAGTGGAAAAAAAAGTCTCTCATATACATATGTGCATATACATATGTTAAAAAAGTGAATAACTGTGGGCAAACTAAGTGTGAAAAAATTGAGCAAAAGTGCGGTGCTAAACTTATACATACCTATACAAAAAAATTAAAAACAAAAAAGAGTAAGGTGACGAATCGTGGTGCGAAAACTAAAAAAGTTGCCACAACAAAAATTTCACAGTGCGGTGAAAACAAAAACCAAACCGAAACAAAAGAGGAACAGGAAAAACCCAACAACACCGCCAACACAAGGATTGGAGGAAAACGCACAGGCACAAGCGCAAGAGCACAGGCACATACACATACACTCCTATTATCCCCAAGAGCCCCTGGCGGAAACCAAAGTGAGTTGTATCGTTCCTTTCAATTTTATATATCACTTTCATATACATATGTATGGTGGAATCTAAAATAAGTGAAAACCGTTACCAAGCTGTTTTCGGTGTTCGGTTTATTTTCCGGTAAAAACCGAAAACCGCTAACAAAGCAGTTTGGTACTGTATATAACCGATTAGTGATTGCCGGTAAATGCTTACCGTTGTGTTACAACACAAACCTCCAAAAAAAAAAAAAATTATCCATATAAAAGTTCAAGTATTTACTTGCGTAATTTCCAGCAAGACCCCTTATACTTCACCAAGTATAAGCAGGATTGCTTAAAATAAGCTACGGCAATCAAAGAAAAAAAAAAACAAGAAAAGCGTATTTGCGAATTAAATTTTACACCATACACACATATGTACATATATTTCACATATATTTATAAAAACATATAAAGAGCATCACTGGCTCTTTTACTACTCAAATCATATGCATATATATGCACATATTGCAAAATATCTACATTTAGTACATACATACACATATTCTAAAGCCAGAATATCATTTTATTTTCTTTTCGCGGCCTCTTCTCACTGCGTACATATATACATACGTATGTATATGCGGCGCAGTTACACAAATTATATACATACTTACTAACAAGTGAATTTGCGAAAATTACCTACGGTCGTTTAATTGTCTTTTCGGGGCTTGTTCGTACCGCGAACATATAAACATATATACGCATATATACATATATACATAAGGGCGCATATAAATATATTCAATATATACTGGAAGAAATACCCAATCGACTTTGGGTACAAATTATATAATAATAAACACATATAACAAAGGATTTTTTGTAACATATAAAATTTGTACAAAAGTGTATTGCCACGTATGTAGATACGCTAATTACTTCAAAGTCCACATTGGCATATTCCCGCAATACCCCTTGATTTTTGAGGAACAAAAACAAGCAGGATTGTGTAAAAAACCAAAGCGTAATACATATGTACATACATACATATGTACAAGGTGCAGTGATCTCTAATACGAGCGCTAATTAGCACATAACAAATAAAATATCCACCTATAGGTACACCCTATAGGATATTTGGACATAAAGCATATATAAAAGAAGTATACACCGAAAAATAAAATACTTAAAATAATTTCCGGTCAAAAAAACTCTTATAGATTAAAAGAGTTCGCGATTGCGCATATAATTAAATACGTAAAGCGTTATCTTTATTTCAATTTCGTTCAAAACTCTTATTTACCTAAAAGAGTTCTAGTCCAATTATATACTTAAATACATACATACACTATATATACGAAAATATTTTGAAATCTCGGTTTATCAAAAAGCCCTTGGTTTTATTGATTTTTTGAAACTCTTACATACAAAAGAGTCTTCTATTCAACATTTTATATACTATATACTATACTTCATATACTTTTTCTAAAAATATACAAGTCACTAAGACGTTTTGATTCATTCTATATATCTTTTAAATGAACTCAGACTCAAAGGAAACTAAAACAACTCAGTTGCTAAAAGTTTCAAAAATGGTTTTAGAAGGAAAGAGACCATGTACACCTGCTGAAGCTACACGCTCAAAGCAAGGTGCTACAAAACTAAAGAGGGGTAAAGATATTTCTTATACAAAATTCATTGCTGAAAGTGACAGTTTGATACGATACTGCACTCGATTTACATCTTCACCGATTCAAGACAATTCTGAATCGGTCTTAGAAATCAAAAAAAGATAATTTATACAATTTTCGGACGCGTCTCCAAGCGGCGTATGAAGCAATCGCAGAATCTGACGAATCAGATCTACCTGAAAATTTTAAATCCTTGGCATACACCAAATATGAACACTGCCTAGACCAGTTCGAAGCCACAAAGGCAATGATTTCTGATCAACTAAAGCTATTAAGAGCAATTGCACCTACTCCACAACCGAGAGTAGAGCTGCCACAAAGCCAAGCCCAAGAGGAAAGTTCAGGCATTCACCTTAAAGTGCCAGTATGCGACACAGATATATTTCATGGTGGTTATGAACAGTGGCCGTCCTTCCGGGACATGTTTACAGCTGTGTACATAAACCATCCTAGATTATCACAAGCGCAGAAATTGTATCACCTCAGATACAAAACCAAAGGTCAGGCACGCGTAATAGTCAAACAGTTCGTTCTCAATGACGAAAATTTCAATTTTACTTGGGAAGCTCTTAAAGCACGTTACGAAAACGAGAGAATATTGGTCGACAAGCAAGTGACGATACTAATGAATTTACCAAAAATTCAGAAAGAAACCAGTGAAGAATTCATAAAGCTTCAATCCACGGTTTCAAATTGTTTGTCGGTTTTATCGACACAGAATATTCCCACAGATAATTGGGACCCCATTCTGGTAAATATATGCACAGCTGCATTACCAGAAAAATCGTTACTTTTGTGGGAGCAATCGCTCTTATCGCGAAGGAAATGCCCAACGTGGCAGCAAATGAAAGAATTTCTTACTACCCAATATGAAATTGCAGAAAGGGTAGATAAAAAACTAGTCAGAACGAAAAACGTTCAAAATGACCTCAATAGAAACTTCAATACACCCCAAGCAAGTAGCCACAATAATTTAAATAGAAGCTTTTTTAAAAATCAATCGTTCACATCCGAACAATATAAGCAAACGTCATGCGAACTTTGTAGAGGAGGTCACAAACTAAAATTGTGCGAAAAATTCAAAAAAAACAATTTCGTAAGAACGAAAAAATTATGTACCAACTGTCTGTCACATGCGCATACGCTTAAAGATTGCGAAAGCAAATTTAATTGCGTTTATTGCCATAAACGACATCATTCGATGTTACACATTACTAATTTTTCCAGCTCACCCCCGAACAATGCGAACGTAAAACGAGCAACAGGATTAGTTGCCACAACAAATTCTGAAAACTGCCAAGAAGCACCATGCTGCTCAAAGGCGTTAAAAACCCAATCGCTACATAGCGAAAATCACAGTAGGGTACTATTACCCACAGGAGTTGTCTCCATCGAATACCGAGGAGAACTGTTTAAACTCAGAGCCTTAATAGACCAAGGATCACAACGATCATTTATAGCGTCTAGGGCACAAAACAGGCTACAGTTGCCAACAAAACTGGCCAATTTTGAAATCACGGGAATGGGCGGAAGAGTTGTTCAAAACTCAAATAAAATCTGCCCCATTACCCTCTTTTCCCCCAAAGCGGATAAGCGCATACAAGCAGAAGCTATTGTCTTACCGCAATTAACCAACATGCTACCGAGCTATCATATAAATAACAAGCATTGGCAAAAGGTTTCACACCTAAAGCTAGCAGACCCAAACTGCAACACCCCCGCTCAAATAGATCTCCTATTAGGCAGCGATCTCATACCACAAATTATTCTCGAAGGTATTGAGAAAATTACCAAAACACTTCTGGCGCAAAATACCATTTTCGGATGGGTCCTAAGCGGACTAGTTGCGGAACCAGTCACAACAATGACAACTGAAGTTGGGGAAGTCTCAAACGAGTACCTCAATTCTTAATTGAAAAAATTTTGGGAATTAGAAGAGCTCCCCCCCTTTCAGTCACAACCCCGGAAGATCAGTATTGTGAGGATTTTTGCAAAGCCACAACTACTAGATCAGAAAGTGGTCGGTACGTCGTACGACTACCAATTAAGCAACAATTTCCTAACACACTCGCCTTAGGTCACTCTCGCACCTCTGCAATTCAACAGTTTCTAAGTATGGAAAGAAACCTACTTAAAAAAGGCGAACTCAAATCTGAATATAATGGTGTGTTAGAAGAATACCTCCATTTGGATCATATGGAGGAAGTAAACCCATGGGAGAAAATCGTCAACGGCAAATACTACTCCTTTTACCTGCCCCATCACGCAGTAGTAAAGCCAGACAAAAGAACAACAAAAGTAAGAGTTGTCTTTAACGCCTCGAAAACCACTAGTTCGGGAATGATATCCTATTCACGGGACCCACACTCCAACCAGATTTAATGCTTCTGATATTGAATTGGCGTATATACAAATACGTATTCAATAGGGACGTTGAAAAAATGTATCGGCAAATAGGCGTACATAAAGACGACCAAGATTTTCAACGTATTATGTTCCGAAGATCCCCCACTAGTCCTTTACGCGACTTCAAATTAAAAACAGTTACATTTGGCGTTAACTGTGCACCATAGTTAGCCATTCGAACACTCCACGAATTGGCAGACAACACAAAGTCAGAATTTCCTCTGGCAACCGAAGTGTTGAAAACTCAAACGTATGTAGACGAAATTTTGTCTGGAAGTCTCACTCTTCCACAAACATACGAGGCCTTATCACAGGTAATTAAAGCCCTCAAATCCGCAGGGTTTCCATTAAAGAAGATTACGGCAAATCACCCAAATATACTTAAAAATATTCCAAACGAAAATTTGTTGGACACTAATTTCCTTATATTCGAAAAGGAAAGTACAACAAAAACACTGGGCATCCAATGGAATGCGATATCGGACCAGTTCTCACACACGACAGAGTCCATATCCGCATTATCAGCCATCACAAAAAGACAGATTCTATCCTCGGTGGCAAAACTTTTTGACCCCGCAGGATGGCTTTCGCCAATTATGATCCAACCAAAAACTTAATACAAGAATTATGGCTAGATGGAACCGACTGGGATGAACAAGTGAAGACGCTTCGCTTAGAAAAATGGTCCCAGTTCGCAAACGATCTGAATGATATTTCTCAGATAAAAATTCCACGATGGGTAAACTACTCCCCCGAACACAAAGTCGAATTACATGGTTTTTGTGACGCCTCAGAAAAGGCATACTGCGCTACTATCTATGTGCGCACGCAAAGTGACACCACGACCACAAGCCACTTATTAGTAGCAAAAGTAAAGGTGGCACCTTTAAAAACTATAAGTCTCCCACGACTTGAGTTATGTGGCGCACTACTACTTTCAAAATTAGTAGCCATGGTGCAAATGCATTTAAACATGACAAAATGCAAACTCTATATGTGGTCCGATTCCGAAATTGTACTAGCCTGGTTGGAAAAACCACCACATGCATAGAAGACGTATATTTCTAACCGAACGTCTCAAATACTTGACCTCTGATCAGCCACTTGGCGTCACGTAGCCAGTGCTGACAATCCTGCCGATCTAGGTACAAGAGGGTACAAGCCACTGCACCTTGCCACTACCCCCCTCTGGTGGAATGGCCCCCGATGGTTGATAGAATCTCCTGATTCTTGGCCACAATCCCCCATGCGCAACATTACAGCACCGGAAGGTCGGGAAATCGCCACCTTTCACACATTATTGGATGATGCCGACATCCTTGAACGATTTTCCTCGTTTCCGAAAGCGCTCAGAGTAGTCGCTTATATGTTCAAATTCATAGAACAACTCAAAAGCAAAGTTAAGGGATCACATAATTTCCCATGCAACACAGTGACGCACCTAGAGTTACAAAAGGCAAAGGTCGCACTAATAACATATACACAAACGCGCTATTTCAGCCGCGATATATCACTACTAAGATAATCGAAGCCGATTGATAAAAAGAGCTCACTTTTAGTCCTAAACCCATTTCTGGACACGAAAGGTTTGCTTCGTGCCAATGGTCGGCTTGCTAATTCGAGCCTAACATACAACGAACGCCATCCCATAATAATTCCCGAGAGGTCACCATTTGCCACATTGTTCCTCAGTTACATCCACATCTTAATGCTACACACCGAACATCGTCTCATGCAACAGATGGTACGCCAGGAGTATTACATCCCCCGTCTGAAGCCGCAAATCAAGAAGACATCTTCACGTGCAAGATTTGCACTATGCACAAGCAGAAGATGCGAACGCAGATTATGGCAGCGCTTACATCTGAACGCTGCAATTTCGCTCTGCCTTTCACCACAACAGGTGTTGATTTTGCTGGGCTTTTCCAGGTAAAAGCGTCTATGTTAAAGTCTCCCACTCTCATGAAAGGCTATGTGGCTGTGTTAGTATGTTTCACGACAAAGGCAGTACATCTTGAGCTATGTAGTAATCTGACGACGGAGGCTTTTCTCGCGGCATTTGCTCGCTTCGTCGCTCGACATGGCTACCCTTCAAAAATCATGAGCGATAATGGCAAAACCTTTATTGGAGCTCAACGAACCACAGAAAAGCAATTTGTAGATTTTTTAAAACAAGTGTCACCCGACATCGTACAAAAGTACGCCCCTCAAGGTATCAATTGGCAATTTATACCCCCAAGCGCTCCTCATATGGGTGGTTTATGGGAATCAGCTGTAAAAAGCTTCAAATTCCATTTCAAACGGGTAGCTGGAAATTATAAATTCAATTATGAAGAGTTCACGACGTTATTGAATCGAATTGAAGCCGTTCTCAATTCACGGCTACTCACAGCAATACACTCTCGCAAGACCCCTCAGATTTCACCGCCTTAACTCTAGGGCATTTTCTAAAAGGAGCACCCATCCTGGCCATTTCTGAACCAGGCGTGGAGTCGCTATCCTTATTAAATCGATGGGAACGAATTAAAATTCTCAATCATAATTTCTGTCGCCGCTGGAAGGACGAGTACATAAAGGATCTTCACAAAAGATACCGTTGGAAGACTCCTGAAGAAGCGCCTAAACTTGGGGACTGCGTCCTCATTCATGATTATTGTCTACCACCTACTGAGTGGCGGCTTGGCTGCATAGAAAATCTACATTATGGCTCCGTACGCAAAACGGAACACTAACCAGACCGCTCCTGAAGTTGTGCTTTTTACCAACAACCGACGATCGCGAATCCGAAAACCTCAAAAATAAACCGGTTTATCGCTACACAATAAACGAACCAAATGAAAACAATAAAACACGAGAAAGTACGCCAATAACAAACCGTCAAAATATAACCAATCGCCAAAAAATAACAAACCGTCGATTAATAACGAAGAAAACTAACACAAATCGGTCAATCATTACGACGACCCATTCATGCCACATATCGTGGCACGATGGTCCATATCTAAGTGTATGATAGATTAATAATCAAGAATCTTCTCTATACAGATTACTATAGAGGTAGATACGACTACCACGTCTCCCATCACGGACCACGGAGACCCTAAGGTGCCCCATCTGCCGGCGCTCACAATCGCCTGCATCATTGCGGGATATTTAGGGGTATGCGACCCGTGCAACGGCAGCAAGTTGCCCAGGCCCACGGGCATTGCCATAACTGCCTGTCACATATCCATGGGACTGCAGCGTGTGAGTCACGAGGGCTGTGCCAAATATGCCATAGGCCGCATCACACGCTGCTACATCGCAGCGCGGCAAGCGAGGTGAATCGGCCACCCATCCATCGCGGCCGCATACCCCGATTCCAACCCGCAGCTCGTGCCGCGCCCCAGCGGAGCAGAACATCATTGTGGCGTCGGCAGCCTGGACCACCACCTCGTCGATCTACGGGGCTGAGCAGCGTTGTGGCAACGCTGCAACAGCTGCAACGTCTTCTAGGCTAAACAGTCGTTTAGGGGTCCTGGATGGTCTAAATAAAACATAACTACACCCCACACATACACACCACATCTTCACCGCACTACACACATCATACTCAACACATTGGCATCATGCGCATCACATTTCATCCCACACTACACACCCCATTCTCAACACATCGGCATGATGCCCATCGCACCATACTTTCACACCACACCCGAGGACACCAGAACAAAATTAACAAAAGGGACTGGCGGACGGCGCCGAGCCTCTTTTGTTTTCGGTCCGTGCGCATACACGCTAACGTCAACCACTTCAATTCAACAAACTTTAATTCTCGAGTTCGTCATAAGATGAGTGTCGGATAGTTTGGTTTATAAAATAATTATTTACATTCAAACAAAATTTTCATTTGAAATATAATTTATAGACACTTTTTTATATTAGAACTAAGATTGCTAAATAACGAAAACGAGGAATTTGACGAATTGCTGATATTTGCTTATTATCATACATCAGCGCGCCATTTCCTCATAATTGTTACCACATAAATGATGTTAATAAAACCTGCAAAAAATTTTTAATTTGTGTAAATATTTATAGTTTAATTAATTTTTGAAACGTGAGTTGTTCACTCAGTGCCTATTATCATTTTTGATATTGAATTCCTGGGGTTTGGCTACTCTAATTTGACCTAATTTTTAGGTATATAGCTCTTATAATTTTATGTAGTGAGTACTCTACCCGTGACTTGTGGCCATAATATTTCTTCATACATTTTGTATGAAGAAGCTTAATTTTCTAACGGTTTTGATGATTATTATGCATTTCAAATTAATTTCGCGTAAAATTTTCGCGTGAATAGTTCATTTTAGTTGTGACAAATATAATTTTTAGAAATGAATGAAGAATTTGATATTTATTTGGTCAACTTACAGCGTGAATTGACGGAAGAGGATGAGGAGAATATTTCAAATTATTTGAATGCTAATGACAGCGATGATGATTATGGCGGAAGAGAGCCTATATTTGGTTGTAACCACGAATCGATACCCAGTAACCCAGAAGCTAACTCAAGACAATGATAAATATGCACAGAAAACTCCAACAATGTCTACAAACAATCAAAAATACAGAGAAGAAGTTCACCCATTTGAGCAGTCCGCAATTAACAATTTATTTGATTTTCATATTTTTAAATCAAAATACCTTTATTTCTAACAACTAGTAATCACACGTTTCATTAACTTATTAAAATAAACAAGCGAAATATTGGCGTTTTTATAAACAAAATGTATTAAAAGTCTAAATTTCCATACAAACTACATTAATGGGCACTGAGTGCCCAAGTCAGGAGATTAAGTTTTGAAGCTATGTCACGGTTCTAAGGTTAAATGAATTTGTGCATAAAGTGTGTTAAATATAACGAAATAAATACATAGCTTGTTGAATCGTTCGAATTTGGGAAATTTAAAATCGAATATTTATTATATTTTAATCAAAAGAACTTTTTCTTTCCGACGGTGACTTCAGATCGCGACGCCAAAGAAATCCCAATTGTGCCGAATTGTGAACTTCAATGCAGGTTAATTTATACTTGATACTTAGATTATATTAGACTTCTCTATCTATATCGATTAGTTTAGGTGTTATAAACAAAATATAACTTTACCAATTACTTATTTGATTTGCATATGTTAATTCATAACAAAAGTATAAAATCATATTAAGATTTAAATTTTTCATTTCAGTTTCAGACTGGCTCAAATAATGATGGAAGCAATTCAAGAATGGAATCGAAAAAAGTAGGTACAAAATAAAATATTTATAAAAAGTATTAGTATAAACGGAATAGTGAATCCAGATAAATAATGTAACGAAGTAAACAAAGCGGATTATTTTATTAAAATAACTAACCTAAACCCGCTGCTCTGATCGCTCCTTCTTTCAAGGATACTATTAATCATGATAACATTTACAAAGGAATAATCTTCATTTTTATTGATGTCGCAAATTACCTAAGAAATATTACATAAATCCAGTATGTCCGGAAAGTAATAGGACTGAGTCGATTTAAAATAATTTATTGAGCCAATCGTTATAATTCTTTAAAAGCTTTCAAATAGGCTCTTTCCGCGTCGATGCAGCGCTATCAGCGCAATTTCCAAGCATTGAAAGCTGAGGTGCATGCTGCTTGGATCCCCTCGGTCGTCTTAAAATGCTTGCCCTTCATCGAACATTTCAGGCAATAAAACAAGAACAGTCCGGGGGGGCCATATCTGGGCTGTAGGGCTTTTGCGAAAGCATAGGTTAGGTAACTGTTCACAAGAAAAGCGGTGTTAGCTGGGAGTTGTCGTAGCGCAACTTCCAATCGGCTGCAATTTCTTGTCGGACCCGATTGACCCTTTGTTTGAGTCTCTTGAGGACTTATACGTAAAACTTGGCATTGATTGTTTATCCAGCCAAGTTCATAGTGCTTGATAGAATTTAATCGCGTATCTCTGCTCTAACGAACACTGCATTTTCGGCTTGCAGCACTCACAGAAACACGTCACGCGAAACTGTTTGTCCCAACTCTTCAGGTGCTCGGAGAAAACAGGCGCTGATCTGCTAAGAACGCCCTCTACCGAATTCAGCCGGTGCGCGCACGCTACGAAGTACAGACGACTGGGAAAAAATCAGTCCTATTACTTTCCGTACAAACCTTGTACATAAATACGTATGATGTAAAACATTTTTACAAATACCTTATAATTTGCAATAAGTAATTCGTAAAATATGTCTCATCGTTCTATGTTTAACCATATGGTAAGTGAGCCCAGATAGTAACTAGTACACGTAAGAAACAAAACCATCGTTGCCGTTTAAATATTGTGAGCTATTATGCACTCCTCACAAATTATGATCAAACTTTTTCTTGTTAAGAAAGAACTATCAATGTAATCCCTATACATACATACACATGTAAACAACATACTTCCTAGTTTTTGAATGGGGCCATTGAAAATTAAGAAAGTGCATATTTTTGTATTATTTTTTTTTATAATTTTTAAAGCAAATTCATGTGAATTCTCAATCCAGGAGGATAATGAACTGCGTCTTTGATATTAGACACAGTGTCCATTGGTTTGTATTTTTTATTTCTCCGGGAACTTTTGAATAATTAGATCGTTTATTTCATTGACACTATCATTTCTGGGTGACACTATTGCCCTAGAACACGAGCAATGCAATTCCTTTTGGTGCAAATTCTCGATATCAGGGTCTACTGCATCTACTAAAATTTCTAAACTGTGGACTATTTCACCTAGAGATCAGACAGAAAAATATTACAACTACTGCTTAAATTTGGAGTGGAAAAAATTCCTTCCTCAAGTTTAAACAGTTGCTGTGAAACATTACCATCAGTGATTCCTTAAAGTTAGTTCTCATATTAGTACGTAATTTTCTTCATCTGCCCGCCTATCTCTGTTAATGACAGGAAGAGTCTATCGGAAATCTCCTGCAAATACAAAAGTTATCCCGCCCATGAGAGCAATAGCGTTTCTAAGGATTTTTAATGTTCTGTCCACGGCCTCTATTTGTGCTTTATGGCTCTTGGTGCATTCATCCCACATAATAAATGAGGCGTCTTGCAATAGTTAACCAAGGAAACGTTTTTGTGGATAAAACATACTGATTGTTGTTCACGATTTATGGATAAGGGAAGTTTGAAAGATGAGTTTCCAGTTTTCCATCCCTTCGAGAGTTGCAGCAACACTATCTTCCCTCATTGTCTTATTTTAGCACGTATTGAATTCGCAAGAAACGTCTAGGCAGTGCCCTAGAGCATCTAAAAAAAGTGTTGTTTTTGTTAATGTTCACGCTATAACTCGCCCTTATAAGTGCGTTGCAAGTTCGCTAGATGTTAAATAACATTCTCTGCCTAAATTTAACATTCCCAGTTATAAATAGGTATTGCTTAAAAATTAACATTTTCTGATTTTTTACAAACCATCCTTATTGGTGGTGGTTCAGATCATTTTACATTTCATGCAACGGTTTAGCCAGCTATAACGAACTGACAAAAACTCAACTTATTTTTCTATATAAGATAATTTGTTATATAATGGTTTGTCAAAAAAGTCTTGCGGTATTTTTATTGAATCAATTCGTGTGGCACCCATACATCGAACTTCTTAGTGACTCCAAGCTTCTTCAAATGGTTTATAACGGTTTGATGACTACTATGCCGGTCTCTTTCGACCAGCGATTTTATAGCAATTTTCGACGACAGGCCTTCCCGAGCGTGGCGCATCTTCGACCACCTCTACACCAGAAGGAAAACGTTGAAACCATTGTTGTGCGGTGGAAATGGAAACTGTATCGGGTCCATAAACTACACAAATTTTATTGGCGGCTTGAGATGCATTTTTGCCTTTATCGTAGTAGCACTGTAAAATTGCCGTATTTTCTCTTTATTTTGCTCCATGTTTGCGACGCTATAACTCACGAATGACTTAAAAGAAACGAAAATCAATCAAGCACGTGTTAGCGCGTGAAATGAGCTTTCCAAAAAGGTATAGCATGACCCGATGCGACGAATAAAACTAGAATAACGCGCTTTCAGCGCCGACTAGCGAAAATACCGTAAGACTTTTTTGACAACCTATTATTTACCCCATACCAAACAGCATAAACAATATGCAGCACATATGCAAGTCCATTCAAACATACACAAATTCACATACTACTGTATCCGAAGTAATACCAGTGGCATAACCAGGAATTCAAATGAAGCAAAAAAATCGTATGATCGATTTTTATTATGGGTTATTATTATTGTATTTAATTTGCTCGTATTCAAGCTTAAAGGAAATATGATTTCTTCAAGATAAAGTTCTTCTTTAAATAAATAAAAAGGTTTGTAATTGAAAATTTCAGCTGTGATTAATAATAGCAGTATTGAAACTTTTACATTAAAAATTAATAATTTCATTGTAATAATATAGAATAATGTTTAAACAATTAGTATTTCCTCAAATGAATGCTGTTGGATAACAAAGATGTGCATCTCCTAGGCATGGGGTCCACTAAATGCTTGCATTCCCCGGAGGAATGGCCTTCCTATTTGACGGATTCTATTTCCCTACAGCTTTTTTGACCTCTGCCCAAAGATTATCAATTGGATTAAGTTCGGTGGCTGAGCCAGCCCATAACCTCAACTCTGTTTAGAGCAAACCAATTTTTCGCCAACCTGCTGGTAAGTTTGGGGTCGTTATCTTGTTGCAAGACCCATTTTAACGACCTTTTCCATTCAGCGTGGTAGCATAGTCGACTCCGTTATTTCAGCGTACAATTTGACATCCATGTTTTCTTTAATCCAAAAAACTGGACATGTACCCTAGTAAGAGAAGCAATACATGTATTGACTGTTGCACCTCCATGTTTTACCGTCCATGAACCAAATAAAACAATTTTTGTTTCATCGGACCACTATATGTTGCGACATTTTTCTGACTGTTCAATGCAGATGTTCTTCAAGCCGCTGCTAATATTTCGAACACAGTTGTACGTATATTTAGTTATTTAAAATAGTTTAAACATTTTATATAAAGGCTTTAAATCTACAGCTATGGACATAGATTTAGCGCACTTTGTGATTGTGAAATACAAAACTTAATAACGTAACAGTCAAATAAAATGAGAAACCGTTATATTGCACAAGAGCTATTTATTACTTCACTAAAAGTAAGATAATTCAAAATATTTAGTTTCTTATTATAAATTAAAATGTACGGTTCAGTTTAAATTTTAAAGTCAAAATTACCTTGAAATTGGCGTCTTCATACAGACCAGTCTGCTATCCTGTCTTTCTAAAGTATTTGAAAAAGTATTAAGTACGATACCAACGCATCAATTCGAATTTCGTGCGAAACACGGCACTTGCCACATTTTAGCATCAAGGATATTAGCGGAGCATTTAAGTTCTGTGGAAGAATGGCTAGCGAACTGGCGAATAAATGTGAATAAACAGAAGTGTAAGCATATTACATTTTCGCTTAGACCAAAAATATGCCCGGCAGTAAAAATTAACAATATTTTAGCATCCCAAACGAACGAAGTATCATATCTTGGTTTTCATCTAGATACCGAAGTGCTTTTATATAATGCGGTCATAAAGCCGATTTCAATGTATGGCATTCAACTGTGAGGTACGACCTGTGCCACTAATATTGATATAATACAAAGGTTCCAATTAAAAATGATTCGAACAGCAGCAGAATTTAATATATATCTATACTCCGAGATCACCCAAAACCTTTGGCTAATGCTTTCATACATTCCTGCAATAAAACACACCTTGAAAGAAGAGATATGCCTGCATATTAAAGAGCAACGTATCACCAAAACAGCTTAATCACTTGCTTGAGCCTATCTCGTTTTTAAATAGATTTTCACCCCTATTCTGTGCACTTGACAAATTAATAAAATATTGAAAATTAACTCAAATATTTATCAAGCAAGGAATATTTTGGTATTCTGTGAGGATCTTGATAAAACTAAAAGCTTCAATTCGCAAAGCTTTTCCCCACACAAGTGGTGAACAAAATAATGTAAATAGAAACAATTGATTTCTACTAAAATTATATTCGTAGCAATATGCGCGCAGTTAATTGCTCCTATGGTGGTTTTTATTTTTTATTAAAAAAATCTGGATATACTCGTACGTGTTTCAAATAAATTTGCTTAAATTAGTGTATTATTAATAAGTGCCTCGTTTTTATAAAATTTCTTTCTCTATAGAACTGGGAAACTTTATTTATCCTCCCTTCACCTTCACAATAAATTTTTCTACAGCCAGCACACTTCTCGAAAGGGACGACTAACTCATGGGCAAGTTGACGTTGTTATCTACACATTTCTGATATGAGCCATTTCCAAAGAAGTACCAAGCTGCTAAAACCATTTAGTGCCCTGGCGACGATCAAATAATTGCGTCAAACAGTGCATATGTGTTAGTGATGTTCAATCCTGTGTTGCCCGCAAACGTTCAAATTAACACGTCAAACATCAGTTTAGTTTTGAGCTGATATTATCTATTATTGGCATGTGCTGCAATTCTTATGAAAAAAAAAATTAAAAAAAAAGGCGGAGTGAATGAAAAATCGATTTTAATCGCTCATTTGCTGCAAGACCGGCATAAATCAAAAAACGTGATTTTTAAGTTAATGCTGCAGAATTGTTCGTTATATCATACTTCATGTTGAGTGAAAAATTCATATGAATACCTCTTATATGCTCCGCTTGAGAAGAGAATATATTTCCTGTTTTCCGTGTAAGGTTATAGTCAGTTGAAAACTTTAAACGCGTTTTCTGGCAAATCGATTTTTTTGACTTATGCCGGTCTTGCAGCAAATGAGCGATATGCTCTCAGCTTGAAATCTTCACTTCCACATGAGTGGAGACGATCAAATTATCGTCCGTCAAATAGAAATATCAAAAATTTTTGATTTTCATCAAACAGAGCCAACAGCAGGTCGGTGTAGCGTATGTGTAGCCGACGAGAGCCGACGACACCAACACACTTAAAGTGTTTGACGCAATTATTTGATCGTCTCCAGGGCACTTTAGAGTTAAAGGTAGTGACATTTTTGAATCATGTGGGGCTAGTTCATCAATAAAACGAGCACTGTCTTAACAACTTATGTATAAAGAAAAGAGCTTTTTATTTCAGACACAGAATACGAAATGCTTGATAAATTTCATATTTTGACAAATTAGAAATATGGTATGTTGAAATTGTGAAGTGCACAGAATAGGGGGGTTAATAGTTTATAACTTATTGTTAGGCTTAAAAACAAAAACAGACCAAATAAATAAGGTAATATTGAGAAAAAAAAACTTGGGAAAGAATTTAGCGCACAGTTGTATAGTAGTTATAAGGCAAAATATACATATATTATTGAGAAGTGGCGTGAATTTTTTGATATTATATTTATCCTGGTTAATATTTTTTGGAATTCTGTATGTTATTCTTAATCACCGCTTCACTGCTGCATGACCAGCTCTTTATTATCCTTTAGCATCTGCCAAAAAGAATATAATTCAATGCTTCCTCTACTCCTGCTTAAAGATCATTTTAATTTGTAAATTTTCTAAGCCCAATATTTTCTCTCTATTTATTCCATAAGTTTTCGATTGGACCTTGCGCTGGCGAATCAAGAAGTGGGATTTTTTCTTGCGTAAGCCATTTTTTTATACGAGGTGTGTTCAAAAAGTATCGCGAATTTTGAGTTTTTTCAAAAATTTTTTATTTATACATGAATATCTAGTTTGTCCCCTTCAAAGTAATCCCCATGAGATATTATACACTTGTGCCAACGGTTTTTCCAATCTTCGAAGTACTTCAAAAAATAAATTTTTTTTATCTTCTTCAGCTCCTCCTTCGATGCCGCCTTTATCTCGTCAAGAGAAGCGTAACGTCGTCCTTTCATGGGCCTCTTCAGTTTAGGGAACAAGAAAAAGTGACAGGGGGCCAGATCTGGGGAATATGGTGGCTGCGGCATCATTACTGTGTTGTTTTTGGCTAAAAAGTCGCGCACAAGCAACGATGTGTGTGAGCAGGGGCGTTATCGTGGTGCAAAAGCCAATTTTTGTTCTTCCACAAATCCGGGCGTTTCTGGCGGATTGCTTCGCGCAAATTACGCATAACTTGCAGGTAATATTCCTTATTGACCGTTCTTCCTTGTGGCAAGAACTCATGATGCACCACGCCCCTGCAATCGAAGAAAACTTTTAGTTACGATTCGCGATACTTTTTGAATACACCTCGTATTTAGAGGATGGAGTCATGTGTAAAAGTTAACGCCAGTGAGGAAAGTTCTCTGATCGCAATTCACTTGGGAGAAACGATTCTTTTACATATGGTTCAATCGGCTAACCACCCGTCTTTGACCAAGTATCCTTTGGGTAGCCTAGGAACAACCATTTGAAGGCGAGCCGTTAGAAGGCGAAACATTTCCTGCATGGGGTTGTGCGCTGTTTTTGGGACCCACCACGTAAACAAACACCCCCAATGAAAATTAGCAATCAGCGTAAGATGACAGATGTACTACGACATTGTCATAGTTCAGAGAATTAAAATACAGCGGCTACGCCGGCTAGGTCATGTTGTACGGATGGACGAAAACTCTCCAGCTCTGAAAGTATTCGACGCTGTACCCGCCGGAGTAAGCAAAGGAAGAGGAAGACCTCCACTCCGTTGGAGAGACCACGTGGAGAAGGACCTGGCTTCGCTAGGATTATCCAATTGGTACCACGTGGCGAAAAGATGAAACGACTGGAGCGCTGTTGTTAACTCGGCTATAATCGAGTAAGCTATTCAAACATGGCGGCGAAGAACTGATAAGGAGCATGCATCAGCTTCTTGGCAAAATATGGTCGGACGAAAGCATGCCCAACGTTTGGAATTTAAGTGTGCTATGTGCAATCCATAAAAAAGGAGACCCCACAATCTGCGCCAACTACCGTGGGATAAGCCTCCTCAACATCGCGTATAAGGTTCTATTGAGCGTATTGTGTGAAAGATTAAAGCCCACCATTAACAAACTGATTGGACCTTATCAGTGTGGCTTTAGACCTGGCAAATCAACAACCGACCAGATATTCACCATGCGCCAAGTTTTGGAAAGGACCCGTGAAAGGAGAATCGACACGCACCACCTCTTCGTCGATTTCAAAGCTGCTTTCGACAGCACGAAAAGGAGCTGCCTCTATGCCGCGATGTCTGAATTTGGTATCCCCGCAAAACTAATACGGCTGTATCGTACAGCTGTTCTTTAGCACTTTCCGAGAACAAATGGTTTCGGTTGCAGCTGTTCGTAAGGAGTTTGAAATGCCGTCCCACAGTTCCCTTATACCGAGTGGTTGACGAGTGCTCTCAGAGAGCAGGAGTGCAACCCGAGTAGAAAATCGATCAGCTGTCTGTTGTAATTGCAGCTTTTCGACATCGAACCTTCCTTATGTTTGTTGACGTACGTTTTTTCCTGCACAGAGGTGGGTGCGAATCTTGGCTTCAACAAGATAGTGGTCCGAGTCGATGTTAGGAGACATGTGTTCCGTCTATCATCGATCTGGATGGTAGATTTTCGATCCGGAGACAGCCAGGTAGCTTGATGTATTTTCTTGTTCTGGAATACCACAGATAATCATATTTCGGGCCCCGGCCATAGTGCCAATGAAACCTTCTTTGTCTACCCTGACATCCGCCCACGATTTTGATATCGTGGGTATCTATCGTGGCACACGTAGCTACAATATACGCGCTCCAATCATAGACGGCGCAAATCAGAGATATGTTGAAGAACCTCGCTTTGATGCGGATTGTGGCTAAACGTGCATTCACCGGAGTGAATGATAGTATTCGGCGACGGAGTCGTTCTCCCACCACGAATCCCACACCAAACTTGCGCTCCTTTATATGGCCACTGTAGTACGAAGTGTGTTCAAAAAGTTCATCGCATTTCCTGGGCTTGTCAGACTTTATTTTCATGAGGAAATCAATCACCTGAGCAACCGTACCTTCCCAATTAAGGGACCTGACAGTCCAGGTGCATGGCCTTAATTCGTAGTCCTGATTTCGTTGGTCATGGTCGTCACTAAAAGGGGGGTCACTAAGAGGCGTGTTCTTCCTTTTCATTGGTACGACTTTTTACGTGGCGGGTCCCAAACCCAGCGCACAACCGCATGCAGGGGGTGTTTCGCCTTCTCACTTTAGTTCACCGGATGTTCTTAGAATACCCAGAGGATACTTGGTCAAAGACCGGAAATCGTGAGCTGCTTGAGCCATATATAAAATAATCGTTTCTGGCCACTCCCAAGTGAATGGCGATCAGAGAACTTTCCGCACTTGCGTGAACTTCTACACATGAATCCAGCCTCCACCCAAAAGTTTTTACACAACACAAATTACACACAATAGAGCAAAGAAATAACAGCCGACATTAAGAAAAGACGCAGAACAACTAGAAAAAATGCACCGCTGAGCACTTGCAATCACCGTGTTGCGAGAAATGGAGCAGGCGCAGTGCCGTAAGTTACGGTGTTAAGTCGAAAAATTTGGTTTTGCTCTGATGGATGCTCTTTCCACACAATAAGTTGACAATTCCTGTCTTCTTCGTGCATAATTATGTGCCGATACATTTTAGTAATGTCCGCTGTTAGTGCATAGTCTTTGATAAAGAAAACGAAGGAGCGTTGAGTATAACTCTTCTTGGATGGTTGGACCTACCATCAAAAGTTCATTCAATGCTATTTGAATCGAAGTATCAAAAACAACACGTAATTTACTTGTTGTGCTCTCGTGCCTTACCACGCATTGATGCGGAATGAAGTAGTGAGACTCACTCGTGATCTTATTATTTGTTGGGCTCATGTGACCCAATGCTTTATATTCATTCATGAAGTCCAGATACATTCAGCGAAATCCTGGATCTTTCAATGTTCTCCTTCCGAGAGCCTGCAACCGCCGAACTGCGGTGTCATAGAAGTGAACGAGTAACTTACGGTCACATTTAAAGTGCGTTCTGACTTGAAGCCGTCTGAAGGCAATTCTTCAGTTTCACATTCTTTTTGTTCTGGTGTGAACTTGTTGCCATTTGTTTCTGAAGGAACATCCTCCAGAGCTCAGAATTTTTGGACCACTTTTAAGTCGACTTCAGTTTGGCACAATGTGCTATTTCCTTCGGGAGGAGAACTAAGACTGCTGACATATTTGCCAGACGCAATCTATCTCAAAAAAGTTTTCTGTAGCGCTGGTTGATTAGGGCCAATTTTAATTTAGCCAATCACTAACAGATCGGAAAAGGTTTTTGCACCTAATAAGATGTCAATTTTTAACATTTGTGGAATTATGAATCCGCCAATTCAATATTGTGCGTGATTTTCCAACCATTGTATTAATCTAGATTATTAGCTGAAATACATCGCATAATCCAGAACTCCGCCGAAAATTCATAATTATTAACCCGCGACTTAATAAACGCGCTTAATTTGGCACCGACTTTCCTACTGGAATTTCCAATTCCTATAATATTTAATGTCCTGTTTTGGCGACGAATCCGCATTTTTTGGGCAAAATCCTCTGTCATAAAATTTAATTGTCCAGCAAGGCTCTTGCATGCAGGTATTCTCCACAGCTGGCCCTCATAAGAATAATAAGAATAACGTATGATGGTATCGATTGTATACTCGACACCGATCCGCTCTGCACTTGGAGACCGTATGTCCCTTACGCAAACAATCTATGCATAAGGGCACCGATTTGACATACTCAAATCTCCATTGCGCAGAGTTTTAAAGGTGGAGCAAGCAGTTATTTAGTGGTCATTTGATTTACTCTGCTGACAAAGAGGCTACTTTGTATTTGCAGCTACTAACGACGATTTGGTCCTGTCCGATTTAGTTCCTGTCATATGACTCGTGCTGATTGCAGCTCCGGGCTTCGTTCTCGAACATGACGCTCCTTCTGCCGATAATTGCTGAAATCTTCCACATTGGTGGCTTGTCGTAGTCCAGATGTCTTCCCACTTTGATCGGGTGGCAGAGGCAACTTTTGTCATGACCATGTGTATGATAATCGCATTTGTAATTTGTTTCTCATCGCCCAGCGATAGAAATGAGTCATACACAGACGACACTTCATCGTTCATCGCAAGCAATGAGGATGCTGATGGTTTTTGGATAGTTGGCAACTCAAAAAGTTTCGAAATTGTATAGAAAAATATCAAACATTTATTATCCGTTTTTGAGGCTTGAGGCTTTTCATCCAGCGTTTGAAACGCTTTCACCGTACCCAGAGCCTCTCCAGATAGACAATTAACCAGATGGTTAAATTTTTCAATACCTGGGATATTTGGATCATTGTGAACCAAGCTCTCAAACAATCTCATAAAAAATTTAAAATCGGAATATTTTCTCTTAAAATGTTCTCTTAAATTGCAGATTCATTTTTGGGGAGCCTTGAGCTGTGAGATGTTAATAAAAATGAGTCTGCAATAGACGTTCTACTTTTTGCTAATATTGTATTATTTTAATTATAGGTTTTGTTTCAACCCCCTAGAGCCATGTGTTCTTCATCAATCTCTTCAGGCTTAGATTGACACTTCAACTTTTCACTGTATGAGTTTAATACGTCGAAACGACATTGCAACTCAATTGGATCTAATGACATGGTTTTTTCCAGAAGGCCCGTCTTCATACGCAAAATACTACTTTTCACCACCGTTCTTTGACGCTTTAATGATTTTAAGTCGATCAACTCCTTACTTGGAGAGATGTTGGCGATAATTGGCTTTGGCTTGTTAATTTTTGTTTGTTTAAATTAAAATTTCGAAAATGAACGATAAAGGTTGGAAACAGATATACGATATAGGAATCGATTACGAAAATGAAATAAAAATATTGAAAGCCAAACCGATAATATTCGAAGTGAGCATAATTTTTTTGAAAACGAGAAGTTGATAATATTTGAGTGAAGGACCGAATTGTAAAAACGTTTTTTTCTTCGATTGCTCTAGCAAATTATTAAAAATCGCACTTTAATATTTAATATATAAGATATAATATAAACACTACGGCAAATCCTTTAATACCTGTTTTTTTGTTTTTATGTCAATATATCCTCTATCCCTTTTTTCACGTCAATATATGTTTACGTATACAAATACGTGTCCAATTACATTGGTAAACACTGTTTTTGTCACATGAACTTTGTTATAATTTTTATTTATGTTGGTGTACACTCATTAAAATTATGTAACAGTTTTCTTTCATTCACATCCAGTTTTCTTGTGACAGCTACATATTCATTTCTGACCTCAAATACGTTTCTTTGTTTAGATAACTGCATTTAGACGACTGTGTAACTATTGTGTTTGCTAAATTACATACATACATTTTATTTACATTAGTTAGATCGCAAATATGCCACGAAAATGTTTGACAACCCCGACCATTTTTGTTAAGTGTGTGGAGAATTAACTTTTACATCTCAGCGTCGAAATTTCACATCACTAATTGAACAGTGCTATTTAGACTATTTTGGTTTTTCTGTGAGGAATCATGTACTCATGCGTTTGACTCAAACAAAAGGTATTACTATCAATCCAAACACACTATCCGGTATCCGAGCTTGTCTTCGGCCAAGAGACCCATCATACATATTGCCGAACTGCCTGTGCCGATGCCTCCAAATCGATCAAAAAGTGAAAATTCTAGTCCGGAATTTGTTCTCAGTCAGCATAAGGTATCTGAAGATAGTGACTGAAGTTGTGAACCGTCAACTTCAAAAGAACCACATTTATTGACACAACGTGATTTAAACGATTTAGTATGTGATTTAAATCTGTCTAAAAAACAGGCTAAGCTTTTGGGGTCTAGATTAAATTCATCTGGAAATGTTTTATGAATGTTGTTCAAAATTTTCTATGTAACCATAAAGCGGAAAATTGCAAAGATTTAATAAATGAACTTATGATATCATTTAAAGCTTTGGGGTGTAATATGTCTTTGAAAATACATATTCTGGACTCTCATCTGGATTTCTTTCCAGCAAATTTGGGTGCTGTGAGTGACGAACAAGGTGAGAGGTTCCATCAAGACATTTCCTTAATGGAGAAGCGTTATCAAGGGAAATGGAGTCCAAGAATGCTAGCAGACTATTATTGGAGACTTAAAAGGAACCAACCAGAAGCCAAATATTCAAGAAAATCAATTAGATATTAGGAAATAATTTTGTAAGTATGGCTCAATTTTGTACTTTTAACGAAAATATATGTTTTGATGACCCAAGAAAACATGATGTGTACATTTTGTTTCCTTTATATATTATTATTTGGTGGCCCTAGTATATTCAAAATTTGATATAAATTTTCATGTGACAAAAACAATTACAATTTTGTTGACCAGTGTTATTATGCACATATATATGTATATAAGCAGGTAGAAGTGTAAAAGGGGAGAGTCAAACACTGAAAGGGTGCAAATGTTAATTATTGTTACTTATTGTTTTGTTTGCACCACTTTCAATGACTTGCACTCGTTATCTCTTGTGAATGCGTAGGCGTTTTGCCTGCGTTCACTTCTCTGGTGCAGAGGAGGCATCGGCAGCTCATTCCCACGAAGGAAGTAGGTGTTGACGCAGCAGTGATGGTGCAGCAGCAGCGAAGTTGTTAGCGGGAGCGTTGTTGTTAGTGGGAGCGATGCTTTCAGTAGCAGAGGCAGAAACAGTACAGTGTTTTGCTTTGTACAAGTTAAATGTCTTTAAGTTTTTTATTTAAATTTTTTATTTCATTACGTTTTATAAAAACTGTACAAAAATACTTTCTTAAAGTTAAAGTTTGTGTGGTATGTATCGATATGGACAATATGTCCGGGGTACTCAGGTATTGGTGTGCTTTGAATAGCGTGTTTATGAGGGTGACAGTCGTATTTATTAAATTTACATGTTCTGCACTATTTCACGATTTTTTTAATCTTGGCTCTCATTTGTGGAAAATAAAACTTTTCTAGAATTTGCAACTTGTTTTCTTCGCTATTTCGGTGGGCACGATTGTGTTCATTAAGAATTTCTTTATTTTGATCGGCTGAATTTGTTAGATCTCTTACTAACTTCCTAGTGAACTGTATTTTGTATCTGTTGAAACGATCAGCAAAAATTTTTTGTATCATACCTAGTGTTCGTTCGTCTGTCATGAGGCCATTAGTAACCGATGGGTTCAGGTATGATTTAAGGATATTGGCTAATTTTTCTTCGTTGAAAGTTACATCAGTTACTGTGTGACGATGATATGTTGGGAATGGAATTTCAAACTTGTAGTCAGTGTTATTTCCTACATTGAGGATGATTTGGTTTTTGAATACGTTAAGGGGTACATTGGCAAATGGTATCAAATTCTGTGAGGAGCTTTCGTCGCTGTTCTGGGTCAACGTCATAGAGTTAATATGTGAATTGCGAGGGGGACGAGATAAAGCATCTGCAACTTTATTCCTTGTTCCGGGTTTGTACTGTAGTTCGTAATGATATTCTTCTAAAATTGATTTCCATCGCTTCATTTTAGAATTGGAATTTTTGTTAGATAAGGCGTATGTAAAGATCTTTACTTTGGCAGTCCCGTACAAGTAGTTTCGAAGGCATTTCAAAGCCCAAATAATAGCTAGCATTTCTCTCTCGTTAGTGGCATATGCTTCCTCCGTTTTACTTAGGATTCTCGAAATGAATGTACATAATGGGTCTATTTTCCTGTGTTACTACTGCGCCAATAGCGTATTTTGATGCGTCCGTCGTTAGGTGAAATTCCTTATTATAATCGGGATAAGATAGCATAACGTCTTCCGACAATAGAGAATTTTTTACCTTTTGGAATGCATCGATGGCTTCTTTGGAAGGGTTAATGTATTTCCTACTAGAAAGTCTTTTGGATATATGTCCTTCCTCCCCCCTTAAAAGGGATGTCAAGGGTTTCGTCAATTTGGCGTAATCTTTTATAAAACGACGATAGAAACCGGACAGTCCTAGAAATGACCTAAGGTCTTTTATAGTTCTTGGACAGGGAAAGTTTTTAATTGCCTCTACTTTTTTTGAATTGGTTCGTATACCATTTTGGGATACAATAAAACCAAGGAATTCGACTTCTGTTTTCAAGAATTCACATTTTTCGATTTGCACCTTCATATTAGCGTTTTGTAAAGTTCGAAATATGGTTTCGATATTTTGGAAATGTGATTCGGTATCTTCACTAAATACGATTATGTCGCCAGTGTATACGTAGCATATTTTCCCTATATGCTCACGTAAAATATCGTCGAGTGCACGTTGAAGAATTGATGGTGCATTTTTGAGACCGAATGGTAGTCTTGTGAACTCGTATTTTCCGTGTCTTACGGAGAAAGCCGTTTTTTCTATATCGTTCTCTTTTAGAGGTATTTGGTGAAATCCACTTTTAAGGTCTATGACTGAAAATAATTTGCTTTTTCCTAGTTCTGAGAGTACGTTACTGATGTCGGGTATGGGATAACGATCAGGAATGGTGACGGTATTGAGTTTCCTATAATCAATATTTTTTCTTTCCTGAAGCGTCTATTTTCTTTGGTACTATCCATACCGGAGAATTATAAGGAGACCGTGAAGGTCGAATTATGTTATTGTCAAGTAGTTCCTGTATTTGTTTTTCAACTTCATCTTTTAGGGAAATAGGATATGGGTAATATGCCGAATATATTGGCCTTTCGGTTGTAGTTTTTATTTCACCTTTTACGATGGTTGTGAATGTAAGCTTTTCGTTTGGTTCAGCAAATAAATTTGAGTATTGTCTTATTAAATTTTCGATATGAAGTTTTTCTTGTTCAGTCATGTGTTCTGTTCTGATGCCAATGTTATTTAAGGAATTTGCAGATTGTTGTTTTATTTTGATTTTATAGTTATTGCAAATATTCATATAATTTTCTTTCGTATGAATGATGGCGGACAGTTCCTAATATTCCGTCGAAGGATTTTAAAAGTGGCAATAAAAAGAATTTTACATTGAAATGATTTTGTTTAAATAAATTTACCATTGTATGGTGAGTTATCTTAACATTACCTGCTATTGAATTTACGTAGAATATATTTTTATTAGGAATGGGGTTTTGAACATGTTTTGGTTGTATGTAATTTCTGTTCGAGCCAATATCGATAAGGAATTTGAGCAATTCACCCCTAGTTGTTTTGCACTCGAAATATGGTAGTGATGAATTGCTTAATCTAAAAAAATGTATGTCTGTAAAGTCTTCAGTTTCATTAGGAAATGTCTCGTTTATAAATATTGATTTGTTCGTGTATTCCACTAAGTTTTGTTCATAATTATCTTGTTCGTTTACGATTTCTGAATTATTAATATGTAAATTTCTTTGTAGTTTTGGTGGATTTTGATTATTGGAAAATCCACTTGTTGGTCTTTTCCCTGTGTATTTAGGAGCAAAAGATCTGTTCACATAGTTAACATTAGCTGTTTTTAGACTTGGATCTATGTCCATAGGTTGCGGTGGTTTTGGGGCAGTTGGCCTAGGTGGAGGAAATTTATAATCATTATGTCCGTAACGGTATTGGTTGTAAGGTCTATTTGGTTGGAATACCCTTTGAGGTGTTTGTGGCGAGCGAAATGGTTGAGGATAATCGCGATGTTGGTTAAATGTGTTGTGGTGTGAACTATAGGAAAAAAGTGGTGGTGAGCTAGTGCTTAGCCCTTTTCCAATGTTATTAGTATGTCTGGCATACTGAGCCCTAAAGTTTTGGTTTTGTAATTTTGTACATAGATATAAAGCTTGTGGTAGGTCTACTGGTTCTTTCATTCCCAATAATCGCGGTAGGTCACCTTTAAGACCTCTAATAAAAGTATCTAAAGCCTTATCGCGGTATGTGCCTATTAAGACGTTCATGGATTCACTTCCGATTTCCATACACGAAATTTTATTTAAAATAAGAGACAAATATTCATACACGGCTTGATAGAATTGTTCCACCGTTTTGTTGCCTTGAACTAGAGTAATCATTTGGTACTCAAGTGTGCCGAGATCCCGCTTATCTGCATAATGCAGAGCCAAACATCGTGAAATGCTGTTCCAGTTTAGTGGAGTAGTATACGACTCCAAAACATTATCAGCAGTTCCAGTTATTTTATTTCTTATAGAATTTATAATACCAAAATATTTAGCTGTTCCTCTGATAGATTCGTACAACTTTAAAATTCTATCAACGCTCTTCTTCCAAGAGCTTTATTCGATTGGATTTCCCGAAAATTCTCTGAGGCAGCGAACTACGTCAGGAACCTTATCTAGTTCATCAATATTATGCCTATATTCGCTGTTAATTACTTCATCTGTACAGTTAAGTTCGTTATGATTAGTTTGTCTGCTGTCCTCGGTGAGGCATACATTTCTTACTATTCTTCTAATCAGAGCTTCTAATTCTGGTGTTGCGTTTACTTGCTCTATAATTGGTGTATTAGCAGGAGAGGGTACGGATGGTATATTTATTATTGGTGGACGAATAAGATTGTTTGGGTTAGTCATTTTGATTATTTTTTTTGATTATATATTTTTATTCTATTAATTTTTTGTTGTTTTTTAGGTTATATTCGTATTTATTATAAGAACCGGAGGGTCCCCCGAAGGTGGTGAATCGCAGAGACGTTTTAAGTTAGAAAATGGTTGATATTATGATTGTTCTCTGGAGGGTCCCGCCGAAGGTGGTGAATCGCAGAGACGTTTTAAGATAGAAAATGGTTAATATTATGATTGTTCTCTGGAGGGTCCCCCCGAAGGTGGTGAATCGCAGAGACGTTTTAAGTTAGAAAATTGTTATTATTATGATTGTTCTCTGGAGGGTCCCCCCGAAGGTGGTGAATCGCAGAGAGTTTTAAGTTAAAAAATGGTTAATATTATGATTGTTCTCTGGAGGGTCCCCCCGA
Organism: Bactrocera zonata; assembly: GCA_037783105.1. NCBI lineage: Eukaryota > Metazoa > Arthropoda > Insecta > Diptera > Tephritidae > Bactrocera > Bactrocera zonata. The sequence continues at coordinate 234,487 of JBAWJQ010006655.1, read as the reverse complement.
AGGTGGTGAATCGCAGAGACGTTTTAAGATAGAAAATTATTATAAGGACTAAAAGTTCCTTTTTAATGAGGTGTTATTTTATATTGATTTTCAACAACATATTATATATGGTTCTCCAATCCGTTGGGCGCCAGTTAAATGTCTTTAAGTTTTTTATTTAAATTTTTTATTTCATTACGTTTTATAAAAACTGTACAAAAATACTTTCTTAAAGTTAAAGTATGTTGGAGCGATGTCCAACCTGCTTGAAGGATAGCTGAATTAAAAGTAAAAGTTAAATCTAAGCTTAAGCTATCACCAACTTAATATTCTAAGCGCCGGCAGAACGAGACGTCGGCAGCGACGCATATTGTTAGTGGCGTGCTAGTAGCGTCATTAAAATCCCTATTTTTAGTTTGGCGTTCTTTTAGTGGGTAGCGGTAAAGTGGCGTGATGTGTTTGCCAAATTATGTACCTGCATTCCAGAGCATTCTTAGGCTTACATGGTACAGCACACTGTATAACAAAATATTTATTTTGTTAACTTACACAACGGCAAACTTATGTACAAAAACGGCAAGCGAACATTTCTTTAACGGGTGTTCTACAAATACTTTTATATTGGCACTTCACCTTGTATCGAAACGATGCGGTGACTTCGGTTTGCACACAACTGGAGATTTTACGAAATTTTTCAACGAGTGTTTCATAAATACTTCTATACCGGCACTTCACTTTCCATCGGTACTTTAAGTTAACGGCACTAAAACACGTTTTTTTTGGTTTGTAATTTAAAACAGTAATTAATTTTTTAATGTTGACATTATACAACACTTTTATGTGAATATAAATTTCACCACTTTTGCCAAAATACAAATTGAAATACTTATGTGCCTTTATTTTTGCACTCCACTGTACTCACCACCCTTTGTGAACTTGACGAACGTATATTTGTGGTTTCTTTACCGCACTTATTTCGAAAAATACCGGTGAGTATTGATATACAATATGTATGTAAATTAATTCTTCGTTTTGTGTTTCGTGGGCAACTACGTCCGACCGCGGGCGACTCCCTCGTTTTCTTTATTTCGTTTCTTCTTAAATACAATAATTTTCTGAAGCCTAGATACAAATATTAATCTTACATTCTAAGAAGTATATCTACAATGGTATTAACTTGTATGTACGAATCTGTGTAAGTTAACGCCACCAATAGCTAACGGCCCCCATGCCTAAAATAAACAATAAAGTTAACGCCACCAATAGCTAAGGGCGTTTTTGCCTAAAGTAAGCAATATTCATATAAATTCATTATTAAACGAATGTGTCAGTAAACTATAACTTATGGCACGCTTTAAGTAGAAATAAACAAAACATCATCTAACACCTAAGTCTGCACTTCTGTACGATGAAACTCTGTATCTAGGCTTAAGATATCAATTGTATAAATATAAGTGAAATAAAGATAATTCAGTTTTGTTTTTGAACATAACTCACTAGATTAACATATTTTTAAAAACCATCCCGCGTTCGCGTAAGTAACAATTGGCGATCCTGCTTCTTTACGAAATAGTTCAAGTAACGGCATAGCAATCAAAAAAATACAAATTAAAAAAAAACCCATAAAGTGTTCAAGTAACGACTTATCAATCATAAAAGTTACAAAATTTAAAAACCGCGTAAAGTGTTCAAGTAACGGCTTATCCAACAAAAAAGCTACAAAATTTAAAAAACGCATTAAGTATTCAAGTAACGGTTTATCAATATCAAAAGTAACATATTTATTTTTGACTAATTAATAAAAAACAAAAAAAAAAAACAAAAAATAAATATAAATATAAATATTAATATAAATATAAATATAAATATAAATATAAATATAAATATAAATATAAATATAAATATAAATATAAATATAAATATAAATATAAATATAAATATAAATATAACTTCAAGAATATTTAAAACACAGAGTTCGTTAAAAACAACAAAATAAACTCCGCATCAAAAGCAATAAAGCAACGACCAAGCGTAAAGGAAAAAGGCAACTAGTTTCCAAAACGACAGCAGCAGCAAAGGCAACATTAGCAACAACAACATAAAGTTAGTTGTAAGTAAATCCTATATATTTTAATTAAAAGGGAAATAATCCCGCTAATATTAAGTACGTAAAATTATTTCACCTTGAGTATTGCAAAACCAATAATCATGACACATGACACAAAGAAAACGAGATAAATTATACTATTATTGTATTTATAATTAATTATAATTTTTGTAAAGTGGACAAATAAATCTAAAAATTTTCGAAAATGGCGGTTAGTAATTTTACTGCAGAAGACATAACTCGACTGAGCGACGCAAACTACGAGTTTAAGAGCTGAAATAGCTCAGCTTAATAACCAATTAAAAAATAAAACAACCGCTACGCAGGTGACAGAATACGAAACACAAACAATTAATGACTAAATATGCAATGAAAATTGAGAAATTGTAAAAGTTTTACCGGTATTCTCGGGAAGGTCATACGTCAGCTGGAGAGAAGCTGCAAAAAATTCAATGAGTCTCTATATAGACGGGAGTAGGAGATATTTTGGAGCCCTAACAATACTGAGAAACAAGATTGTGGGCAATACTAACGACATTTTGACAAACCAAGACACAGTTTTAAATTTAGAGGCCATATTTTCGAGATTAGATTTTGCGTATAGTTGAGAACACACCTGGATATCAAACTTCTGGTTGGCCTTGCTTTCTTCGTAACTATTTCTTCGGCGATGCATTCCATGCATAATATCAAGGTAATTCCGAATAGAGCAATGTTCTTACAAACGGATCACTGACGAAAGTTATGAAAAAACACGTCAATGTTAATTTTGTTGCTCGCAATGTTTCCACTGGCTATACTGTATTCTCTGGGTTGAAATACACTCTTTGACCATATTCCAAATTAACTGCGAGACGCACAACAGTCGGAAAACGTTCATGAATTGCAAAAGTAAATACCCTACAAAGCGCTTTATTGAAGTTCACGTATCGACCGTATCGTTCAAGACCAATAACCGCCATGTTGCTTCCTTTGGTGACGTACTTGCAAACGTATCTTATCGATTTCACCAAACTGCAATACTGAACACTGATATCAGTTTTGAATATGAATTAGACAATAAAGGTTAATATAGTAAGATCCATGTGTTATCAACTTCGATATTCATTCTTCTAAGTTGAATGCTGAATGTTCTGTTATCTGGTCAGCGACACCGATAGAGTTGATATTCATCATTTCCAGTTTGTGTTTCCGAAAGAAAAGCAAATTGCTAGTGTTTCGTGCAGTTATTGTCGGACATACAAACCGAAAAGGGATTCTAGTGTCCGCAAGGTCCATGCACCATATTGGTTTCCACCACTTCATATATACTACTGGATCTTTCTCTACATTGGGAATTTCCCGAGAAATGATTTCATCAATTTGGTCTGGTGTAACCATCATCCAAAGAAGAATGTGTGCGTGCAGAAAACCTCTATTTTGCCACTCAACAGAGTACATCTAGCATCCAACAGCACCACATATACGTTGCTTCAAGACAAAGTCAATTAAACATCGTAACTGTTGTTTGAAAATTCGTGCTGTGACATCGTGACAATTGCTTGCTGATTGATCGCGATTCATAATTCCGAACGTATGTCACCGCATCTTGGAAGTACTTCCTGCCTTGCCTTGCCTTGGGCTGCCATACTTTGATGGCAAAAAGAACACCGACCGATATTAGGACAACCTCTTGGTGGCTTCGTAACAAATTTCAATCTGCAATTGACCTCTTTGTATGACACACGTAAAGTTTTCACTAAATAATTTTCAATAATTTTTCTTTTGAATAGCCGGAATAAAAAAGCAAGCGACCGAAATTGAACTATTCAAATAATTTCGAAATCAAAATATTGAAAAACAAAACAAACAAAAATTAAAAAAAAAAAAATGTTTATGGAACGAAGTTACTTTTTGGAATTATCCTATTTGCTGATTTTTCATGAAAAGTATAAGATATTTTTATTTCTAAACCTTCCTTGATCTACAACGAACAACCTCTGAAAATTTCATCAATATTGGTTCAGCTGTTCTCTTAGCGTTACTAACGAACAAACATTCATTCGTTTGTATGAGAAAAAGAAAAGGGCTGCTTTTAGAGGTTTTCCGGCAATTATTCGAATTTTTTTGTCTGCAGAAACCATCCCTGAACCTCAACGAACATTTTAAAAAAAGAATTATCAAATTTGGTTCAGTCGTATGAAAGTTATGAGCGTACATACATTTTGACGATTCATTTTTATTTATATAGACTAGCTGACCCCGCAGCCGTTGCCCTGCGTGAATTTATGTGTTTTGAAATGAAAAGAAAGTTGAATTTATATTGTGTTGAAAATCATTTTTTTTTTAATGTAGCGCAGCTTGATAAACAAATTTTTTTGTTTTCTGTTCTGGTGCGTAAATATACAGAGAAGATGGGTTTCCAATTCGTGAACACGAATCATGGCTTTTCTAGATTTATGCCACACTTCTATCTATCTATCCTTTTGTCCTGTTGATTGCCATCACAAATGCAATTTTCTCTGGAAACGGAATATATTTGAAATGAAATTACTGTCCCCTTATATTCAGTAACTGCGTCACAATTATTGGGGTTCTTTACACAGTTTCGGTGAATAAATGAAGATTGTGAAACATACTAATGACAGATTTAACTTTGAGATGCAAATTATGCTGCGGCATACCAAGCCTATCCAAAGAATTTAGAAATTCCACTGGATTATTCACGGCTTTGTCTTCATTGTCAAGACGATCGATCGATTTTTATGAGCGCAAACCCTTCTGAATTTGACTTTGAATCTTCCAGTTTAAGTCATTAACATCTGTATTTTTGGCAACTAAAACTGCGCGGGCTCTCAAGCAATCGTAGTAATGACAATTTGCTATTGTTGGGATAAACGTGATCAGTTCTTCTTTCGTTGAAGTGAATTGACAATAGGCAGGAAAAATTTATATCAAACCAATGGAAGTATCAATCGAAATTTGCCCATTTCCAATCATTAGCGAATACAATGTAAAATGTCATTGACAATATCATTTTTTCGTATCCCTTAATTGACACGAATTTGAAGGATGATATGTCGAAATGATCTTCACGAAAAGTATGCGAACTTCAGTGGCATGCGGAGTAGCTTTCGCATCGCCCATCATTTGATTCCAGTTATTATCATGTTCCAGTAATTGCACTTGCTGGCTTGCAAACACTCTACCATTCACAGTACGCAATGACTTAAATGAAATTGAACCGCGAGGCGCACCATAGTCGGAAAACTTTCATTAAATGCAAAAGTAAATATCCTACAAACCGCTTTATTGCAGTTCACGTATCGACCCATTTGATACTTACTGATCTCATCTCATTCAAGGTCAATAATCGCACTGTTGCTTTATTTGGTGATGTATTTGCAAACGTATTTCAGTGATTTCACCAAACTGTAATACTCAAGTTTTGAATGTGAATTAGACAACATTGGCGAATATAGTACGATCCAAATGTTGTCAACTTCGATATTCACTCCTCTAAATTGAATGCTAAATGTTCTGCCATTGTCGTCTGGTGAGCGACACCGATACAGTGGATATCCATCATTTCCAGTTTGCGTTTCCTAAAGAAATGCACCTGGATAGCGTTTCGTGCATTTATTGTCGGACATACAAACCGAAGAAGAATTGTGGTGTTCGCAATGCTCGTGAACCATATTGGTTTTTACCACTTCGTATAATTCTGGATCTATCTCTGGATCAGGAATTTCCGCAAAAATGATTGCATCAATTTAATCTAATGTAACCACCATCCACCATCCAAAAAAGAAGAAGCGGAAAACCTCTTCTTTGCCCCTCAACAGAGTACATCCAGCATCTAACAGCACGTTGATTCAAGATAAAGTCCATCAAACATCGTAACTGTTGATTGAAAAGTCGTGTTGTGACATCGAGACGATGGCTGAGTAGCTATCGCGGTCCATAATTCAGCAGGTACTATATGTCATCGCATCCTGGGAGTACTTCCTGCATTGCCTTGCCTTAGGCTGCCATAAATTGATGACAAACAGAACGCCGACCTCTTCGTGGCTTCGTAACAAATTTCAATCTGTAGTTGATCTTTTTATGTGAAACACGTATAAAGTGTTCACTGAATAATTTTCAAAAATTTTTCTTTTGAATAGCTGGATTAAAAAAGCAAACGACCGAAATTGAACTATTCAAATAATTTACAAATCAAAATATTGAAAAACAAAACAAACAAAAATTGAAAAAAAAATTATATGAAAGAAAGTTATTTTTTGGAATTATCCAATTTTCCGACCTTTCCTAATTAAAAGTGTAAGGTATTTTTATTTCTAAACCTTCCCCGATCCACAACGAACACATTAAAAAAACAATTATCAAATTTGGTTCAGTCGTATGAAAGTTATGAGCGTACATACATTTTGGCGATTCATTTTTATTTATATAGATAAGACTAGCTGTTACCCTGTGCGCTTCGCTACACGTAAATCGATTAAAACTCTTAAGGGTTTTTACTTTGTGTTTTATTTATTGTTGAAAAACTGTTACTTATTTATAAAACATTTCAAAACATATTGTTATACGACATTTTTGGTTTTTCCACCTGGCGCGTAAATGAATAAGCACCTTGGTGTTCCCACTCTCGAGCATGCGATGAACAATTGGCCGTGGGAGAAGCACGGCTCCTCCAAATTGACGCCGCACACTTGAAAGGTTTGCCCTTGCGATTTGTTGATGGTCATCGCAAAGGCAAGACGTACTGGGAACTGCAAGCGCTTAAATTCAAACGGCATGTCCGTTGGAATCATGGGAATGCGTGGTAAGAGTACAACTTCACCTGCTGCCTTGACATTTAGTATTGTTGTTTCAATCAAATTTGGCCACAATTTTTTTACTGAAAGTCTTGTGCCATTACACAAAGTCGGTGGCTTCAGATTTCGTAGAAGTATAATGGACCAGGGGATCCAAAGAATTCAAGAATTCAGTTGGATAATTGACTACTTCATCTTGATTCAAAACGCTATCAATCGATGAATACTCGTATGTTATAGCTTCTCCTGGCAATTTTTCTTGAATGGCAAAATTGATTTCGTTGACATGTACATTTTTCGGTGCCAATATTGCGCGTTCACTTAAATAATCGTTGCGTTGATAGTGTTGAACAATATTCGGAAATACACTTTCAATCAATTCTTCTTTTGATCAAACCGGTATCATCGATTGGTATTTTGCCTTCGCCAATGTCCAACAACTGCTTCGAAAACGCCGCTGCGGATCGATCATTTTGAAATTGATGGCAAGAGTCAGCCTTTAAACATGTCTCCACAAAACTGACGATTTATGCGTTTATTTCGTCGGAAGGAGTTGATCGAGGAATGACTGGCAAAGTTTGCCGAAAATCGCCGGATAATAAGACTAATTCTCCGCCAAAAAGTTGTTGCTTTTGGCGTAAATCCTGCATTGTTCTATTGAATGCTTCTAATGACTTTTTGTTAGCCATTGGGCACTCATCCCATAGAACTATTTCAGCTCCTCGCAAAACTTTTGCCATTGCTGAATTCCTCGATATGTTGCACGTTGGTGTTTCAACGACTTGGATTTTCAACGGTAATTTCAACGCAGAATGTGCTTTCGGCCGCCATCAAGTAAAGTAGCAGCGATGCCTGACGAAGCAATTTCCAGCGCAATTTTCTGCTGTGACCGTATAGTAGCAAGAATCAAAGAGATCAGAAACGTTTTCCCTGTACCACCGGGCGCATCGAGAAAGTAGAATCCACCGGCGTTATTGTCAACCGCTCGTATAATCTTATCATAAGCATTTTTCTGCTGAATATTCAATTTGGTAATGTTAGCTTGTATGAAAGCACGCAATTCATTGGTATCGTATTGTTGTTCACGTTGAAGCTCATGGTAAAGCATATCAATCGCTGAACGATTGGGCGCAGTTATGCCAAGTTGCGCTAATGCCTTATTCGCAATTGTAAGGTACAGATCTTCAACCAATATCAAAGCATCATTATACATTTGTAATGTATCTAGCAAGTCTGCGTCCGATGCTCGATTACGCGCCAAAATTAATAAGTCCTCGGTCATGCAGTCTTTGTACTTATTCCACAGTTCTTGCGGATTTGACGGAAGGCACGTAGATATTATGGCGAATAGTACGCGTATTTGTTTTGGATGAGATGTGAGTGATGCGTCATGAAGTGCGGTGTCCCAATGCATATCATCTTCTAACAAATGCAGTCGCTGACATGCTTCACGATACGTCGCACACAACGGTCAACAGTTTTCAAATCATCAAATGATCTTGGTCCGTGCACGTTGACTAATAGCAGACGCAAATAGAAACATTCGACGTTGTTCGGATGGATGGTGTAAATGTGTCCTAAGGAATCGGTTTTGCGGACATTTGGATAACTGTCAACACGCTCCCTTTGCTTTCGTCCTTAAAATGTTTTCGATGATGGATTCCAAGTGAAATATTGTGGTATTTCGGAATATAGCAATGTTCTTGCAAATTCATCGTTTCCACACAACTCGAAAAAGGTAGTTAGTGTTGACCCCGGTGGTCGTGCTGCGCTCTGTTGTACATTGTCTGCATGGAAATAAACGCGTTGACCATTTTCGAGATGAACTGCCAAATGAAGAACAACGGGATGCCGGTCGTGTATTGGGAACGATAAAATGCGTCATACCGCTTCGTTGCTGCTTATATAACGGTCCATTTGGTATTGCTGAATTTCATCGATTCTCTGATAATCAGCCACTCCGAAAACTGCCATATCACTGCCTTTATTTACGTTTTTGCAGATGTATTTGATCGATTTGACAGAGTTGCAATATTCTACATTGATGTGCGCTTCGAAATTTTTTGACAACAATGGTGAATACAGCACGACCCAACGATTATCAACATCAACGTCTTGATTCCGAACATTTATGACCGTTGAATTACCGCCATCTTCAGCGGATCGACGCCGATGTAATGGATATCATTTCATCGTCATTTCCAGTGATTGTAACATCAACTATAGCTCTGGGATAGCGCTTTGAACACTTATTGTCAATCATGCATGGTGACGTTGTATTAATAGCGCCGCAAGGGCCATGGATCATGTTTTTTGTTACAACATCGAACAATTGTGGGTCGATTGCAATTTCCGCTGAGATGACTTTATCAATCTGATCTGGTCGTATTTTGCGAACTAATCAAATCAAGATGTGTGCATGCGGTAATCCTCTTCTCTGCCATTCGATCGAGTACATCTAGCATCGAACTTCTCCAAAAAGACGAAGTTTCTCAAATAAATACATCATTGATTTAAGCTTTTCCCTGAATACACGTGCTGTTAAGTCGTGACGATCAGTTGTTGATTGACCGGGGAACAAATGGCATTTGATGTCATTCCACTTAGGATTGCACGTGAACGTTATGAACAGATCCGGTCTGCCGTAATGGCGCACATACGACATCGCATCTTGCGCATACTCGTGCATATGGCGCGGACTGCCGATGTATGTGGCTGGCAATATTGTCAGACCTCCAATGCTATTCACATTTGCATCATTCATTACGGCATCTCTCAAATGGATGTAGTCTTCAGAACGCAATTTCACTTGGTTGAATCGAATAAAGTTGACACGTTCGGTCTCAATCTTCGCATACATGTCAACCAAATAGTGATGGAAAAGCTTGCGACATTTCAGGATGTAGTTGTCTTCTTGTTTCTGTTTATTAGTAAAAGGCATTTGACAGGACTGCCAATCTTGCGTCAAAACATTATTTCATGAGAATTTGTATAGCCGGGATGTATCATTTTTTTTTTTTTTTTGTTTTTTTTTGCAAAACGTGCAGTGATACACACATTAAATTTCTTATGTGCACCCTCCAAACAGACCCCAATCACCCCGGAAAATTTCATTGAAATCGGGCAAGCCGTCTAGGAGGAGTATGCGAACAGAAAGTTTTGCCACTTAATTTTATATATATAGATATAAGATAAGATAGATTATCAAAGATAAGAAATATTTAAAAAGTAGCTTTTATTTGACATTAACTACAAATATTACCATAAAATTAGCATAATTTATTAATAATGTTATCAATTTTGCATGAATTCACAAAAATTCGCAAAATTATATTCATATCAATTGATATGATTGCATGTAAACATATAAAAATATAAGCCAAAAGGCCAACAGGGCGTCTGTAAAAGCAATGTATATGTCTGAGCATAATTTTCATTGAATTCTCAGCTCTGTTCACTCATTCTGTTAAAATTTCTCCTGCCGAGCCAAAAGTGGTGAAATCCACTAATAGAAAATTCATGGCTCTTGACATTTCACACGCTTGTCCGCAGTTGAACCTTCTCTATATTATACGTTCTCTGCTTTCAGTTTATGGGCATCCCTTTTTTCACTTTCAATTATATTGACGTTCATATAAATACATAAACATATATGTATGTGGCAACACCATAAATATTAATTAGTTTTTAATTATCAATGCAACCATGCGTTTTGACATGTTGTCTATCCTTTACTCTATTCTAAGTATTTTAATATGCCAATCAACTATGGCAACACTGTAAATATTTTGATGTGTCATTAAATCTTCCCTTTTCTAATAAAACTGTCAAAGAGATAGCACGCGTCTATATTGGTGACCCCAGATAAAAAATAATTTTTTAATAGTTAAAGTGCGAAAATGATAAAAACGAGATCATCGGCGGATACTAATAGCGACGTGGAACAGCCTCCACCGCAAAATACTCCACCACGAATTCCACTGCCGGCGATGTCGGAGGATAGCATTGAGGCTTACTTCTACTCGCTGGAGTTTTGGTTTGAAGCCTCTCGTGTTTACTCTGATACAGCCAAATTCAACATAGTACTTGCAAGCGTACCTCCGGCAAAATTACTAGAGATGCGTACTATTATTGATGATACACCAGCAACGGACAAATTTAGCTACATTCGTCGTAGAATCATCGAAAATTTCGCCGAGAGTCAACAACGCCGTCTCCAACGGGTTTTGAAAGAGCTTCCACTGGGGGACCGAAGGCCTAGCGATTTGTACAATGAAATGCGACGAACAGCAGGTACCACGCTCAGCGAGAGCATACTACACGATCACTGGGTTAGCCGCTTGCCACCGCACGCACAAGCAGCTATCATCGCCACTAGCGTTCCAATTAGCGACAAAATTAAAATCGCTGATTCTGTCACAGAATGCTTATGACTGAAGGATGGTGGACAAAATTTTTGAGGTTAGATCCGAATCGCAACAGGGTGAGTTAAGTGACATACGAAACGAAATTGCTGCTCTTTCGAAAACCGTAGGACAGTTGATGCGGAACGTTAAATCCACCGGACAGCAGCGCAGTAGATCTACGTCACGTGGGAGACCGGTAATTCAACATACGAGCAATTTTTGTTGGTATCATGCAAAATTTGGTGCAAATGCCACTAAATGTCGCCAACCATGCTCGTTCACTCCAGTATCCAGTCCAAGTCAATAGGCCAGCTCGGCTAATACCATATCAGAGCCCGGCAAACACTCTGATAATTCAACAGGTCATCGCCTTTGCATTTACGACACTTCAGCGAAAATTAGTTTTTTAATAGATTCGGGAGCGGACGTATCCGTCATACCGAGGTCGACGAAATTAGCTAGAGCACGTCCATCATCTTTGTCATTGTTTGCCGCAAATGGCTCTCCCGTACAAACATACAGTGAAGTCATGTTTAAATTAAATTTAAACCGACGCCGTGAATTTCTTGGGAAGTTCATAATCGCCGACGATCGCAGGGTTATATTTGGTGCGGATTTCTTAAGTCATCATGGCTGGATCGTCGATTTACAAGGTTAACGTCTCGTGGACCGAAACACCCTGGTCAAAACGTCGTATTTAGTAACACAACATAGACATCCAACAAATATATCAACTATAAATTTCACGCAAAATTTTTCGGACATTTTAAAGGAATTTTCTGACATCACATGTCCGTCACGACTTGGTTTACGTACAAACGCGTCAGTAGTTATTCATATTTCAACTACTGATCCACCTGTATGCGCACGACCACGACGCTTATCATCGGAAAAACTCGCAGCTGCACGTGCAGAATTTGAACTCCTGATCAAGCTCGGTATTTGTCGCCCTTCGAATAGCAGCTGGGCCAGTCCCTTGCATTTAGTTCGTAAAGCCGATGGTTCTTGGAGACCCTGCGGTGACTATAGGGGTTTGAATGCTAACACGATTCCTGACCGCTATCCGATACCATTCCTTCAAGACTTTTCAACAATCCTAGCAAATAAAATTATATTTTCGAAAATAGATTTGCAGAAAGCGTTTCATCAAGTGCCGATTCACCCCGATGATATCTGTAAAACCGCCATTACAACGCCGTTTGGACTTTTTGAATTTACTCATATGACGTTCGATTAAGAAACGCTGCGCAGACGTTCCAGCGTTTAATTAACGAAGTACTTCGAGGCTTGGATTTTACATTTGCGTATTTAGATGATGTTTGCATCGCATCAAAATCGATTGATGAACACAAACAACATCTTCGTAATGTGTTTAACCGTTTTCGAGATTATAATTTAACAATCAATGTTGCCAAATCGCAATTCGGAGTATCTCAACTCGATTTTTTAGGCCATTCAATTACGAAAGACGGTATTCGCCCATTGCCAAGCCTCGTCGAAGCACTAACAAACATGAAACCGCCCAAGATCGCAAAAGAGCTTAAACGTTTTTTGGCAATGCTCAACTTTTATCGGAGATTTCTTCCAAACGCCTTAGAGTTACAAGGACCTCTATTCGCCATGATTCCTGGAAATAAGAAAAACGACAGCACCATCTTAGATTGGTATGAAGATACCAAACGCAATTTTGAAGCTGCGAAAGCCCAACTAGCAAACTGTGTTATGTTAGCGCATCCACTACCTGATATAGAACTTTCATTGTGGGTAGATGCATCCGATTTTTCAGCTGGAGCAGTCTTAAATTAAATGGTAAATGACAAACTTTAGCCATTAGGATTTTTCTCAAGAAAGTTTTCATCAACTGAAATGCGATACAGTACGTATGACCGTGAGTTAACCGCGCTATACAGCGCCGTTCGTCATTTTCGTTATATGTTAGAAGGTCATAACTGCCACATTTACACTGACCATAAGCCACTTATATTCGCATTCCGACAACAACTGCATAAGGCTTCAGATCGTCAAGCTCGGCAATTGGATTTCACATCGCAAATCACTAGGTAAAAGAAACGTAACTGCTGATCTATTATCGCGAATTCAATCACTTACGACCGCCATTAATGACTACGACGCCGGCGCCGTGGACCAAGAGAACGATGAAGAGCTACTAGCACACCTAAATGGCAGCATTCGACACTCACTAAAATTAAAATATTTTATATTACCTCCAAGTACTACAAATGTTTTTTGTGATATATCCACAGGACGAATCCGTCCCTTCGTAACATCAAAATTTCGACAAACTTTTCTTCGGCATACAGTGCCAACGGTCTAAAGTCATTCGACACAACAAAAGCTTATTCCAACGCAGAATAAATCCCAGTAGCCGATTCGGACATTTGCATATTGACATTGTCGGTCCGTTTCCAATATCGGAGGGCAACCGATATTGCTTAACCATAATCGATCGATTTACGCGGTGGCCAGATGCCATTCCGATTCCCAACATGACAGCTCCAGTTGTAGCAAAGGCCTTGCTAACCGGGTGGATTTCCCGTTTTGGAGTACCCATCGGATCTGGGTCGTCAATTCGAAAGCGCCATATTTAAACAACTGCTAAACTATTTGGGAGTGACCCATTTAAGAACAACGCCGTATCATCCACAATGTAATGGACTAATAGAACGATGGCATCGCACATTAAAGTCTGCCATTTTATGTCATAAAGTGGATCAGTGGACGACCTATTTACCTCTTATATTACTTGGACCGCGTTCAACATTTAAAGACGACATCGGGTCCACTCCTTATGAATTGGTATATGGAACATCATTGCGATTACCTTCAGAGCTTTTCATCGAACAACCCAGTAACCAGAGCCAAACGGAAATCCTAGTTGAGCTCCGTCGTATCATGCGAGACCTGCGTCCTGTTAGTACAGCCTGGCACACTAACCAAAAAGTTTTCGTTCACGGCGATCTCAAGTCTTTTGATCATGTCTTCATCCGCGATGATTCAGTCGGACCGTCACTATCAGCACCTTATATGGGACCCTACAAAGTTTTGAGCCGCTCACCTAAGTATTTCGAAGTAGAAATAAAGGAGAATAAAGTTAAAGTTTCCATCGATCGTCTAAAGCCAGTTTTCATCACACCACCTACGACTCTCTAGGAGGAGGGTACTGTGGCAACACCATAAATTATTTTAATTATCAATGCAACCATGCGTTTGACATGTTGTCTGTCCTTTATTCTATTCTAAGTATTTTAATATGTCAATCAACTATGGCAACACTGTAAATATTTTGATATGTCATTAAATCTTCCCTTTTCTAATAAAACTGTCAACGAGATAACACGCGTCTATATATATATATATATATATATATAAGCCAAAAGGCCAACAGGCGACGGACGCAAGACAACTAGAAGTGGACGTAACTTTTAAACACATAATACTGTCAAATGCAACACAGCACACCCGACGAACATAAAAATATAAGATGAAGATAAGAATAACAAAGGGACGCTAGCGCGTGACTCGACGAGTCTTCTGATGGTCATCAAACCTGTAAGACGTATTTCAGCGTAATTTAAATTATTTTAGTAATAAACTTAATTTAACAATTTAAAATAAACATTTGTGATTTTAAATATAAACCTATATTTGGGGGCTCACCCAGGATTGAATTTAAGCCAACCAGAAAATATTTGTGTTGCACCAACAACGCGTTTTCTTACGTAAAAAGTGATTCAGTGGCATCAACCGACAGATCACAGTACAAGAAACAATAGTGTTTGGTGGCGTCAATCTACGTATCGCAACTGTGCAAGAAAAATTGTCTTTTTCACGAACCTTTTATGAAAGTGATCCAGTGGCATCAACCGACAGATCATAGTCAGAGAACGTATACGTGTACGTATACGTGTGAACTGTCAAGAGCTAACAAAATCCTATTAGTGGATTTCACCATTTTTGGCTGAGAAGGTGAAATTTTAACAGTGCTGAGCGAACAGAGCTGAGCATTCAATGAAAATTATGCTCAGAAATATACATTGCCACAACAGGCGTATATCGCTCTTTTGCCTATATTTTTATACGTTTACATGCAATCATATTAATTGATATGAATATCATTTTGCGAATATTTGTGAATTCATGCAAAATTGATAATATTGTAATGAAATTATGCTATTTTCAATGTAATATTTGTAGTTAACGTGCAAATAAAAGCTACGTTTTAAATATTTCTTATCTTTGATAATATAATATAATTTCATATATGTACATGTATGCTATATATATGCTATATATATGATATATTATCGTAATATCCTAAAAACATAATATATTACAATAATAAAATATGTAAATTACACCTCTTATCATTTAAAACTTTCATACGCATCTATCCTGCAGATATGTATGCAAGTGCAAATGAATTTCAAATCAAGATATTATCATTTATCAGTAATATAAAAAGCGCGCGCTTCTCTATATTTATGTACGTACACTCATATGTATGTATGTGCGTATGGCATTCTCACACAAATAATATATGCGTACGCATGTAAATTAAAAAATACAAACCTTCTTCTGGAAAAACAACAATAATCTCAAAAATCATCATACATACTTACAATATGAGTACACATGTAAATATGTGCGTATGAACATGCGTTCACATGTGTATATGTCATGATATGTATGAGGTTTGCTTTGATACTACAGCAGCCGCATGTTATTCTCTTTGCATATACATACGTTTATATGGAATCATATTTATTGATATGAATTTCGTTTTTGATTTTTTTTTGATTTATATGATTTATTGATATGAATTTCGTTTTGAAATTTTTAGGAATGCATGCTAAAGTGATAACCTTTTAGTTAAATTATAGTACATATGCTATTTCATAGTAATATTTATTTACAATCTTCAAATAAGACCTACTTTTTGAATATTTCTTATGTTTGATAATATATACATATGTATGTATATTGTACATAACAAATCATCACAAAATACTAATATTTTAATAATCAATTTATGCAAATCCTACCTTTCATCATTTAACACATACATATGTATGTACATACATACATATCTATGTATATTCGCATGTATCATTGATAGTCAATTTGGACATTTAATATTTTTATTATGTTTTTACGTAATATACTTTCCTAATATTTTGTATTAAAATTGTTACTAATAGAGATAAAGTTTATTACAACATATGCTTATACATATGTATATTTGGACGAGCAGATAAGAATGTACATACATATGAAATTCAAATAGTTATTTTATCATTTATCAATACACTATATCAGCGCGCATTAATATGTATGAACATATCTATGTATGTACATATTTGCATGTATGTAACATTGCCGTATGATGCATACACGAACTTACCAACATAAGCACAAATATGAGTACACATGTAAATATGTCATCCGCAAAAACTAGAGACATTGTTCTGCAAAAACAACATATCATACATACTTATGTATGTATATGCTTAAACATGTAAATATGTCGCCCGTAAAAAAAATATTTTTCTACAATCGTCTCAAACATCATCATACATACTTATATGCGTACACATGTAGATACATACAAAATTACAGGCGGTGTTCCGCAAGGGTCAGTTCTCGGCCCTGTACTCTGGAACGTTATGTACAATGGGGTTCTGAGAGTCGCGATGCCAGATGCGGTGAACGACGTAGGTTATGCGGACGACATTGCGGTCGAAGTAGTAGCGAAAACCGTGGATGAGGCGAGGAACAAGTGCAACGAAAGTATCAGCAATATTAAAAGATGGCTCGAAAACGCTGGCTTACAACTAGCTATGTATTGATGGGCATACAATAAAGTCAAGTCCACATTTAAAATACCTTGGAGTAATCCTAGATCAAAGACTTTCATTTAAGCAGCACTTAATAGCCACACACACCAAAGCGGCGAGGTCCGTGTCGGCAATAGCGAGAATAATGCCCAATATGCGAGGCCCCAGACAACTAGTCAGAAAGCTGCTGACAAGTATCAGTAGCTCCATCATTCTTTACGCGGCGCCAATTTGGATATCTGCTATTAAATATAGCTCATATATGAGAGGAGTTGCTTCGGTCCACAGACTGGCGTCATTGAGAACTTGCTGTGCATTTAGAACAGTATCGGATGATGCAATCCATGTCATATCTGGAAGACTCCCCATAGACATAGCAGCAGAGCGTTGCTCATCAGTTCGAGCCATGAGGGCTAGCATGTCACCAGCCAATATAAGCAAGAAATGGAAAAAATCAACAAGAAATGCCTCCAAAAATGGCAGGAGAGATGGAATACCTTAACGAATGGAAGGCGGACCCACTCTCTGAAACTCAATATTAGAGAATGGGTTACGCGAGATCATGGGGAGGTGAACTACTACCTCACACAATTTCTATCTGGCCACGGCTGCTTCAGAAGCTATCTATACAAATATAAGCATGTGGAATCTCCACTCTGCATGCACTGTGAAGATGATATTGAAACGGCAGATCACATACTGGTGGAATGTGTCCGCTTCCAAAAGGAAAGGAAAATACTTTCCGATAAAGTAGGAAAGCCCTTACCCATACGCTCAAGGGATGTGGTAAAATTTATGCTAACATCCCACCTAGCATGGGATATGGTATGTGGGATAATAGCATATATTATGCAAAGGCTGCGTGAAGAGGAAATCACGGTAAGACCGAGAGTGCAGTCCCGAGAAGCTGCAAACGTATGACAAAATAAGAAGTTATATATAAAAGAGATGTTATATACTTAAACAATACCTACCCTGCGAAGGAAAGCCTATAGGTAGTTCCGCAGGGAAACACAGGTCTGTGGGCAAGGGGGTGCTTTAGCACGTATGCGCTGTATGCGAAACGGGCATAATTGTTGGTACGGGCCAACAATATCTTTTGAAGATTTACACCCACCTTTGGCGTATCCATAAAAAACAACACATGTAGTTATGTGCGCATGATATTCCCACACAAATAATATACATACACATCATACATATTTATATGCGTTCAATATATGTAAGTATGTGTTCACATATAAATATATTACCCACAAAAACTACAAAAACTACAAATGTACAAAAACAACAATCGTCACAAATAGCATCATGCATTATGTCTTTGCACATGCTCATATCATGATCTTATTATCTGCTCATATAATTGCATGTATACGCATGTGCGCGTTCAGAAATTCAAATCATGATTTTATCGCTTATCAATATATTATACGTATGTGCGCGCATTGATCTGCATTTTCATACATTTATATACACTTATACATATGTACATATATTTGTATACACTTCCGAACAAATAATGCACAAGCATACAAACATACATGCGTACACATATGAATATGTCACCAACAAAAAATTGAATCATTGTTGTACAAAAACAACAATTGTCTAAATAGCAAAAGCATCACAAGTCAATATGGCAGCCGAATTGGCGAAGCCCAAATGTAGTAAAATTTACAACAAAAACGATTTCATTCATAAACGCAGACGCATATGCCACAAGCGACCTCGCTTCATTCATATAAACAGACGCCGTAACATCTCCACGAGCATGTCTTTGCATAGAAGCGTTTTTTGGCGACGATGGCAAAAGCTAAAAATCATAAATTGAACAACTTTCTGATGCTTCTTCACAGAAAAGAGCGAGGAATGTGGCAATACAGCTCTTGTCGATTTACAATATTTGTCAATTCTAAAATAAGTATTTTTCTGTGGCTCCCAAAAATTTGCGTTGATATGTATGCAAGCTCATACATATGCATACATAATTACGCTACCTTGTCGGCGATGCTGTTCCAGCAGCAAGGAAAGCGGTAACAATCGGCGATCCATTGTATATTTCTTTCATGCATAATCAAACCATAATTAGGAAAGCTCAATATGAGTGTCAATTGGTGCTGGTGGTAAGCGCTTGAAAAGCCGCGATGGGCATACGGGTTCGAATCTCGACAGAATTTGTTTTTAACTTTTGCCTTTTATTTTATGGCAAAAGCTAAAATTCATAAATTGAACATCTTCTGGTGTTTGTTCTAAGAAAGAAATGAGAAAAGTGACAACATAGGAGTTGTCGATTTATAATATTTGTCTAAAATATTTTTCCGTGACAAAAATCTGCGTCGATACATACATACATATTTACGCACGTTGGAAGCCGAAGCTGTTACAGGGGCCAGGGAAGCGGTATTTTTTTCGGCACTACTCGGATTTTCTACCAACAACACAATGTTGTGGCACTTTGTCGTCGCGTCAGATTGACTCTTTGAAAAAACGTAAACTTCGGCTACTGGTTGACCGTGACAACGGAGATGCGAAAGATGCGTGTGACCTTGTTATTATGAATGTATGTACATATGTACATATGTATGTGGCCCGCATTTGCTTTCGTAAACATACAAATGTGCCAAAGAAATAATATACATAAATACATTTGTATGTATGTGTCATAGAAATTCTATTGGTACAAATATGGAAATGATAACGAAATAATGCGAATATGCATATTTCATGAAGGTTATCAATTTTCTTTGAAGAAATGAAGATCATTTTTTATTTCGACTATTACAAAGTGAAGATGTGCACACATCTTCACTTTGTAATAGTCGAAATAAATATTAATTTATTTAAAAATTAAAAAAAAAAATTAAAATAATGTTTCCTAATTTTTCCCGATTTTATTTTTTATAATATGCCAAAGCGCATACATACAAATGTATATTGTAAATACAATTGACGCCATTTCCCCTTTGTAACATACATATGTATATTACCTACAATAAGAAAAAATCTAACTACTTGCATATTTTATATGTACGTACATACATATACCGCATATTTCATCGTTAAATTTGCCGCAATTCCTCCATGAAAACATATATCAAAAAAATCTAATATGCAAATACTCAGCCAAAAAGAGCATGCATATATTGTAAATACATTTTCATAGCTTTTACTTCATTGGCTGTATCTGCTTGTACTATGACAGAGAACGTATAATATAGCGAAGGTTCACCGCGTTGCCAAATTTACATACATTTGTAGTATTTGTGGGTAATATATTTATATGTGAACACATACTTACACATATTGAACGCATATAAATATGTATGATGTGTATGTATATTATTTGTGCGGGAATATCATGCGCACATATCTACATGTGTTTTTTGTTTTTTTTTTTTTTTTTGTTTTTTATGGATACGCCAAAGGTGGGTGTAAATCTTCAAAAGATATTGTTGGCCCGTACCAACAATTATACCCGTTTCGCATACAGCGCATACGTGCTAAAGCACCCCCTTGCCCACAGACCTGTGTTTCCCTGCGGAACTACCTATAGGCTTTCCTTCGCAGGGTAGGTATTGTTTAAGTATATAACATCTCTTTTATATATAACTTCTTATTTTGTCATACGTTTGCAGCTTCTCGGGACTGCACTCTCGGTCTTACCGTGATTTCCTCTTCACGCAGCCTTTGCATAATATATGCTATTATCCCACATACCATATCCCATGCTAGGTGGGATGTTAGCATAAATTTTACCACATGCCTTGAGCGTATGGGTAAGGGCTTTCCTACTTTATCGGAAAGTATTTTCCTTTCCTTTTGGAAGCGGACACATTCCACCAGTATGTGATCTGCCGTTTCAATATCATCTTCACAGTGCATGCAGAGTGGAGATTCCACATGCTTATATTTGTACAGATAGCTTCTGAATCACCCGTGGCCAGATAGAAATTTTGTGAGGTAGTAGTTCACCTCCCCATGATCCCGCGTAACCCATTCTCTAATATTGGGTATCAGAGAGTGGGTCCACCTTCCTTTCGTTGAGGTATTCCATCTCTCCTGCCATTTTTGGAGGCATTTCTTGTTGATTTTTTCCATTTCTTGCTTATATTGGCTGGTGACATGCTAGCCCTCATGGCTCGAACTGATGAGCAACGCTCTGCTGCTATGTCTATGGGGAGTCTTCCAGATATGACATGGATTGCATCATCCGACACTGTTCTAAATGCACAGCAAGTTCTCAATGACGCCAGTCTGTGGACCGAAGCAACTCCTCTCATATATGAGCTATGTTTAATAGCAGATATCCAAATTTGCGCCGCGTAAAGAATGATGGAGCTACTGATACTTGTCAGCAGCTTTCTGACTAGTTGTCTGGGGCCTCGCATATTGGGCATTATTCTCGCTATTGCCGACACGGACCTCGCCGCTTTGGTGTGTGTGGCTATTAAGTGCTGCTTAAATGAAAGTCTTTGATCTAGGATTACTCCAAGGTATTTTAAATGTGGACTTGACTTTATTGTATGCCCATCAATACATATCTCGATTGCTTCCACCTTTTTTCGACTACTCATCAGAACAACCTCCGTTTTGTGGGCTGCTAGTTGTAAGCCAGCGTTTTCGAGCCATCTTTTAATATTGCTGATACTTTCGTTGCACTTGTTCCTCGCCTCGTCCACGGTTTTCGCTACTACTTCGACCGCAATATCTTCCGCATAACCTACTACGTTCACCGCATCTGGCATCGCGACTCTCAGAACCCCATTGTACAAAACGTTCCAGAGTACAGGGCCGAGAACTGACCCTTGCGGAACACCGCCTGTAATTTTGTATGTATCTACATGTGTACGCATATAAGTATGTATGATGATGTTTGAGACGATTGTAGAACAATATTTTTTTTACGGGCGACATATTTACATGTTTAAGCATATACATACATAAGTATGTATGATATGTTGTTTTTGCAGAACAATGTCTCTAGTTTTTGCGGATGACATATTTACATGGGTTCTCATATTTGTGCTAATGTTGGTAAGTTCGTGTATGCATCATACGGCAATGTTACATACATGCAAATATGTACATACATACATATGTTCATACATATTAATGCGCGCTGATATAGTGTATTGATAAATGATAAAATAACTATTTGAATTTCTGAATGCATATGTACATATGTATGTACATTCATATCTGCTCGTCCAAATATACATACAATATACAACTTTATCTCTATTAGTAAAACATAATAAAAATATTAAATGTCCAAATTGACTATCAATGATACATGCGAATATACATAGATATGTATGTGTGTACATACATATGTATGTGTTAAATGATGAAAGGTAGGATTTGCATAAATTGATTATTAGAATATTAGTATTTTGTGATGATATGTTATGTACAATATACATACATTTGTATATATTATCAAACATAAGAAATATTCAAAAAGTAGGTCTTATTTGAAGATTGTAAATAAATATTACTATGAAATAGCATATGTACTATAATTTAACTAAAAGGTTATCACTTTTGCATGCATTCCTAAAAATTTCAAAACGAAATTCATATCAATAAATCATATAAATCAAAAAAAATCAAAAACGACATTCATATCAATAAATATGATTCCATATAAACTTATGTATATGCAAAGAGAATAACATGCGGCTGTAGTATCAAAGCAAACCTCATACATATCATGACATATCCACATGTGAACGCATGTTCCTACGCACAAATTTACATATGTACTCATATTGCAAGTATGTATGATGATTTTTGAGATTATTGTTGTTTTTCTAGAAGAATGTTTGTATTTTTTAATTTACATGCGTACGCATACATTATTTGTGTGAGAATGCCATACGCACATACATACATATGAGTGTACGTACATAAATATAGAGAAGCGCGCGCTTTTTATATTACTGATAAATGATAATATCTTGATTTGAAATTCATTTGCACTTGCATACATATCTGCAGGATAGATGCGTATGAAAGTTTTAAATGATAAGAGGTGTAATTTACATATTTTATTATTGTAATATATTATGTTTTTAGGATATTACGATAATATATCATATATATAGCATATATGTATACATGTACATATATGAAATTATATTATATTATCAAAGATAAGAAATATTTAAAACGTAGCTTTTATTTGCACGTTAACTACAAATATTACATTGAAAATAGCATAATTTCATTACAATATTATCAATTTTGCATGAATTCACAAAAATTCGCAAAATGATATTCATATCAATTAATATGATTGCATGTAAACGTATAAAAATATAGGCAAAAGAGCGATATACGTCTGTTGTGGCAATGTATATTTTTGAGCATAATTTTCATTGAATGCTCAGCTCTGTTCGCTCAGCACTGTTAAAATTTCTCCTTCTCAGCCAAAAGTGGTGAAATCCACTAATAGGATTTTGTTAGCTCTTGACAGTTCACACGCCTGTCCGCAATTGAACCTTCTCTATATTATACGTTCTCTGGTACAAAAAACAACAAGTGTACAGTGGCGAAACTGTACAAGAAGAATTTTTTTTATTTCGCGAATCTTCTATGAGCAGCAGCATCAAGCATTATAAGTGCGAATGTGAAAGCAGCAGTCGTAGCAGAGTGCCGCAGCGATTGTTAGTCGAAAGACTAGCAGAGCAGTTTACGTCAGCCGCAACAGCATCGCCGTTGTAATTTGAAATTTTGCGGAAAGAGGAGGAATAGACTCTGAAGAAGGGGACTTAAGATAGAAAACTATTCGAAGACGAAAAGAAGCTGAAGAAGGAAAACTATTTGAAGACGAGAAGAAGTTGAAGAGGGAGAAGTAAGATAGAAAGCGAAGAAGAAGAAAATAAGTTAAAGACGAAGAAGACGGAAAATCTAATAAGAAGAAGTTGAGGTAAAGTAACCTAAAGCCAAACGAAGAAAAAGAAGATAAGTTAAAGACGAAAAAGGCGAAAAATCTAATAAGAGAAAATTAAGGTAAAGTAGTTGAACAAATGCATACGTAAATTTGTAAGAACCCGAAAGACGATATAATCAAAGAGTGTAACACGAAGTTTAATGTAAAGAATTTCATTGTGGAAGTTAAGCTAGAAAAAGTGAATGTTAAAGAATATCAAAAATCTAATTAGAAAATATTTTTGTATAATAAATATATGTACATAACTGAATGAAATGAAATGAAATTTTGTAAAATGCAATATACATTTGTAATATCCGATTGATGTAAATTTCCAAAATATTTTTATTTTAAATTGAAAATTGAAAAACTGTGAACTAATTCATTCTCATTAATAATTAATAAATTAATGAATTTGTGTGTAATTTATGAAAACTAAACTTTAATGTATTCATACATTCTGTTCGAATTGTCAGTTGACCTACTAAATAATTTTGATGCAATTCTAAACAAAATACTTACGCTGTCTTAAACTAAGATATACTTGTATTTTAAATTTCTTTATACGTATTTTATATAGTTGATTAACATATATTTTAACATTGTAAAAATGGATGCAGACGCTATTTTAAAAATGACAGTGACGACTTTAAAAGACAAACTAAGGGAATTGGGACTAGGAGTAAGTGGACGGAAATATGAACTCAGGGAAAGACTTCTCCAACATTTAGGCCTGATTGACGACGGTGACGATGACGAAAATGAAGAGAGTGATTTTCAGTCCAATCAGTCTGAATGCGATTTTATACAAAAACGGAGTGAACCATCTGCACCTAAAGGTTGTGCACATTTCACGCTTAAAGATATTGAAGAAAGCCTTTCTACTTTTGATGGAACAGATACGTCTGATATACAGAAATGGATAGAACAAATAGAAGAAAATGCAGAAATAGTAAATTGGAATGATGTACAAAAATTAGTTTATACGAAACAGTTATTGATGGGTGCTGCAAAAGTTTATGTGGGAAGTCAAACCGGGCTGCGCGATTGGAATTCTTTAAAATTAGCATTAACTAATGAATTCGGAAATAAGTTATCAGCAGCCGATGTGCATAAGATGTTAGGGAAAAGACAGAAGAAGCCGTGTGAATCGTATCGTGAATACCTATATGCTTTGATGGAGATAGGCAAATCAATTCACTTGGATGAAGAAAGTTTGTTGGAGTATTTTATAGATGGCATTCCGGGATCTAATTATAGTAAAGCTATTCTATACCAAGCCAAAACTGTGACAGACCTAAAAGAACAGTTAGTAGTGTACGAAATATTAAGCAGGAACCAAAAGTTGAAAATCTGAAGAAAGCGGATATAAATGATAGAGTAAAACAGGAGAATTCGTTGCCATTAAGAATAGATAAAAGATGTCATAAATGTGGTGAACCTTCGCACATAGCTAGAGATTGTCCGTCGAAGCAATTCAAATGCTTTAAGTGACAGAAGATGGGACATAGATCTTTTGAGTGAAAAGTAATAAAAGGTGGGAACACTGAGCGGGAACACAGTCGTGTAAATTCAATTGACGAAATTGCAAAATTTAATTTAAAATTTAAAAATATACGGATTTGAAATGTAGAAGTGAGCGCGCTTCTCGATACTGGTTGTAACTTGTGTTTAATGAGATGCGACACATTTAATATGTTGGACAGATTTATTAAGTTAACAACGGAACAAAAGCAGTTATTTGGTATTGGTGCAGCGAAAATATCAACGATAGGAAGCTTTGATATAAAAGTACAAATTGACCAGAGTATTGTTGACCTGACGTTTCATGTAGTAGCTACAAATAACATTAGTTACGAAGTGATTCTGGGTAATTTAATATTGAAACATTTCGATATGTTGGTTCGTGAAAATGGGATTGAATTTAATGAAAAGTTGTCTGTGCCGATTAATAATACATTGAGAGTCAAAGATAACTTAACAAACGAAGATGATTTCATGACTAATATTTTTTCAAATTTATGTTTTAACGTTGATATAAATGAACAAGACTATGATTTAACTCATTTGAATAAAAAATCAGCAGAGGCGATGAAGCAAATGATAGAACAGTATATATCAAAGAAAGACATTAGTTCACCGGTGAATATGAAAATTATTCCTACCGACGAGGTTCCAGTTTACCAACCACCATGAAGGGTATGTTATGAGGAGCAACAAATCATAGATAAGCAAGTCACACAGTGGTTAGATGAAGGTATAATAGGTCCTAGTTGCTCAAATTACGCCTCGCCTGTACTAGTATCGAAGAAAAATGATACAAAACGACTTTGTTGCGATTATCGTAAACTAAATTTGCAAATCGTACGGGATAATTTCCCGATGACCTTAATTGACGACGCTCTCGAAAGACTTAGAGAAGCAAGCATATTCACGACGTTAGATTTAGCAAATGGTTTCCTACACGTACCGGTAGATGAAAGTTCTCGCAAATACATATCATTCGTAACCCATAGTGGCCAATATGAATTTCAGTATGTACCCTTTGGTATATGTAATTCACAGCTGTTTTCTGTCGCTACATCCATGCCATATTTAAAGATTATATTCGAAATGGGACAGTTGTTGCATATGTTACATGAAGTTAAGAAAAATATTGAAGTTAGCTTCTGATAAGGGACTGAGGATAAAATGGGAAAAATGTCAATTCCTTAAGAAGAAGATATAATTTTTGGGCTATATTATTGAAAATGGGACCATTAGACCGAGTGAAGGTAAAACGAAAGCCATGGAAAAGTTTCCGTTACCACAGACTAAGAAGGCGCTACAGAGATTCTTAGGCTTAATGTCTTATTTTCGTAGTTTTATTAAAAATTTCGCATTAATCGCAAAACCTTTATCAGACTTAATGAAGAAGACGCAGAGTTTAAAATGGGTGACGAACACTTAATTTCGTTCAAACAACTGAAGACAGCTCTTATTCAGGCACCAGTTCCTGGACTATTTAACACTAAAGCAACGACAGAGATTCATACAGACGCAATAATGGACGGTTACGGAGCAATTATTCTCCAAAAGAACTCCAAAAATCAACAGTTTCACCCAGTTCAATTCATGAGCCGCAAAATAACACCTGCAGAACATAAATATCATTCGAATGAGCTGGAAGTACTAGCTATAGTCGAAGCACTCAGGAAGTTATTACTGACTGTAACGCTTTTACGATGACTTTACAAAAAAGAGACGTATCCTTACGCATAGCGCGATGGGCTATGTATCTTCAGGAATATGATTACCTTATTGAACACAGGCGAGGGACACAGATGAGACATGTAAACGCTCTTAGCAGAATTTCTTGTTTGATGATGGAGGATTCATTAAGACATCGACTTAAAGAGGCGCAAATGAGAGATATGTGGACAAAAGCCGTTCGAAAGATTTTAGAAGAAAAGAGCTACGAAGATTTTTATATCCATAACGATATACTCTATAAAGACCCAGATTTACAACTGAATGTAGTGCCATCACAGATGGAGAAAGAGATAACTGAGATTGCACATCGCCAAGGACATTTTTCAGTGAAGAAAACAAAGGACTGCTTAGAGAAGGATTTTTACATTCCTCAACTAGAAAAGAAAGTTACGGAAATTGTAAATAGTTGCATTGCCTGCATTGTCGTCAATTCGAAATGTGGTAAAAAAAGATGGGTTTTTGGCACCCATTGATAAAGAGGATAAACCATTTGGCCAAATGAGCTCGCATACAACCCTACATAAATTCCACACATAACATCCACAATGGCCGCTACAGCAGATCGAGCAGCTGACCGGCACCCACGCCAAAAAGCTAAAAAAGGAATAACGGGCGGCGAGCCGGCCCCTTTTTCTCAACGTCACGCAAGCAAGTAGCAACGCTCGTTCAACCGCAGTATTTTCGTCGCAGTTTTTTCACCGTGCAACCAAAGCGTTCAACCGCAGTTTTTCATCTCAGTTTTTTCACCGTTCAACCAAAGGTTTTTTCATCACAGTTTTTTCACCGTTCAACCAGAGGTTTTCCATCGTTCAACCGAAGGGTTTCGACCTCGGTTTATTCCATAAAGCAATCGCATCCAAATTGTATTTAACATAAGAAACCCAACATTGTATTTATCATAAAAAACCTAGCTATTGTGAAAAGTGAATATGGTCCTTCGAGCCCTAGTGACAAGAACTATGGGAAATTAGCAAAAAAGTAATAAATAATAAAGTGAGAAAAAATATTCATACAAAGTGATATAAACCAAAAAGTGAAGTGAAACACACAAGCACATATTGAAAGTGCGAGAAGGAAAGTCGTGTAAAGAAAGAACGTTGAGAATCGTGCAAAAATATCAAAAAGGTTTAGAGCTTGTGCTAAATAAAATTATGTGTATGAACTCGAATTGTAAAAATAGTTGAAATATCACAAACCAGTTCTCGAAATTAGCAAAGCACATTTTTACGTCTTCAATCGGTTGGTATGTTCGTGTGTTAAAATGAAAGGAGCCCCCACTCGGAAGCAGCAGCAGCCAAATTATTAGAACGGATAAAAAAAAAAAAAAAAGTTGGACTTTTATTGTGTTCCGTTTCATTGCTACCTGCCATTTAAGGGGGAAAACGCTAGACATATATTCCCTTCACAAATCAAATTCACAGTTACGAGCGATGCTCAAGTGTGCCAGCTTATTCCCAGTATAAACAAACAATCGATTCTCAAAGTATTTTTACTTATAATAAAACAGTTGAGTGAAAAATTAAAAAAAAATAATATTACTACATATACATAACTATATATATACCTACATATATATATAAATATATCAATATATATAATGCATATTGTGCCTGAGATTGTGTTCTAGATTACTGCAAATCCAAAAACGAAGTTTATAGTTCAACATAATCTTCGAAGTGTCTCTTAAGTGAGGTTATTATAAATGTAAGAATATTCAGTTCTTCATAAATACGTCACCACAAATTGTAATACATACAAAATTTTGTGTACCACGAACAGGCAGCTAAGCAATAAACTACAAAATATATACATACAAGTGTGAGGTACATGTGAAACAAGAAGTTATTAAAGCTAAAACAAAGTTAAAATAAGTGCAAATCCAAAGTATATAACGGCTATATACATATGTACATAACACATAACACATAATAGAAAAACAAAAGACGGAGCGGGCGCGTTACAAACAACAAAATTACTAACGGCGCGGGCGCGAAAAGCTACACAAAAGAGAACAGGAACAGGAGGGAGGAAATAAGCGCAATTAGTGGGAACCGCCAACGCAGAGCCCTGCACATACGTACATAAGTATTCAAAACCCCTGGAGGAAATTTATGTGAGTGGTATCGTTTTCATATAACTATATACTGCTTATTATATGTATGTTGCAATGTATGTACGTTCAAATGCGATTTTATGCGTATATATGTAGATAAAATCGGTAATTTACTGCTGCAATTTCGGTAATTTACGGGAAAACTGAAAATTCCGCTATCACGAAAAAAAAACAGTTTAGTACAATACATACATATATGTACATATGCACAAAGAAAATATATATATATATATATATATAAAAGATATATATATATATATATATATATATACACATATACATATTTGAGAACATACATACATACGTACATATCGGCCTCGGGCAAATTTTCATAAATAATACATATGTACATATTTACATTGATTAAGTACATGCATACTTACACGCATAAACTTTCACACATTTCCTTTTGAAATATGCTTTTCCATCTATATAGATATTTTGATGCGATAATATTCATAAGCGTATTTTAAATACATACTTATGTATAAATTCATATACATATATACAAGTATAATTACACATTAATTATATGAATATGTATTACAACAATTATGCTAAAATCATAAAGAAGTGAAGTACATAAGAAAACGGAAAAAATTTCATACTTACTCTCTCTCTACCTCCGTACCGCGAAAATTAAGAAATACAACATAAAACCCATTTATACCGGTATACCCTGCGTACATAGGGTACAATTATTCGGAGAATATTCTAATAATAAATATAAATAATAATTCTCTTTGACCGTTGGTAAATTGAAATTACGCCAATTCAATATAATCGCGGAAAAAAGGTTTATATACTTATATTTAATATACGTAACCGAATTACAACAATAATTCTACTAACTTCAAAGTCCATATCGGCATCTGTCTTGCAATACCCCTTGCAAAAGGCAAGCAGGATTGCTTACAAAAATTAAAGCACAAACAACGCGACAAAGACAATTTAGACAATTTTTGGACGCGACTCCAAGCTGCATATGACGCAATCGTAGAATCTGATGATTCAGATCTAACAGAAAATTTCAAATCCTCGGCTTACGCCAAATATGAAAATTGCTTAGACCAATTTGAAGAAACTAAAGCAATGATTACTGATCAATTGAAACTAATTAAAGCAGTTTCACCTACTCCACTTCCGCGAGTAGAGATGCCACAAATACAAAGTCACGAGGCAAGTTCAGGCATCCACATCAAGATGCCCGCATGTGACACAGAAATTTTTCATGGGGGTTATGAACAATGGCCGTCCTTCCGGGACATGTTCACAGCCGTTTACATAAACCACACAAAATTATCTAATGCACAAAAATTGTATCACCTCCGATACAAAACGAAAAGTCAAGCTGGCGTCATAGTAAAACAGTTCGCATTAAATGACGACAATTTTAATATGGCTTGGGAAGCTTTAAAATCAAGATACGAGAATGAACGAATATTGGTCGATAAGCAGATAACAATTTTAATGAACTTGCCAAAGATTCAAAAGGAAAGCAGTGAAGAATTTATCAAACTTCAATCCACTGTTTCCAATTGCTTGTCGATTTTATCGACCCAAAACATTCCCACAGACAACTGGGACCCTATACTGGTAAACATATGCACAGCGACATTACCAGAAAAGTCTTTATTATTGTGGGAGCAATCGCTCTCGTCACGGAAAAAGTGCCCAACGTGGCAACAAATGAAAGATTTTCTCCCTACCCAGTACGAAATCGCCGAAAGGGTAGACAAAAAAAACAACCAAACCAAAAGGTATTCAAAACGACCTCAATAGAAGCTTCCACAGACCCCAAGCCAGTAGCAACAACAATTTAAATAGAAGCTTCTTTAAAAATCAAACGTTCACATCCGAACAATACAAACAAACGTCATGCGAACTATGCAAAGGGGGGCATAAACTTAAATCTTGCGAAAAATTTTAAAAATTAAATATCATTGACCGAAACAATTTTGTAAAGTCAAAAAGACTGTGCATAAACTGCTTATCACATGCTCACATGCTTAAAGATTGTGAAAGCAAATTTAATTGCGTTTATTGTCACAAACGACACCATTCGATGCTTCACGTAAATAATTTTTCCAGCTCACCCCCAAACAGCGCCAATATCAAAAGAGCCACGGGTTTAGTCACAACAACGAATCCCGAGGTGCCAAATCCACAAAATTGCCATGAAGCACCATACTGCTCAAAGGCATTGAAAACACAAACGCTACACAGCGAAAATCAAAGTAGCGTACTACTACCAACGGCTGTCGTCTCTATTGAACATCGAGGAGAATTGTTTAAGCTCAGAGCCCTACTAGACCAAGGATCGCAACGATCTTTCATAGCGTCTAGGGTACAAAACAGGCTAAAGTTGCCAACAAAACTGGCCAATTTTGAAATTACGGGAATGGGCGGAAGAGTTGTTCAAAACTCAAATAAAATCTGCCCCATTACCCTCTTTTCCCCCAAAGCGGATAAGCGCATACAAGCCGAAGCTATTGTCTTACCGCAATTAACCAATATGTTACCCAGCTATCACATAAATAGCAATCATTGGCAAAAGGTTTCACACCTGAAGCTAGCAGACCCAAACTGCAACAGCCCCGCTCAAATAGATCTTCTATTAGGCAGCGATCTCATACCACAAATTATTCTCGAAAGTATTGAGAAAATTACCAAAACACTTCTGGCGCAAAATACCATTTTCGGATGGGTCCTAAGTGGACTAGTTGCGGAACCAGTTACAACATTGACAACTCAAGTTGAGGAAGTTTCAAACGAGTACCTCAATTCACAATTGAGAAAATTTTGGGAATTAGAAGAACTCCCCCCATATCAGTCAGAACCCCGGAATATCAGTATTGTGAGGATTTTTACAAAGCCACAACTACTAAATCAGAAAACGGTCGGTACGTCGTACGACTACCACTTAAGCAACAATATCCAGATACACTCGCCTTAGGTCACTCTCGCACCTCTGCAATACAGCAGTTTCTAAGTATGGAAAAAAACCTACTAAGAAAAGGTGAGCTGAAACAAGATTATGATGGTGTCTTAGAAGAATACCTTCATTTAGATCACATGGAGGAAGTAAGCCCATGTGAAAAAATCATAAAAGGCAAATATTATTCATTCTACTTGCCACATCATGCAGTAGTAAAGCCTGACAAAAAAACAACAAAAGTCAGAGTTGTCTTCAATGCCTCAAGAACCACCAGCTCGGGGAATTCCCTAAATGATATTCTATTTACGGGACCCACACTACAACCAGACTTAATGCTCCTTATATTAAATTGGCGTATATACAAATACGTCAATGGGGATGTCGAAAAAATGTATCGGCAAATAGTCGTACATAAAGATGATCAAGATTTTCAGAGAATTATTTTCCGAAAATCCCCCAATAGTCCACTATGCGACTTTAAGCTAAAAACAGTTATCTTTGGCGTAAACTGTACCCCGTACCTAGCCATTCGTACACTCCACGAACTGGCAGAAGACACAAAGTCAGAATTTCCTCTGGCAACAAAAGTGTTAAAAACACAAACGTATGTGGACGATATTTTGTCTGGAAGCCACAGTCTTCCACAAGGCATACGAGTCACTAGCACAAGTGACAAAAGCTCTCAAAACAGCTGGGCTTCCGTTAAAAAAGATAACGGCTAACCACCCTAATATTTTAAAGGGTATACCAAAAGAAAATTTGTTGGACACTAATTTCCTTATTTTCGAAAAGGAAAGTACAACAAAAACTCTGAGCATCCAATGGAATGTGATATCGGACCAGTTCTCATACACGACTGAGTCCATATCCGCACTATCCGCCATTACAAAACGCCAAATTCTCTCCTCTGTGGCAAAACTTTTTGACCCCGCAGGATGACTATCGCCAATTATGATACAAGCCAAAATCCTGATACAAGAATTATGGCTAGATGGTACCGACTGAACAACGGAAAAACGTTTATAGGGGCTCAAAGAGCCACAGAAAAACAGTTTGTTGATTTCATCAAGCAAGTTTCCCCTGATATTGTACACAAGTACGCTCACCAAGGCATTAATTGGCAATTTATTCCCCCAAGCACGCCTCATATGGGTGGTTTATGGGAATCCGCAATAAAAAGTTTTAAATCCCATTTTAATAAAGTAGCTGGAAACTACAAATTCAATTACGAGGAATTCTCAACACTATTAATTCGCATTGAAGCCGTTCTCAATTCACGGCCACTAACAACACTCTCGCAAGATCCCTCAGATCTCACAGCCCTAACACCAGGGCACTTTCTCAAAGGAGCACCCATTCTGGCCACACCTGAGCCAGGCGTGGAGTCGCTGTCCTTATTAAATCGATGGGAAAGAATTAAAATTCTCCATCACAATTTCAGTCGCCGATGGAAAGAAGACTATTTAAAAGACCTCCACAAGAGGTATCGATGGAAAATATCAGAAAATGCGCCTAAGCTTGGAGATTGTGTCCTAATTAACGATGATTGTCTCCCTCCGACCGAATGGCGGCTTGGCCGCATAGAAAAGCTTCATACGGTCATATCCGAGTAGTCGATCTCGGTACGCACACCGGAACGTTAACTAGACCACTTGTAAAACTATGTTTTTTACCAACTACTGATTATAACGAATCGGTGTCAAAACTCGTTAAAACAACCGCCGAAATAAACGATAATCAAACAATATAACTTAATCATTTAAGAGCTCGTCCAAAATTACGGCCCATTCGTGCCACGTATTGTGAAACCAACTATGAATGATTAATCTATAACCACTTCCTCTTCTTCCATACAGGGTATTATGGATGCTGAAAGGCCAGTTACACCAACGCCAACTATACGTTCGGCTATCACTGTGCCGCGCACTGGGGCTGTCCCCGTAGCAGCGCCCCGTACAACCACTGTAACCACTGCGCCAACCGTTGCACGAACTGCCGCCCGACAAACCACGACCGCGGCTTCGCAGCCACCCCGAACCCGATGCCCGTTTTGTTGCCGCCCACACCGCTTACAGCACTGCCCTATTTTTAAGGGGATGACTCCCAATCAGCGTCAGCAGGTGGCTCAGGCACATGGACACTGCTTGAATTGTCTGACCCAAACGCATGTTACACAGGAGTGCGTGTCTGACACCATGTGCCAGCACTGTGAGCGGCCACATCATACACTACTACACCGTCATCCCAGACGTGCTGTCGCTCGTTCATCTGCTCCTCGTAGTCGCGATTTAGCCCGACAGGCGCAGCCAAGCCGTGTAGCACGGACCCGTCGAAGAAATGTCCTCGCAGCACCTCGGGCCTGGCGTCCACATAACGACACTTCGATGCGGCGCCAATCATCCAGGCCACAACCTCGCCGTACGACAGGCCTTAGCAACGTGATCGCCACCTTGCAGCAGCTACAGCGTCTCCTAGGCTAACTATTCGCCTAGGGGGGCCGGGATGGCCAAATGAGCTCGCATACAACCCTACATAAATTCCACACATAACATCCACAATGGCCGCTACGGCAGATCGAGCAGCTGACCGGCACCCACGCCAAAAAGCTAAAAAAGGAATAACGGGCGGCGAGCCGGCCCCTTTTTCTCAACGTCACACAAGCAAGTAGCAACGCTCGTTCAACCGCAGTTTTTCATCTCAGTTTTTTCACCGTTCAACCAAAGGTTTTTTCATCACAGTTTTTTCACCGTTCAACCAGAGGTTTTCCATCGTTCAACCGAAGGGTTTCGACCTCGGTTTATTCCATAAAGCAATCGCATCCAAATTGTATTTAACATTAGAAACCCAACATTGTATTTATCATAAAAAACCTAGCTATTGTGAAAAGTGAATACCATTGTTGACGTTCCATATAGATCATGTTGGTCCTCTTACGGCGACACGAAAGCAGTATAATTATATACTTGTAGTTATGGATGCATTTTCGAAATTTGTGTGGCTCTATCCCACAAAAGATACAGGCACTGATGCATCGATTAACGAAGCACGAAATCGCGTTTGGCAATCCAAGAAGAATTATTACAGATAGAGGTTCAGCATTTACCTCGCACGCTTTTGAGGATTATTGCACAAAAAATCATATTCAGCATTTACTCATTACTACTGGAGTACCAAGGGGAAATGGCCAAGTGGAACGTATACATAAGATAATAATTCCCATGTTATCAAAGCTTTCGAAAGATAATCCAGATGAGTGGTATAAATTTATTGGCAAAGTTCAACAATACATAAATAACTCTCCTACGGGAAGCACAAAGGTAGCACCTTTCAAATTTTTAACCGGATGTGACATGAGACTTTCAGATTTACCGCGATTAGATGAAATTATGGAAACGGAAGCTATTGAATCGTTCGAGATAGATCGAAGCGAAGCACGACAAATAACCAAACAAAACATTTCCGCTATTCAAGAAGAAAATCGTAGAAATTATAACCGAAAACGCAAAGAAAATCGAAATTGTAAAGTGAATGATCTAGTAGCTATAATACGTACTCAATTTGGACCAAATTTGAAATTGAAAAGAAAATACTTTGGACCCTACAAAATCATCGAAAAGTTATCACATGGACGTTATAAAGTACAAAAGCTTGATGAAGTTGAAGGACCTAATTTTACATCAACCGCGACTGAGTACATCAAACCATGAAGTTCAGAATTCGGGTCGAATCCTGAGTCAGGAGGGCCGAATGTGGGACCGACAGACGGACGCAAGACAACTAGAAGTGGACGTAACTTTTAAACACATAATACTGTCAAATGAAACACTGCAAACCTGACGAACATAAAAATACAAGATGAAAATAAGAATAACGAAGGGACGCTAGCGCGTGACTCGACGAGATCGACGAGTCTTCTGATGGTCATCAAACCTACATACATATATATATTTATGTGACCTGGTCTACGGAAAGGGGGCTTAGGTGTTAAAAAATAACTAAAAGATAATACCGCCAAACCGACGCGAGGGGCGCAATCCGCGAACGAGCGGAATTAGCCGAGTCATAAAAGGCAAGAGAGTTTTAAGCGTTGCGATCTTAAGCTGCTCGGCTACAAAAACAAAAATTTCAACAGCCAAAATTAAGAATTAAATTAAAGTTTATAATTTTTAAATGTTACTTGTTAAGAGTAGATAAGATAATATTTTTAATGGTAAAGAGTGGGTCTGTTAGATCAAATGTGCTGGAATAAGAATTGAAATCATGACATATACGGCGGAATGGTTCGTTTAACTCAAAATTTGTTCTGGAAAATTTTAAAAGTAAGGGTCTAAACTGCCTGGTAGGGCGAGCGGGAATGTTAAAATTAATATCATATAAGAGAGATGGGCTACAGACTGACCCATTCATGAGTTTTACAAGAAATATTATACCAAGCATCTCCCTACGACTAGCGAGTGTCGGGAGATTTATAAGTTTTAAGCGGTTAATGTAAGGGGGAAGATTTAAACTGGAATCCCAATGCAAATGATTTAAGGCAAAAAGTAAAAATTGTTTTTGAACGGACTCTAACTTATCTGAATGGACTTGGTAACTAGGGATCCAAACCACAGAAGCATACTCTAATATAGGCCTCACCAGAGATGTAAAAAGAATTTTTGTAGCAAGCGGATCTCTAAATTCTTTAGACCAACGTTTAACAAAACTAAGAGCGCCTTTAGCTTTAAAAACCGTGGAAGATGCGTGAAGATTAAAATTGAGTTTGGGGTCCATAGTTACACCCAGATCAACAAAACTGCATACTTGTTCCAACCTAAAGTTTTGTATTGCGTATGAAGTAGGATCTACAGATCTACGTGAAAAGCACATCGTTTTACATTTTTTAAGGTTCAATGGCATGTCATTTCTATCACACGAAGAAACTAGGTTGTTTAAGTCTGTTTGCAACTGACATCTTTCGCTGTTTGAAGTATACGTTTTAAAAAGTTTTACATCGTCAGCATATAATTAAACTTTTGAAAACTTTACAACAGATGATATGTCATCAATAAATAACAAGAACAGAATTGGACCAAGATGGCTACCTTGTGGATCGCCTGAAGAAACATGGATTATGTCAGAAAAATGATCGTTAAATATGACTTGTTGAATTCTATTACCAAGATAAGAAGCAACCCATTTTAGAAATATTGGTTGAAAACCAAGAAGATCAAGTTTATGCAAAAGAATTGAATGGTTTACTTTATCAAAAGCTTCACTAAAATCTGTGTATATGACATCAGTATTCTTATTCTCCCTAAAACCCGTTGATACGTGTGATACAAATTTAAGCAAATTAGTTATTATAGATTTCCCTTTACGAAAACCGTGCTGAGAAAAAGAAATTAGTGGAGAGATCCGGAAGGTTATGTCGTCTGTTATAATTGCTTCAAAAAGTTTAGGTATTGCAGACAACTTTGGTATTCCCCTATAGTTTTCAATAGATTACATAAATCCACTCTTATGCAAAGGAATTATAAATGACTTTTTCCATATGGATGGAAATAAGCCTTGCATAAGAGATGAATTAAATAGTTTTGTTAGGGGTTGGTATATATAATTGTATGATTGTTCTAACATATTTAACTGATATAAGACGTCTGCTTCGGAAATAGTAGGTGCATTAATGACAGAAATCGGACATAACTTGTGCAGAAGCGGAACATTTTTTGGAGATTTTGGAGAGTAATTGGACTTAAAGAATTCAGCGAACATATTAGAAATGGTGTGATTGTCACTAGATATACTAGACTTATATTTCATAGCGGACGGAAAATTAGAAATTCTGCGTTTGGAGTTGACGAAACCATAGAATAATTTCGGATTACGTATAATATTATTTTTTACTTTATTTATATAATTATTATAACATATTTTGTTAAGTTCAGCAAATTGTCGACGCATTTTAGAATATTTTGTATAGTCATCAACCAAATCAGTTTTTTTTTAAAAGTTTAAAAGCACGAGATTTTCTATTTTTTAATTTACATAATTCTTTCGAAAACCATAAATTAGAACTTATTTTTTGAGTAACAACATACTTCGGAACAAATTTTTCGAATAAGTTTAAAATAGTTTCATTAAAGTGGGAAGCACTAAATTCAATATTGCCACTATAGTCTGGCCAAGTTACTTTAGAAAGTTCGTTATTAATCTTCTTAAAATTAGCTTTCGCAAAATTGAACCGACAACAAAGGTCTTGTGTATTATTATTAGCAAAGTTAGCTATGATTTCGATGATAATTTCCAAAGCAGGATAATACGGGCCCTCTGGCCGAACTAAAGGATCACATCGGACAACGGAGAACATTGAAGTGTTATCAACATAAACTAGATCTAAGATCTTACCAAACTCTTTTGAAATTAAATTAATTTGGTTAAGACCCAACTCCGACATTTCATCTAAGAACTCGTTAAAACATAAGCGAGTACTGATAGGAATTGTATAATCATCACTAGAGTTCCATGATACGCACGGTAAATTGAAATCTCCCAAAACAATCATAGAATCATGTATTATTAGAAATCGAGAAGACATTATTTATTAATGAAGCATATATACAGATATGTCCGAGTGAGGCGGTATATAAGATAAAGTTAAATAGATATGGCCACTATTAGCGCAAATACGAATACATTTAAATTCTATGAAGTCTGCATGCGGAACATCGACTTCTTCAGATGGAATTGAAGAATGAGCAGCAAACAAGACACCACCTCCTTTTCTGTTCAGCTGGTCATATCTAAAGATTTCGAATTCGCTGTTGAATATTTCATTTTCAAAAATGTGAAGCTTCAGCCATGTTTCTGTGAAAGCAATAATTTTAAAGTTGCAAAGAGTGCTATTTAAATACAGATCAGCAAGTTTTGTATTAAGACCTCTAACATTCAGATAATAAACATTCAGCGAATTATTGTTGATTAGTTTTTTGTAATCACGGGATTTCTTGGCATTTTAGAGATAACTACAGGGGGCTTAACACGTTTGTGCTGGAATTCGCGCACAAAGACCCCAGATGGCCAGAATGGGTTATCAAGTATCAATTGAAAACTGTCAGCGGATACG
Source organism: Bactrocera zonata (assembly GCA_037783105.1). NCBI lineage: Eukaryota > Metazoa > Arthropoda > Insecta > Diptera > Tephritidae > Bactrocera > Bactrocera zonata. The sequence goes on along the minus strand of JBAWJQ010006655.1, from coordinate 194,999 downwards.
TCGATCTTAAACGACGAAATATCCCTGTTGTATTTGAAATTAAATTTACGGATGTCTGTATCTACCGTTTTTAATTTCGACGATATGTAACTTTTTATATCGTCGACTGTGGTATCCGCAGCAAGTCTCGAGATAAAAATTGCCTTTTTCCGTGGTATCACAACTAAGTTTTTGTTTGCCGACTTGGAGGTATTTGGAGGCGAATCTTGCGAAGTTTTCTGCTAACCGTGTTCAGAAACAGATTTCTCTGTGTCTTGAGCAGACGTTCATTCTCTTTAAGGAAGATACAGTGGTGTCTTCATCAGACGGACGTTTACGTTTAGATAAAGGTTTTGGATTCTCTTCCCGCACATTTAGACATTGAAATGAATGAAACAGCGTTTCATAATGCCTAAATTTTTCAGTAAGGGTTTCAAGCTCTCGACCAACCTCCTTGAAACCATTGCGCGCCTGCTTAAAAACGTTAAACAATTCTCTTTCTGTTGGTCTGCATTTTAAGCAAGACCAGCGCAAGCCCTTACTGTCGAGAATAGAATCCAATATCCTACCTGTCAGTCCAGCACATTTAAGATGGGCAAGCCCATCACAAAGCCAGCAAGAAACAAAGCGTTCCGACTCGCCTTGCACAGAGCAGTTCGGAAAGTTACAAATCATAATGAACAAAAAAACAGAATTCAATAAAAATATAAAAAAATGTTAAATAATTAAGTAAAAAGAGCAAAAACAAAAAATATTTATAACAAATGAAAGCAATAAATATAGTTGGTTATCAAAGATAACAACCTTTGTAGCGAGCAGGTTGAGATGCACTGTAACACACGAAAAGTAAGAAACTCGCGAACAGCTGTGGACAAAGATGGAAATGAACAAAACAAGAAAGAAATTTAAATAAGCAATATAAATTAACACTAACAATTGCACTTTTTAAAATGTAGCACAACAACAAATTGAAGATGACTCGGCGGAATAAATTAAATTTAGTCCACTCACAATTAAAGTAAATTTAATTTCTTTAAAAGAACAATATAAAAGTGATACTTATCTTAACGAATTAATCAATTCGGATAATTTGCACAAAGTTTTTAATATTTTATAACTTAAACAAATTTCCAAGCACGAAAGCACAGCTGTACACGAGAAACTGACGACGAGTTGTTTATTTTTAACAGCTGTTTCCCAGAAAACTAGATTTCGCAAATTAGCTCCCTTTTCGTAGACCAGTTCACATATATGTATATACATATATCTATATCTATAATAACCCCTGCCAACCATGAGTGGGTAAAAAACCAGATAATCAGTGGGTAACATGGTGGTAAACGTGGGGATAAACATATAGAGTGTGTCTTAGGCCGAGCGAATATTTTACCGTATTTTCCCCTCACACGTACATACGTATACGTGTGATCATACATCTCTGTTGCGCTCATTCAGCAGTGTCATATAAAAAAGTATATCTGTCCTGCTCTAATATCCCCAATCGACGGCTGATGCAGGGTATTTTAAACAGCTGATGCAGGGTTGCATTTTTTAATTCCTACTTTAAAAATTTATTAAAAGTTCAAAGAAAAATTTTTAATTTTTATTATTATTAATTTTAATAAATACTTACATAAAATTATTATTAATATATTGCTAACATTTCATAAATAAAAATATATTCAATTTAAAAAAAGAATTTCATCTGAAAAAAGATTAATTAAAGAAAATAATTATTAATAGCTGAAAATAAAAGAGTGAAAAAAGATTATTAAATGCAAATACCTGAAAATAAAATAAAGGTTATTAAAACCTGAAAATAAAAGAGTGGAAAAATATTATAAAAGACAAATACCTGAAAATAAAGTAAAGGTAATAAAACCTGAAAATAAATAATAATTACATTGAATTTGTAATATCTAAAAGAAAAAGAAAGATTAATTGTATAAAATGATAATAAATCTGAAGGAAAAGATTAATATTATCTGAAAAAATAAAATATATTAAATACAAATAGAATTTACTCTGCAAGCAAAGATTAATTAAATATAGTGATAAAATCTGAAAAGAAAGAATAATTAAATAAAAATAATAATAACATCTGAAAGAAAAGATAAATATTATTTGATCATATAAAATATAAAACAAACATTAGTTTTCACATATTACGTTGGATTGCGCAGGCCGCGTACATACATATGTATGTATTTATTTTTGCGTATTATCTTGGACTGCGCAGTCCAATTTCAAAGTACACACACTTTTTTCACATACTTACTTAACAATTGATATTTGCCGCTTCTGATGATATAGCTGCTGCTGCTACTACTACCAATTCAGTTCTGATTTCCAATGCTATAAAAATAAATGAAGTAATTATTTTCAAAATATTGTTAAAAAATCACATAAAATTCATTTACTTACCTTCTTGTTGTACGAGCCTCCTTTACGATGGTACGATCACGAACGACATGCGTCTTTCAATCGTTTTTTTATTACCCTTTTTGGATTTTCACTATTGACAATTATGTTTTCTCCTTCGCACTCATTCAAATAAATCAAGAAATGAAACAAACTTTTTTCATCGCATTTAGGTAAACAAAAAATAACCCGAAAATATGCGTTGGTGTTAGTGTATAGAGAAAAAATGTGTAGTTGTATTGGAATATTTGTCACAAACGGGTAGCCGTGGTTGGCAGGGACGTATGTAAGTAAACATATACATTACTAAATATAATAAGCATACGCACATATGTATATTTTTATGCGTACGCAAGTCAGTAAGGGATTTTAGGATTTGCGGTAGCCTTTTATTTTTTAAAATAAAGGTGAAAAAATTATTAATTGAAAATTAAATTATCCCGTTTTTCTCAATTTTTTCGATCCGCGTTTGCAATTATCGGTCGTTTTTTCGCAATTTTTGTCGATTTTCGTTCGGACATTTTCCGACTAAATTACTTTCTTTTGCTATTGCTCATTTTGCGCATTTATTGGTTTGGCTTTCGTATACTTGGGAATCGGTATTATTTTTTTTCCGTTTTCGTAACCGATTCTAAATATATTTGTTGCCAACTTTTATTGCTATTGGTTTGGCTTTCGTATATTTGGGAATCGACATTTATTCTTTCGTTTTCGTTATCGATTCTTAATACATATATCTGTTGCCAACCGTTATAGTCTTTTTTCGGAAATTTAATTTAAACAAGCAAAATGAGCAAGCCAAAGCCAACTCTCGCAAACCTGTCTCCAAGTAAGGAGTTGACGGACTTAAAATCGTTAAGACGTCAAAGAACGGTTGCGAAAAGTAGTATTTTGCGCATTAAAACGGGCCTTCTCGAAAAGGCTATGTCCTTAGATCCAATAGAATTGGAATGTCGTTTAGATATATTAAATTCATATAGTGAAAAATTAATGAAATGACAATCAAAGATTGAAGAAATTGATGAGGACGACATGGCCGGGGGGAGTTAGAGTACATAATCTTTGAAACGAAGTCCATAATTAAGTAAATTTTAGCGAAAAATAAAACTTCACTTGCCGAAACATCTTTTGTAGCTTCTCACAGCTCAAAGCTCTCTAAAATGAATTTGCCGAAATTTAAGAGAGAATATTCCGAATTTAAAAATTTAATGAGTTTGTTTGAGAGCTTGGTTCATAACGATTTAAATATCCCAGATATAGAAAAATTTAACCATTTGGTAAATTGTCTATCTGGAGACGCTCTGAAATCCGGAAGCGTTGGCAAGTCTCAAAAAAGCTTATGATAATAAATGTTTAATATTTTTCAATACAATATCTAACCTTTTTGAGCTGCCAACAATTCCAAAGCCTTCTGCGCCTTCCCTGCGTTCAATGATTGACGAAGTGTCAGCGGTATATGATTCATTGCTATCGCTGGGTGATAAAAAACAAATAACAAACGCAATAATCATACACATTGTAATGACAAAGGTTGACCTTGCCACACGACCCAAATGGGAAGAAGCGCTGTGCTATGACAAACTGCCACTGTGGAAGTACTGTGAAGCCACCCTAAATCGACGATACCAGCAGTTATCAGCGGAAGGAGCATCACACTCTAGGACGAAGCCCATACCTACTAGCAATGCGAGTCATGGGAAACAACAAGATATGGACAGGACCAAATCGGCGCCAGTTGCAGCAAATACGAGGCAGCCTCTTTGTCAGTAGTGCAATTAAGGAACACTATATGACTGCCTGCCCCACCTTCAAGGCGCTTCCGTTGCAGCAGAGGTTCGAGTTTGTGAAATCGGTGCCCTTATGCTTAAATTGTTTGCATAAGGGTCACACAGTCTCTAAATGCAGAGCGGATCGATGTCGTGTGTGCAATTGATCGCACCACACACTGTTGCACCAACATCCAGTCTCTTTCCACACGGCACCTCATCCGCAACCATCAACCACACATGCCGTGCATACAGCGAGATTGGGTCATGTTGGCAACAGAAGTAATTCTAGTCAGGACCAGCTGCGGACATTATCTGCCTGCGAGAGCCTCGCTGCACTCAGGCTCCTAGGTTAACTTTATGACGGAGGACTTGGCACAAAAGTTGCGGATTCGACGTCAGCACAAAACATTAGGCGTAATTGGATTTGGCAATTCCAATACAAAAGTGGGGTCAAGACTAAGCGCGTTTGTCAAGTCGCGGCTAAATAATTTTGAATTTTCGGCGGAATTCTAGGTAATGCGATGCATTTCGGCAAATCATCCAGACCATAACATCAATGCCAGTGGCTGGAGAATTCCACGCAATATTGAATTGGCAGACCCAGAATTCCACAAATCTAAAAAAGTGGATATCCTATTGGGTGCTGAAACATTTTTCGATCTTTTAGCTGTTGATCAAATTAAAAATGGTCCTAACCAACCAACTCTTCAGAAAACCCTTTTAAGATGGATTGCATCTGGCAAATACGCCAGTAATATAAGTACTCCTCCCAGATTACATAGCATAGATTATTGACTTACCGTCAATAGATTCAGTAGTCCAAAAGTTTTGGGCTCTAGAAGAATTACCTTCAGAATCAAATGGCATCAAATTCACACAAGAGCAACAAGAGTGTGAAAATATTTTCGTAAATACAACTCAAGTATTGCCTTCAGGACGGCTTCAAGTCAGAATGCCTTTTAAAGCTGACCGTAAGTTACTCGGTCACTCCTATGAAACCGCAGTTCGGCGGTTTCAGGCCCTGGAGAGAAGGATATTAAAAGATCCAGAACTTCGAACTTTATGAATGAATATAAAGCATTGGGTCACATGAGCCCAACGAACAATAAGATCCCGAGTGTGCCCCACTACTTCATTCCGCATCAATGCGTTTTAAGGCTCGAGAGCACAACAACCAAATTACGTGTTGTATTTGATGCCTCGAGTTGAACTTCAACTCAAATAGCGTTGACTGAACTTTTGATGGTAGGTCCAACCATCCAAAAAGAATTACATTCAACTAACACTAACAGCGGACATTACTAAAATGTACCGTCAAATAATTATGCATGAAGTAGACAGAAATTGTCAACTTATTGTGTGGAGAGAGCATCCTTCAGAGCAAATTCAGATTTTTCGTCTTAACACCGTAACATACGGCACTGCGCGTGCTCCATTTCTCGCAACACGGTTTTTGCAAATGCTCAGTGATGCCAACACAATGAAATACCCACTCGGTTCATTGGCCATCAAAAGAGACTTTTATGTTGATGATTTATTAACAGGGTCCGAAAATTTTGAGTCTCTAGATCTTTTGAGAAGTGAGGTAATTAAAATATTAAACTCGGTAGGATTCACCTTAACGAAGTGGTTTTCGAACCACCCTTAATTTTTCGACAGTGATTGCACTGAAAAGTCATTAAGCTTCAATGAGAAAAGTTCCACTAAAACGTTAGGAATCCATTGGTTGCCGAAAGAGGATTTGTTTCGATTTCAATTTTAATGACCTGCGAGGCACTAAACGAAACATATTGCCAGTTTCTGCTCGCCTTTTTGATCCTCTTGGATTACAAGCCCCACTAGTTACCAAAGCAAAAATCTTATTGCAAGAGCTTTAGATCCAAAAACTAGATTGGCATGAGTCGATTCCATTGCGTCTTGTCACTAGCTGGCAGAACTTTAAAGCCAACCTAATGCAGCTCTCATCGATAAGCATTCCTCGTTACGTAAACGTTGAGTCGAGTGCCATCTGCCAAATACATGGCTTCTCCGACGATTCAATAAGAGCGTTGGGATGCTGCATATTTATACAAAGTCAAACTGCTAGTGGTATTAAATGTAAGCTGCTTACTGCAAAGTCTAGAGTGGCTCCGCTGAAGATCAAATCTCTTCCGAGCTCTCGGCAGGACATCTTTTTTCGAAATTATGGTTAAGAGTAGCGCCTATGTTGAATCGACATTTCGACAAAATTATATTTTGGACTGACTCTGAAATAGTTTTGTATTGGATTAAAACGCATCCATCCTCACTACAAACCTTTGTCGCAAACAGAGTGTCCGAAATACAAGAGTTGGCTGACAAAGTGCATTGGCGGCATGTGCCAACGAAACAAAATCCTGCGGATCAAGTGTCTCGCGGTTGTAACGTGGACGAATTGAATAATTCGATATGTTTTGGCGGTCCACAGTTCCTCCTAGAAGACCCTGCATTATGGCCAATTAATAACCACTTCCAGCTCTCACCAGAAGACGAAGTATTAGAGAAGAAGAAAAATGCATTTACATTAATTTCGACCACTGAGAAAAATTCAATATTGGACCTCATTGAAAAATTCTCTTCTCATAGAAAATTGTATCGTGTGCTCGCATATTTACTACGATGGATCAGGCGACTACCAAAATCCTCCAGGGGACAAGAACTGACTTCAACTTGAGTTTTCTAAAAATTGCACAAGTGGCCCAATATTCAGAATTTTCGGATGTTATTCAAAAATTGCATAAAAGTATCACCCTACCTGCAAACTTGCAAAAATTCAACCCGTTTTTGCATGAGTACTCGGATATGTCGCTGTCATTCAAGTTAATCCGAGTAGGAGGGGCCTACTGAATGCACCTTTCCCATATGATGTCAAATTTCCGCTTTTATTAAATAAAATTTCGGACTTCATTATAACGCATTTACGGTTCCTTCGCATTCCAAATCACCACGCTGGAGCTAAAGCGTTGGTTGCGCTTCTTCGAAAACGCATATGGCTAATTAATGCCGAGAAGCTTGCAGTTGAACCGTGAGAAACTGTATACATTGTTTTCATTACAAGCCGAAGTTGCAAAACCAAATAATGGGAAATTTGCCAGTCAAAAGACTTCGAGCACTACGGCCCTTTCTTATAAGTGGCGTAGATTTTTGTGGTCCGATACGCACAACGTTAAAAATACGCGGTCGACCACCCATAAAAACATATATTGCTGTTTTCGTTTGCTTTACTTCCAAAACAGTACATTTAGAATTTGTTTCGGACCTATCTTCTAATTCATTTATTCTCGCCCTAAAAAGGTTCATTGGACACCGAGGAATGCCGACGAAGATATTCAGCGGCAACGCCACCAATTTCGTCGGCGCCGGTCGCAAGCTGCCCGAATTGAAGGAGGCGTTTCTAGCAATGGGGCCAGAACTGCAGAGATTCGCAGCAGACGAAGGGTGCAGCTTCATCTTTATACCACCGCGACGCCGCAATTCGGCTGGTTATGAGAAGCCGCGGTGCAGTGAGCCAAGCATCACGTCGTTCGCGTAATCGGCAAACGCACTACTGACCGCAGAGGAACTATCAACACTACTGGCAGAAGTGGAGGCCATCCTCAATTCTCGGCCCCTAACACCGTTGATCCAGGACCCAACGACGGCGAGGCACTAACTCTAGCGCATCTACTATAGGATGCTCCCTGCGTGCTTTACCCCCAGAGAAGGTGGCAGTCAATCCAGTTCGTTCTTGCGAGAGATGGCAACTTGTTTGCTGTCTCAAGCAACAGTTCTGGCGACAGTGGTCCAAAGTATATCTGACGGGCCTTCAGGAGCGCAACAAGTGGCTGCACCCCAAACGTAACATGCAGCTCTTCGACTCGTTCTCATCCACGAGGACAACGTGCCACCGCAGCAGTGGGTACTAGGGCGCGTCGTCACAACCGTCAAAGGGCAAGACGGCAAGGTGCGCGTCGCAGACGTGGCAACCAAGACGAACACAATTCAGCGTCCCATCCACAAACTGGCTGTGCTTCCACTGGATATTGAAGAAATCTGATCCTGTCAAAGTGGCCGGTGTTGCGTCAGGCGACATATCTATATCTAAAATAAAAATAATAAATGAATTGTAAAATGTTGAATTATAAAAATTATTAAATATTAAATGAAGAAAATCTATTATAAAATGCCTACCTTAATAATGCATTCATAATACCAATCTATTACTTACCTTAATACTTACTACAATCTGTTACAATATTTAACGAGAGTTGAGAATCATTATACTTACCCCTTTTTAATACATATTTATATTACCACTAGTTTAAGCCGTTAGTTTTAAGATTTAGGCTTAGCAATTAGATTAAGAAATAAAGAACTTCCTTGCCATTTGAACCGAACGCACGCTTTTTCGTTACTGGAATAATTTATAACTATTTTTCGCGACAGGTAATTGGAGTGATTTAAAAGTTCGCATCCCTAACAATTTTTCGTGTTTCAAAAACGCTTGAAACTTTTCACTGATGATATAAACTTTGAAAACACCATTGGAAAAAGTTAACATTTAAAAGAACAAAAATTTAAGCCATTTTTTGTAAAAGAATACATTGAAACAACAAATATTGAATTAAAATTGGAAAACTTTAACATGTCAGATCCAATAAAACAAGAAATAAAAATAAATCCTATTTGGGGGTCATTTGGACATTATTATTAATAATCGTATTAGGCTATTTTATTACAATAGTAATAACATATATTTGGGGTACTCACAACCCGTCCTAAAGCATTGTAAAGTCGTAAAGTTATAAATTTTCACAGTTAAATGTTATCTAGCATGTTAAATTTCCAAGGTGGCAATATTCCCATATTTACCGACGAGGTATCTATTTTGTTTTTGTTTTACGTGAAAAACAATTTCACCACTATTCCCACTGTGTTGAGCTTGTTTATTAATTTTGGCAAACTGGCATCAGAGAACGTATATTTAAAATTTAGGGATATTTCAATTTTGGGATATTTACTGTTTTGGATGAGTGCATTTCACCACAGAAAATTATTAGCGCATTTCACCACTTAACATCAGGGGACACGAAAATAGCAGAATTGAGCATTTTCAGAGTTGAATGAGAAAAATAATGATAATTCCAATGTTAAGGAATGTACGCTTACAGATTCCCTTTTTTACTATGCGCAAACGATGCTGCATATAATTTATAGATCGATATACATATACATATGTACATATGTATTTGTTATGAAAGCACATAAGTATGTACATATATATTTTAAAATTGAGCTATTTTATGATGAATTCCATAAAATCTTTGCAAATATATGTATATAGTAATTCAATAAAATTTGTGTTACTACCTATATGCATTTTATATAGGTTTGGTACGACATACATACATATGTATATTTATATATTTAAATAAATATTTGCTTTGGTCAATAAACTTTTCGATATCATGTTAAAAGACCAAGCGGTCGCACATTTGCCCATATATAATTATGTTTGCATATAAACAAATATAAAAGAACCATACGTATAATGTTTGTAAATTTGTCTACATGCAACAAATGTATGTAAATATGTACATTCAATGCTTCATGCGAAATTTCCGTTGACGCGGACAACCAATGGCGAAGCGCGTTTTTTGCTTTCATGTCAACGAGTCAATCTGTCGACACAGCATTGTGTTGTTGGTAGAAAATCCGAGCTGTGCCGAAAAAATAAGCAAACGATCGTCTATTGTCACCGCTTCCCTTGCCGCTCTAACAGTTTCGCCTACAAACTTGCGTAAATATGTATGAATATATACGAATGAGTCTGCATACATATCGACGAAGATTTTTGCGAGCCATGGAAAAATATTTTAGAATTGACAAATATTATAAATCGACAGCAGTATGTTGCCACTTTTGTCACTTCTTTCTGTGTTTTGCGAGTTTGCGGGGTTGACACTTTTCCCTTCTAGCAAAATATCAGAAATTGTTCAGTTTATGATTTTTAGCTTTTGCCATCGTCGCGAAAAGGCGCTTCTAGGCAAAGGCATGCTCGGGGAGATTACACCATTTGCTTTTATGAATGAAGCGAGTTTGCCGGTTGAAAGTGCGCTTGCGTTCATGAATGAAAATATTGCTGTTAGGTGTTTTTCTACAAATTTGGGCATCGAATGTTTGGCTGCCATATTGACTTGTGACGCTGCTGACGCTATTCGAAACCATTGTTGTTTTTGTAGAACAATATTCGTAATTTTTGCGGGTGACATATCTACATGTGAACGCATATACATAAGTATGTATGTTGTGTATGCATTATTTGCGTGGGAATGTCATGCGCACATATTTACATGTGTACTCATATTTGTATGTTGGTTGGTATACATTATTTGTTCGGCAAGGTCGTACACATATGCATGTACATACATATAGAGCAGTGCGCGCACACTTTTTACTGATAAATGATAACATCACGATTTGAATTTGAATTGTACTTATGTACATACATATGTATGTAATTATGTGCTAATATGTATGTAGATGCGTATGAAAATGTAAATGAAGAAATGTAATTTACAAACAATATTATTGTAATATACATATGTATTACGTTTTTAGGATCTCGTATACATACATATACATATATATGTATATCGCATATATACAAACATATTCATATATAAAATTATGTTGTAATATTAAATATAAGAAATATTTAAAAATTAACTGTTATTCACACATTAACTACGAATATATATTTTGAAAATGGCATAAATTAATTAGAATGTTATCAGTTTTGCATGTATTCATAAAAATTCGCAAAATGATAATCATATCAATTAATATGATGGCATGTAAGCATATAAAAATATAAGCAAAAGGCCAACATACGTCTGTAATAGCAATGTATATTTCTGAGCATAATTTTCAATTAATGCTCAGCTCTGTTCACGCGCCACTGTTAAAGTTTCTCCTTCTTAGCTAGCTGTGGTGAAATGCACCCATCGCATTTTGTTAGCTTTTGACAGTTTACACGCTTGTCCGTTGTTGGACCTTCTCTATAAATATACGTTCTCTGCTGGCATATCTGATCAGCTGACTTTATTTACATTTGAAAATGGAATCTGATGGAAGCAAAATTGTAAGTGAAATTAAAATATCTAATAAAGGTGTAAATGTAAATAAAATAATGCCAAATATATATATATGTAAATATATGTTTTAGACGAAACCAAAACGTGTACGCAAAGCACCGTACAGGAAATGGAGCAATGAGGAGCAACAGAAATTAATTACATACGTGCGAGAGAGCCGTCCGATTGAAAAGCCGACAGCACAGGTGATAAAAAATTTTTAGAGAGACAAAATCTACGGTTGGATTGGTCTTGCGCCAATGCTATACAAAGGCACGAGCTCGGCAGAATTCGACGGGAGCAGATGCCATGCAAGACGGCGAATCAACAAAAAGTAATTTGCAAATAAATTGTTTGGTATAAAATTATAATAAATTATATTTTTAGGTATAATTTGAGAACTTGTCCTTTTTTCTACGATTTGGAAGATATATTTGGCTATAGTGTTTCAATCCAATGCATTTGTTTTGGATACAGAAGCCTTAGAAAACAACTCGACGTCCACCACAGACGACCACTAAAAATGTAGCTACCACACCTGAAGATATTTTTCAAGCAGTCCAGAATTTGCATGCAACACAATAAATCGGGCAGGTCTTGCCGATGTGCTTACTATGCATTCAAACTTACTTAAGGTGAAGTAACAAAAGTTAGAGATAGAATCAAAAATAAAAGATAGGGAGCTATCTTTAAAAGAAAAATAATTTGATTTACAATACGAAAAATTTGTATTTGAAAAGGAAAAATGCAATTCAGAAGAGAGAATAAGAATACTAGAAATTGAAATGAAACAAAAATTGGCTTAAAGAGAGCTTGAAATGGAGGAATTAAAAATTAAAAAATAAAACTATACATATATACCACATAAAATTAAATAATTATATCTTTATTGTTTACAAGATGTGATAGGGCTTTTCTTAGGTCGTAGTGTTCATAAATTTCTTGTAATAAGTCTGTTTCTTCTTGACTTTCTAAACTAGAATTTTCGTTTAAGTTAAATTATAGCAACATGTTGTGAAGGATACAACATGCCAAAATCCATCTACAACAATTTTTATAATTAGTTTCGTTCGTTAATCGGAACCGTAGTTCTTTTAAACTGCAAAATTTTTCCTTTAATTTCCCAAAACAAATTTCTATACGTACTCTTTATTTAGAGAAATATTGATTGAATTTATCTCTCATTTCTTTTGACTGTTCAGTACTGTTTTGTCGAAAAGGTGTAATAAGATGTTGGCTTAGCGAATATTTCGAATCGGCAGCAGTCCATTCCCGATGACAAAAATAATTTTGTAGGTTTTTACCTATTGCAGATTCGGCAAAAATTTTAGCATCATGCACGCTTCCTCAGTATCATATTGTCGCTTGACTAATTCTTAGTGAATAGTCACATACTACTTGCATTTTTATGGTATATTGTTTTCTGCGAGAGAAGTATAGTTCGTGATCTTTTGAAGGAGACTCTGCTAATCTGATTTCAGTACCGTCAACATAGCCAATACATCCTGGAAGCTCTTCCATTGTTTTTGTGACAATCTTTCGCCTTTCTTCTCTAGATGGCCAACATAAAGTGTAGATTTTAAATTAATCAATCAATTAATCAACCCGCTCTGTCACTTTGGTAACTGTTCCGCCATCGCCTATTCCGAACAATGTAGCAATCCTTCTAATAGAGGCACTCTGTCCACTTCGTCCCAGACAAAAAAGTGTTATCTTTAGTTGAAGATTGATTGGTAATTGTGGAACACAATTTTTGTTTTGGAAAACAGGGTCCGGCTTAATTAAGGATAATATTAGGTTGACCGAAAAGAAACCGGTGATTTTTTCAGAATTTTTTTGAGTTTTAGTTTTTTTACCATCCCAAGACGTCGTATATGATCATGTATGGTTGATTGTGGTATATTTAACTTTTCTCCAATCTCACGTTCAGTTATATGACGATCCGATTCGATTAAAGCCTTGATGACGTCATCATCAACTGCACTTGGCCGACCTGAACGGAATTTGACAAACCGACTTTGACACTGTGTTTCTTTTAGGGCTTTGTCACCATACACATCACGTAACTTTTTAGCAACCTGAGCTGCATTTTTTCCTTTACGGAAATAATAAAGTAAAATATGAGGAAAATGCTCCTTTGTGAGCTCCATATTAAAATTGCCGGCAAATAAACCATTATAAATAAAATTACGCGCTTTTTTTCTAAAGCAAGGTAAAAGTGCCAGCTGATATTTGACAAAAGCAAAAATGCAATAACAGAGTCGGTTCTTTCGGTCAACCCAATATAATATATAGTTAAACTCAAAGATTTCTATGCGCAACATTTGTCGCATGCGGCCACTATCAAATCTGGGAAGAACATTATTGATCCGCAAAATTTATTAGGATATCGTCATCCTCTTCGTCACTGCCTTTAACAAAATTGTAAAAAAAACTTCGGTAGATAATTTTATGTAATAAGTATATGTGGTGGCAACCACATTACCAAAGTACAGCCCTGACGAACTTCTTTCATTACTGACGTTTCCACTGTCCTTCGTGTCAGCGCCCGCTTTGTCTGTAATGCATACAGAAGATATCTTTCTTCTATCTTGTGCGCTTGCTAAGCACACACGTGTTTTAACGACTCGTGCAACTTAACCAATATAACAAAGTTGAGAAACGAAATAAATAAAAGTTTTAAATTAACCACTCGACATAAGAAGATTTATTTAAGTGTTGCAATTAAGTATTCGCTTCAATTGGTGACCCCGCATTTCAAACAGCCATAACCTAAATTAACGCTGCAATCGCACTTTCAACACCACATTTCAAAGCAAAATGTCTCTGGACGACTCAATCAGCGCTCCGTCGCAATCAAGCATTCAGGTTTCTAAGGAAACCTCCATCAAAGCTCCACCCTTTTACAGCGAAAAACCTGCGTTGTGGTTTGCGCAACTCGAGTCGCAATTCAGAATGCGGAGCATTCTAACAGAGGTCGAAAAATTCCACGTGGCCGTGCCTTTAATTGACACTAGATCAGCCTCCACAGTCGAAGATATAATTTTGGCACCACCTATTACCAATCCATACAGAGAACTTAAAGAGGCACTTATTGCACGCTTCTCAAAATCTAAAGAAGCTAACCTTATACAATTATTGGACGGAGAGAGCCTAGGTGACAAAACTCCATCTCAACACCTGCGTCATCTCCGTAGTCTCGTCCCGGACATTGATGAGGAAGTTCTCAAGGCGCGATGGCTATCACACCTTCCTCCCCAAATGCGCGCATGCCTCGTCATACAGGAACAGGCTGATCTCAATAAACTCGCGGCTGCAGCCGACAAGCTTCACGAGGTGATTAAACCGGCCGGCATAGCAGCTGTTTCAGACCTGGAGACGCAAGTAGCAGCCTTGGCAGAACACCCAGCAGAACTTTCAGCCATCGTAGCGCGCTCACGTTAACGGACCGTTCAGCAACGGCCTAGATCACGTAGCAAATCTCGCGTGCTACCAGCAACTTCATCCGGAGGGCTTTGCTGGTACCACGCCAAGTTTGGCGCCAACGCGCAAAAATGTACAACCGGATGCAAATACGAGGAAAACTTCAACAGGAGTCGTTAGTAGCGGCAGTCGACTCCCCTGCAGCCTCATGCCGCCTTTTCGTAAAAGACCTGTCCACAAACGTTCAATTTTTAATCGACACAGGCTCCGACCTCTCAGTTTTCCCGTACAATCAATCAACTCGTTTTCAGAAACCATTCAATTACCAACTCTATACCGCCAACGGCACAATTATCAACACATATGGATGCGCCTTTAAAACCCCCGATTTTGGTCTTCAAAAAGAATTAACCTGGCGTTTTGTCTTAGCTGATGTTCCACGACCTATCATCGGAGCAGATTTTCTCAGCCATTTCGGTCTCATCGTTGATCTGAAACATAAACGCATAATAGACCAGAAAACTCAGTTATCTTCACGGGGCAACACCCCTTTTGTTAAGTCGTATTCAATCAAAACTTTACAAATTGGTCATTTAACACCATTTTGGAAATTACTTTCAGAATTCCCTGACGTAACCAAACCAGACGGCCTACCAAAATTCACCAAACACCAAACTCGACATTATATCAAAACTACGGAGGGACCTCCTGTCACAAGCAAAGCACGAAGACTTGCACCTGATCATCTTATCATCGCTAAGGCAGAATTTGAAAAAATGATTAAGATTGGCCTCGCCCGGCGATCCAACAGCCCATGGGCATCACCGCTACACCTGGTGCCAAAGAAATCAGGAGATTGGCGCCCTTGTGGGGATTACAGACGCCTCAATGATCGGACTATACCCGACAGATACCCCGTCCGTTATTTAGAAGATTTCGCCGCCACTCTATACTCAAAAAAAATATTCTCTACTATTGACCTCGTCCGCGCCTTCAACCAAATCCCGGTCGCTCCGAAGGACATTCCCAAAACAGCGATTATAACCCCGTTCGGATTATTTGAATTTCTTTTCATGACCTTCGGGCTTCGGAATGCGGCACAGACGTTCCAACGTTTCATGGACGAGATCACCCGAGATATGCCATTTGTCTACGCCTACATTGACAACATTCTCGTCGCTTCAGACAACGAAAATCAACGCATGGAACACTTGCAAACCTTATTTCAACGCCTACAAGACGTTGGGCTTACGATAAACGCCGCAAAGACCAAACTCGCACAAAGAGAGGTCCCATTCTTGGGCCACACAATTTCAGAAACAGGCATCAAACCACTGCCTGAACGAATATTGGCAATTTTGGACTTCACCAAACCTTCAACAATTAAGAGCTTACGCTCCTTTTTAGGTACAATCAATTTCTACAGAAAATTTATTAAACATGCTGCACAATTATTAGCGCCTTTTAACAAACTTTTGGAGGGATCCACCACCAAAAGCTCTCAACCTGTCGCATGGACCCAAGAACTGGAAACTGCCTTCGGATGCTGCAAAAACGCTCTGGCAAAGGCCACACAGCTCGCTCACCCTAGCAGCAACGCAGATTGGGCTATTTTCACAGATGCGTCACAACACGCTGTCGGCGCTGTTTTGCAGCAGAAAATTGATAACTCATGGCAACCACTGGCGTTTTTTAGCAAGAAGCTGGACGAAAAATCGTCCGAGCGGTCGACATACGATCGCGAATTACAAGCCATATACGAGTCTGTAAAACATTTCAGACACATCTTCGAGGGGCGGCACGTAGCAATTTATACGGACCATAAACCACTGGTTCACGCTTTTAAACAGCGTTTAGATAAGGCAGTTCCCTTGGCAGTTCCGTAGACTTGACCTCATCGCGCAATTCTCCACTGAAATCAAACACGTTGCAGGCAACGAAAACATCGTGGCCGACACTCTGTCTCGGGTAGACGCAATTTCAACCGCCGTGACACTTACTGAGCTCGCTACACAACAAAAAAACGACAATCAGCTTCAAGACATAATGGAAAATACCAACTCATCATTGAAACTCCAACGAATTTTATATAAAGAACCAGATATAGAGCTATATTGCGACGTTTCTACCGGGAAACTACCCCCTTACGTGCCAGCACCATTAAGAAAACAAGTTTTTGAGTCGTTGCATTCTCTGGCACACCCAGGACAAAGAGGCTCCAGAAAACTTATCCCAGAGCGCTACGTATGGCCATCTATCAACAAAGACTGCCGAAACTGGGCAAAAACTTACATTGCGTGCCAGCAAAATAAAATAACGAGACATAACATCTCACCCATATCAAACTTTGAACAACCAACCCAACGTTTCCAGCATGTTCACGTCGATTTAATAACTTTGCTTCCATCAAAGGGGCATCGATACTGCCTTGCTGCCGTCGATCGCTTTACCCGATTTCCAGAAGACATACCGCTAGAAGACGCACGAGCCGACACTGTGGCACGTGCATTCATGCTGAACTGGATCGCCCGCTATGGCGTGCCAGCCAGAATCACTTCAGATCAAGGTATGCAGTTCCAATCAGATCTTTTTAATAAACTCAATAACCTCATAGGTGCAAGACACATCGTAACCACGGCTTACCACCCACAAGCAAACGGCCTCGTTGAGAGACTTCATCGTCAGCTTAAAGCAGCATTACTCTGTCACAACGAGTCGGTGTACGACGCTCTACCAGCCGTCCAGCTGGGGCTTCGATCGGCCTGGAAGGAGAACATCGGGGCTACCCCGGCGGAATTAGTTTACGGCGAAACCGTTCGCCTACCTGGAGAATTTCTCGCACCATCCTCACGAGACCTCAGCGCACCTGAACTCATAAAAGTTCTGCAAAATCACTTCCGTGGACTTACACCTGCAGAAATGTCACGCCACGCTAAGTATCGCGTTTTTAAATTCAGGGACTTGGATCACACTAGCCACGTTTTTGTCCGCCGCGGACAAATTGGTCCTTCATTTAGCCATCCATACGACGGCCCATACCGAGTCGCGGCCCGATAAGCCAAGTATTTCACCGTTCATATCAATGGAAAAGACATCCCAGTTTCTATCGATCGTTTGAAACCGGCGTACATCGTAGCGAATGATCAAGGAACACTTGACCACTCGGCCGCAGCAGGCCAAAACACTAAAACGAGGGAAAAACAAAAAAAAAAAACACGTTCATTTCGCAACCTAATTTATTTCACAAAGAAGGGGAGACATGTGGTGGCAACCACATTACCAAAATACAGCCCTGACGAATTTCCTTCATTACTGACGTTTCCACTGTCCTTCGTGTCAGCGCCCGCTTTGTCTGTAATGCATACAGAAGATATCTTTCTTCTATCTTTTGCGCTTGCTAAGCACACACGTGTTTTAACGACTCGTGCAACTTAACCAATATAACAAAGTTGAGAAACGAAATAAATAAAAGTTTTAATATATATACATACTAGAATTATTAGCGGTTATGTCCAGTATACATTAGTAGCTGAGTGCGTTCAATATATTTTGCTTTCCGTTTAAATGAGAAATTTTTATTCAAGAATTAAAAATTTGTTTGCTATAAAACTAACTTTGTGCGCTCACAGTTTAAATGTCAAATATCGGGCAAAGTTGCCATATATGAAATTTCCCATAAACTGTGAATACAATAAATAAAGTTAACGCACAAATAGCTAAGGGCACTTTGCCTAAAGTAAACAATATTCATTTAAATGAATGTGTCAAAAATTGTATTGACACATCGCCAATTGGGAAGCGGCCATAAATTATAACTTATGGCACGCTTTAAGTCGAATTAGACAAAACATCATCTAACACCTAACACCGCAAGTAATAATTTGCATTTGCCGAAGGGAATTTTTCGCAATCCACTTCACTTATTTCTTTTTTTTTATTTTTTTAAATTTTGCACGTTCATGTGCTGTAAATTCTTTTTATGCCACTTTCACTGTCTATGAACGTGTACGTATGTACATACTTATATGCACATACATGCATATGTTGCTTTTTATACACTCTGTGAATAATTTGTAATAAAAGAATTTTTTGTAAACTTAAACACGTGTACCCTTTTTTTTGTTGTGTTTGTTCCCCTTGTATTTACCTGACGACAACCGACAATGGAGCAGCGAAACGCGCACAGGCATTTAAAACCGAAAATTTAATACTATACGAAAATGCGATATCCACAAAAATTGTTATTATTCAATTTTGAACACGCATTGAGTCCCTGCTCGGGCGCCATGAAAATCCTCTAGCTTTATTGATAAAAGCTAGTCACTTGGGTCTTTATTCCAGGAATTTTATGAATTAGCCTAAACCTTAACCTAACGGCTTAAACTAACGCTACGCGTAATTATGTATTTACAAAAAGGGGTAAGTAGAATTAATTTCGTTACATTATGGCAGACAATTATGGTGAGTATATAAAACAGTATTATTTGGGTGAGTGTTTTATATAAAATAAACTTTAACATTTAAATTCAATTATCTAATATAATATTAATTCATTGACATTAGTTTAGTATTATACTTAAAAAATTACTATTCGCTTGACGCAACAGTATTCAAAATTTCGAAAAATTATTACAGCAAGTGAATTTTAATTTGTTAATTTATTAATTTTGCAAAAAATAAAAACCTTTACTCGGAAGCAATAAATATCGAGAAAGT
Source organism: Bactrocera zonata (assembly GCA_037783105.1). Lineage (NCBI taxonomy): Eukaryota > Metazoa > Arthropoda > Insecta > Diptera > Tephritidae > Bactrocera > Bactrocera zonata. The sequence continues at coordinate 175,558 of JBAWJQ010006655.1, read as the reverse complement.
TCAAAAAATAATAAACAGAGAACAAACATATATTCCAGCCATAGATTTATTGGAGTATTCAGATATATTTATTGGCAGAATTTCCGACACATTTGTAATAATATATAAATATCCTGTCATTATTAAAAAATGTAAAACGTTTAATGTTTGAGGATGGAGTCATGTGTAGAAGTTCACGCAAGTGAGTAAAGTTCTCTGATCGCAATTCACTTGGGAGTGGCCAGAAACGATTATTTTACATTTGGTTCCAGCACCTCACGACTTCCGGTCTTTAACCAAGTATTCTTTAGGTAGCCTAAGAACATCCGATTGAAGACAAGCTATAGTGTGAAGTCGAAGGGCTGGGTTTGGTATCCGCCACGTAAAAAATGCCCCCAATGAAAAAAATACAGCCTCGGATGAGAGACCCTCTCCGCCCACCCCCTTTTGATGACGACAATGGCAAACGAAATAAGGACTACGAATTAAGGGCATGCACTTGGACTGTCCGGTCCCTTAATTGGGAAGATGCCGCTGCCCAGCTGGTTGATGTTCTCATAAAAATAAAGCCTGACGTCACCGCCGTCCAAGAAATGCGATGGACGGGACACCGACTGAAGCGTGTTGGTCCTTGTGACATTTACTACCGTGGCCATATAAAGGAGCGCATGAACGCCCCAACGGAAGAGAAGGACGATGTGATTAAATATGCCTTCTATGAGCGCTTGGAGCGCCCCTATGAGAGCTGCCCCCACCATGATGTCAAAATCGTGCTTTCCGACTCTAACGCCAGGTTGGGAAAAGAAGGTATCTTTGGCGTTAAGGACTTCGCCGGGGTCCCCCTTCCCTGTCACAGCGGAGAGAAAACAGACTGCCTTCCATCTACAATCGACCAAAACATGTGCGGGATGGGATAGATACCGAGAGTTAACAAGGGCAACGAGACGCATTTGCAGACAGAGCAAGAAAAAACGTTAACTTCGGCTGCACAGATGCTAATATACCCTTCGCAGGTTCCTTTCTTTTAATAACTATGTGTCCAGTTTGTATGGAAGCTATACGCTATAGTAATCCAATATACAAAATTTTTCGGAGATTATGTTATTACCGTAAGCAGTAATCCGTGAACAACTTCGTGAAGATACCACGTCAAATGCGAAAGTTTTCCATACAAGCCTTGATTCCGATTGTTCGGTTTTTATAGCAACTATATGCTTTAAATAACCGATCTGAACCATTTCTTATTCTTATTCTTAATTACATTTTTGCCTTAGAAAAATATTCTATACTAAGTTTCGTGAATATATCTTGTCAAATAAAAAAGTTTTCTATAGAAGAACTTGATTCCGATCGTTCAGTTTCTTTGACAGCTATATGTTATAGTGGTGCGATATCGGCAGTTCCGACATATATACAGCTCCTTGAAGAGGAAATGACGTTTGTAAAATTTTAAAACGATATCTTAAAAACTGAGGGATTAGTTCGATGTATACAGACATGCGGAGAGATGGACGACGGACACCCAAAGAGACGGACATGGCTAAATCTACTCAGCTCAACACACTGATCATTTATGTATGTATATACTTTACAGGGTCTCCGACGCTTCCTTCTGGGTGACTTCGTGCCAAACTTACAGACCGATTCTGTGCACTTAACAAATTATCAAAATATTGTTTATTTATCAAGATTTTTATCAAGCCACAAGCTTTTTGTTATTCTGTGCAAATATTGATAAAACTTAAAGCTTCAGTGCGAATCGCTTTTCACCATACTGTGGTGAACAAAATAATGTAAACAGAAATCAGCTGTTTAGTGCGAAATGGATTCTTCAACAACGTAAGTATTCATTATTATTAATTGTTAATTTTAAAGAAATAAATGGTTTAATATTTAATTCAATTTATAGAAAACCAAAAAACCAACGTGCTACGCACGAACAATTAGAAACTTACGTTTCATTTTGCCGGGCGCATCCGGAAATCGGTAGAGGAAAAAATACGCCAAAATCGCCTCGACAAATGCAGGATTTGTGGCGGCAGCTGGCGGAGCAGTTAAATGCGTGCAGAGGGCTATCTCGTACTGCAGCTAAGTGGAAAGAGGTAATTCGTCTGATATTTTCTACATTTGTTAAATGATTTTGATTTACAGACAATGGGTGTTTGGAAGAGCCAACTACGTACGCGGGCAAGGCGCTTAAAAATGGAGCAGAGGCTCACTGGAGGAGGGCCCTGTGGCAAGCCGTTGACCGATTTCGAGCAAAAATCTTTGGCAGCTTTTGGATCAGTACCTGTGGATGGAGTGGAAACTATTGAAAGCTTTGGTTTAGGGCTGCCGCGAAAACAAATTGTAGAATCGTCGATAATTGAGTGTCCAATATCATCTACTGAAAGTAGACTGCCTAGTTCAGCACCACTGCCAAGCCTATTATTGTCGCCAAACCCACTGCCACCGCCAAACCCACTACCATCGCCAGGCCCACTACCATCGCCAAATTCAGCACAATCTCCATATGATTCACCGTTAATTAGGCCGGATAATCAGGTATGTAATTTCTATTTTATTCTACAATGTATCCAAGTACATAAACCCATGGCAACTGGTTAAACGCAGTGGCTTTTTTTCTTTTTTTGTGTTATTTTTCTTTTATTTATTCGCAAAGAAAAGCCATATGAACCCAAGTTTTTAGCATCATACGAACTTTTTAATAATTTAACAAACTTTAAATTTGGAGCCCAAGAATTCGCACCAATATACTCGTATCTACATATATGAGTACCTATACATAATACATAGTTATGCATATATGTATATGTATACATATTTGCATAATGCATATGTATTTACATATGTCCATATATATATATCCATACATACAAACATACATATGCCTTTACGTAGTTTTTAATAAATATTTTTTTTGTTTAAGATTGACACCGATTCGGATGCCAGGACATCACGGCCATCACGAGGGGAGCGCAATAAGCTAATTAGTACTCTTATTGCTAACATAGCAAAGAGGAATGCTGCTGAAGAACACAGGCAACATCGTGAAGAGGAACAGCGTCGGGAGCACCGGGAAGTAATACATGCTATCCATGGCCTAACAAGAGTTGTCGCAGAGTTAATAAATGTTTTAAAACAAAACTCTGGTCATTAGAGTTGGAAGACTGAATTTTATATTTTTTTTTAATTCCTTATTTTTCAAATTTTAGTTTTCTTGTTTGTACATATCCATATGTATGTATGTTAATGGACTTTGTTTTTATTAAAATAAATTATTCAAACTAATGAATTTAACTAATGAAGCAATTTTGTTAATAATTATATCTGGTTGTGTTATTCTGTAGCTGAAGATGTCGTGACTCAGACCGAGCAGCTTAGCATGTGCCTGACACAGGCTATGCAGGGGTTACTTTTAAGTGCGGTGATGTGTGCTTCTGTTTAGATATTCTGTTTACATACATATGACTTGTGTATACACATATTGTTAGCAGTCGTTATATTGTGTAATAATAGAAGTATAATGTAACAGGAGTAGGTTAATGTGTAATGTCATTGTGCAGTGTATATATGCATATTGTTAGTAGTAATGTTGTGTATAGTGTAAGAATGTGTTAAAGTGTAGATATATATCTTGCCCTTATCCTTTCACCTTCTCGTGTATACTGCAAAGAATCACCGGAATTAACTACATGGTCAGAGTCTTCTTCAACCTCGTTGTCCACCGCGTCCATGGTAATACCAGCTTTCGTAATTATATTATGCAGTATAACACAACTGCTTATTATTAATGCGGACGTTTCATGGGAATAATGTAGAACCCGGTGCTTCAGCAAACATCTGAAGCGCGATTTTAAAACTCCGAACGCTCTTTTAACACAATTTCTGGCAGTACAATGTAGCTTACTATACTTTCGCTCTTGAGAAGTACTAGGATTTCCGACCGGTGTTAAGAGCCAAGGTTCTAAAGGGTAACCTTGGTCACCAATCAGCCACGACTCCCTTCGGTGCCCTACAGAGTCATTGGTGTGCTGACGAATGAGATGCTCTCGTAGGTCAGAAGTTGCCCAAATTCCAGAGTCATGTGTCGCACCCGGAAATTTAGCATTTAGAAACGTGAAGCATAAACGGTGATCACACACCTGAGAAAGTTAAGTTATTAAGTTTATACACAACAAAACATACCGCTTCGACATTAATGCTGTAGAAGCCCTTCCTATTTAAATATAAGCCAAGGGGACGTTCAATATTAATTGACGCAGGAGCAATAATTGCAACATGTGTACAGTCGATTGCTCCTATAGTACTCTTTATTCCGTATTTTGTGAAAATTCTGAAATTGAACTCACTGAATTTAGATGAATCCAATTGTTTTAATACACATGTATGTACATATCCGGTTCTGACTATATTTTCTTCCTCAGTGAAACTAGGAAATTTTATTTCTTCTCCTTTAACTTTTACTATAAGTTTGGCCACGGCCCGAATACTTCTCGATAGTGACGACTGACTCATTGGCAAGTTGTAGTTATTACCCACAAATTTTTGGTAGGAACCGTGCCAGGACTCTAATGGTCAAAGGCAATGAAGTCTTTTGTTGATCATGAGGCCGTAAGTCATCTATTAGACTCCGGCAAATATCACGCGGCAGTCGGAAATTTTTCATGAACTCACTTTCACTGAGGGCAAATGGATCAGTAGAATCCCTCAAACTCCTCTCTATTTTCTAAAATTTCCTCCTCTTCTAACAGCAACAATAATAATATGTCTTCTTCCATTTTATTTTATTTAATTTCAATCAAAATTACAATTAAAATGTGCTCACAATATTTTCACAAACAGTTGTTGAATTTGTCAATAGCATTTGACATCTTGATAATTTATCTAGAAAAGAGCTTTTGGTTTTTGACACAGAATATCAAAGACTTGATAAATAATCAATATTGATAAATAAGCAAGATGGTGAATTTATCAAGTGCACAGAATCCGGCTGTTAATATACCCTGTTCAGGGTATAAAAAGGAAGAGGCCGAACTGAGTGAGTATGAATAGCTTGATAAGCTGGCCGACAGGGGTTATTCTCGAAAATTCTACGAAAAAATACGGCGGCTAACAGAAGGTTTTAAGACCGGAACATACTCTTCTTGAACCCCCAAAGGTGATCTAGTCACCGCTGCCCAGAGCATACATAAATTATGAAGATAACACTTCTCCAGGCTGCTGAATGGCAGTGAACTTACAACACCAGGAGAAGGCGAACCCGATTCCCCAATCGATATCGATGGAGCAGACGTTTCATTGCCCGAACATGAAGAAATTCGAATAGCAATTACCCGCCTGAAGAACAATAAAGCGGTGGGGCCGATGGATTGCCGCCAGAGCTATTCAAATACGGCGGCAAAGAACTAATAAAGTGCATGCATCAGCTTCTTTTGTAAAATGTGATCGGATGAATGCATTTTTATCGATTGGAATTTAAGTGTGTTCTGTCCAATCCACAGAGAGGAGACCCTAGAGTCCGCGCAAAATAACGTGGGATGAGACCTCTCAACATTGCGAATAACGTTCTATCGATTAAAGCCCATCGTCAACAAACTGATTGGACTTTATCAGTGTGGCTTTAGACCTGGAAAATCAACTACCGACCAGATATTCATTATGCGCCAAATCTTGGAAAAGACCCGTGAGAGGAGAATCGATACACCCCACCTCTTCGTCGATTTCAAAGCTTCTTTCGACAGTACGAAAAGGAGCTGCCTTTATGCCGCTATCTAAATTAGGTATCTCCGCAAAACTTATACGACTGTGTAAACTGACGTTGAGCAACACCAAAAATTCTGTCAGGATCGGGAAAGACCTCTCCGAACCGTTCCACACCGAACGACGTTTCAGCAATCGTGAGACTTCTTCACTCTGCTTTTGGAGAAAACAATTTGAGCTGCAGAACTTAATCGAGCAGGTACAATCTTTTATAAGAGTGTACAGCTGCCGGCGTACGCCGATGGACAAGGAAGCAAAGCAGATGGGTCTGGCAGTGAACTAGGGCAAGACGAAATATCTCCTGTCATCAAACAAATAGTCGTTCACTGTTGGCAGTCATATGCGAAAATAATAATTCTCATCTCAGTGGCATCGCCGGCATATCAAAAGCAACACTTGAATTTCAACCGCCAATTATTATAAAGTTTGTGAACTATAATTTAACTTTTAAATAAATAGAGATCATCCTGAACAATAGAAAGTTTCCGAATAAAAACCTTTCAAATCAGAGATAAGATTACTTCACGCGTACAAAACGTTAAAATGTGTACTAATACGTTTACCTGTACACAATTTTGAAAACGGTTAGTGATCAAATATACATATATGTGTGGAAATTAATAAACGGAAAATTTGGTAAACGTTATTGTGCATTTTCAAACGAAATTAATTCCGCCGCCCTAGGCCCTGTCTGATTAGCCGCCCTTTAGAAGGGAAGAAATTTTATTTCCTTGAGTCCGTTCATATTATTAGGATATAATATTTATTTCATAAAAGTATAATTGTTAAACAATACAAATAAATATTAACAACATAAATATCAGTTAGTTTTCTTAAACTATAATGTATAACTTAATTTTTAAATATCTTCTTTCTGGCTCTCTTGTGAGCAAAATCATCAATTATGTCGTTGTAATCAATTTCTTGAACTAGTTGGGCTTCAGTTGACCGTAGTGCTAAAGCATTGAGTGTCTCTTGGTCCATACTTGCGCGTAAATATGTTTTGACTCTTTTCAAGGTGGAGAAAGATCCTTCTCCTGAACAGTTCTTAGCCGGAATACTCAGAAAAACAGGTAGAGCAATGTCTACATTTGGAAAAACATCTTGAAGATTTTGAGAATGCAAAAAATTGTATATTCCTTGTGCGGAACGAATATCTTTTGTGTTCATTAGAAAATTTTTGAGTTGACAGTGCAAATGAATACATTCATTCGCGAAAGTATCTTCCAAATCATCAGAATACTTTGTAAATAAGTCATCTGCGCGAATTTTTAATTCATTGGAGTCTATTTCAAATAAATTGTCAAAAAAATTAAATTTTTCGTAAAGATTATGATAAGCACTTTTACGTCCTGTCAATTGTACACTTAAATTATCTAAAATTAGATAGTACCCGTTGGTTCGAAAATCTTCTTCTCCAGATGAAGCTGTTCTTTCATTTTCCCGTGACTCGTCAGCCTGAAGTTTTCGTTTTTTTTTACGACGGGTGTCATAGTGGTAATAATTTTGAACTCCAGATAGTGCTTTGGCTTTTTTTCATAAAGAAAGAAAAAACTATATATTCTTATCACAGATGATAAATCAGCTTGAGAATCCTGAAGCTTCTTACTCGCAGCAGTAAAGCGATCCAAAATTGTATTTCAAACAGTGACTAGAATTGCTGTTTCTAGATGTTGTAATGTTTGCTGCAGTCCCTTAGCTTCAGGTCGCGTAGTAGGATTTTCATTTTTGTTTTCACCAACAAAGTTTAGTGCAACAATTATTCCAGGCCACTCTTTTTCTAATGTGTAGCATGCATCATGTCGAGCCGACCAACGAGTTTAAGAAAGGCTTTTAAGTCTTAAACTTCTATGCTGTCTTAAAATTTCCCAACGATGTGTCGAAACGGTAAAAAAATTCCAAAGTAGAAAAAAAAAGTCAACTGCTTCGGTAACAGATTCAGCTGCACAACTTCCCACTAAATTTAATAAGTGACCAGCACAATGAACATATTCAGCTAATGGATTAGTTGTTTTGATTCGTGCTTGCACTCCTTAATATAAACCTGACATGTTGCTTGCATTATCGTAAGATTGACCACGACAATTCATTATATTTAAACCATTATCCTCAAGAGATTTTAACAAAGCATCTTCACTATTTTTAGCCTTATGGTCAGTATTTGGAATGAATTCCAGAAATATTTCGGCGATTTTACCATTGTTACGTACATCTTATATATAAAAATGAATCGCAAAATGTGTTGGTAAGCGCATAACTCAACAACGCCTGGACCAATTTGACCAATTCTTTTTTCTAAATGTTCGTTGAGGTTCAAAGATGGTTTTTACAGCAAGAAAAATTCAAATACATAATTGCCGGAAACCCCCTGAAAACAGCCCTTTTCTTTTTTCCATATAAATGAATGAATGTTGGTTTATTAGTAACGCTGTGAGAACGACTGAACCAATCTTGATGAAATTTTCAGAGAATGTTCTGTATGGATCGGGGAAGGTTTAGAAATAAAGAAACCTGTATGCTTTTCGTGAGGAAAAGTCGAAAAATTGGAAAATTCCAAAAAGTTAATTTTTTCCATACAATTTTTTTTTTCAATTTTTTTTTGTTTTGTTTTTCAATTATTTGAATCGTTCAAATTTGTCGTTTGCTTCAAAAATTTTTGAAAATTATTCAGTGAAAACGTTATGTGTGTTTCACACAAAGTGATCAATTACAGATTGAAATTTGTTACGATGCCACGAAGAGGTCGCGCTAATATCGGTCGGCGTTCTTTATGGCATCAACATATGTACATACATTAGCAGTCCAAGGCACATGACCGAGTACTTCCGAGATGCGATGACATATGTACGTGCGGTATTATGGATCGCGGTCAATCAGCAAGCGATCGTCCCGATGTCACAGTAAGACTTTTCAAGCAACAGCTTCGATGGACATTATCCTGAAGCAACGTATATACATATGATGCTAGATGTACTCTGTTGAGTGGCAAAACAGAGGTTTGCCGCACGCACACATTCTTCTTGGATGGTGGATGGTGGTTACACCAGTTCAAATTGATGAAATCATTCAGTCACACGGAAATTCCTGACGCAGAGAAAGGTGCAGTATTATACGAAGTGATGAAAACCAATATGGTTCATGGATCTTGCGGACACCACAATCCCACTTCGGTTTGTATGCCTGACAATAAATGCACGAAACAGTATCCACGTTTCTTTCGGAAACACAAACTAGAAATGAGGGATATCCACTCTATCGGCGTCGCTCACCTGACGACAATGGCAGAACATTCAGCATTCAATTTAGAAGAGTGAATATCGAAGTTGACAACACATGAATCGTACTATATTCACCATTATTGTCTAATTCATATTCAAAACTCATATCAGTGTTTGGTATTGCAGTTTAGTGTAATCGATAAAATACGTTTGAAAGTACATCACCAAAGGAAGCAATACGGTTGATACATAAACTGCAATAAAGCGCTTTGTAGGACATTTACTTCTGCGATTCATGAACGTTTTCCGGCTGTTGTGCGCCTCACAGTTAATTTGGAGAAGGCCAAAGTATGTATTTCAACCCAGGGAATACAGTACAGCCAGTGGAAACACCGCCCGCAACAAAATTAGCATTTACGAGTTTTTGCTCAACTTTCGTCAGAGATCCGTTTGCGAGGATATTTGGAAATACCTTGATATTATACTTGTAATGCATCGTTGAAGAAATAATTACGCAGAAATCAAGGCCAACCAGTAGATGGACATCCAGGTGTGTTATCAACTAATCCATTAGGACGAATTTACACAATTCACCGGCAAAACGACGATTGTTTCAACCTTCGGTTGCTATTGAGTCTTTGCGTACTGTGAATGGTAGGGGGTGTACAACTTTTTGAGAAGCAAGCCAGCAATTACAATTGCTGGAAAATGGTAATCACTGGAATGCAAATGAAGCACACTTTTCGCGATAATCATTTCGACATATCAGCCTTCAAATCCGCGTCTATTATGTGATACGAACAAAAAGGAAATCGCCGAAATCTTTTTACATCGTCTTCGCTAAAAATTGGGAATAGATACTTCTGGTGGTTTGATATCAATTCCATCTGCCGTTTATCAGTTCACGAAATATGAACTCATCACGAATGTTCAGACATTGGCCAAATTATCGTAACTACGATTCCTTAAGTATATGCGCAATGTTAACTGCCAAAAATACCGATATTGTTGACTTAAACTGGAAGATTCAAAGTCAAATTCCGGGAGACTTGCGCTCATACAAATCGATGGTTCGTCTTGACAATGAATGAATTATCCAGTGGGAATTTCCAAATTATTTGGAGAGGCTTGGTATGTCACCGCACCATTTGCGTCTCGAAGTTGGATCTGTCGTTATTATGTTTCGCAATCTTCATGCGCCGAAACTGTGTAATGGAACCTGACTGATTGGGACGAATTCCTTTGAGGTCTAAAGATTTGCCATTTCAGTTTAAACGTATTCCGTTTCCAGTGAAAATTGCATTTGAGATGACAGGACACAAGGATATTCGCATAGTGTGTGGCATAAATTTGGAAATACTATGTTTTTCACACGGTCAGATATAAGTGGCGGGCGCACGAGTTGGAAAACCATCTTCTCTGTACACCAGAAGAGAAGCCAAAAAATGTTGTTTATCAAGCTGTGTTGCATCGAAAAAAATGAAATGAAAAATTTAACTTTCTTTTCATTCCAAAACACATATTTTCACGCAGGACAACGGCTGCGGGGTCAGCTAGTCTTACATATAAAAATGAATCGCAAAATGTGTTGGTAAGCGCATAACTCAATAACGCCTGGACCAATTTGACCAATTCTTTTTTCTAAATGTTCGTTGAAGTTCAAAGATGGTTCTTACAGCTAGAAAAATTCGCATAATTGCCGGAAACCCCCTGAAAACCATCCTTTTCTTTTTTCCATACAAACGAATGAGTGTTGGTTTATTAGCAACGCTGTGGGAACGACTGAACCAATCTTGATGAAATTTTCAGAGAATGTTCTGTGTGGATCGGGGAAGGTTTAGAAATAAAAAACCTGTATGCTTTTCGTGAGGAAAAGTCGGAAAATTGGACAATTCCAAAAAGTTAATTTTTTCCATACAAATTTCTTTTTTTTTTTAATTTTTTGTTTTGTTTTCCGTTCAAATTTGTCGTTTGCTTCAAAAATTTTTGAAAATTATTCAGAGAAAACGTTATATATGTTGCACACAAAGTGATCAATTACAGATTCAAATTTGTTACGATAACACGAAGAGGTCGCGCTAATATCGGTCGGAGTTTTTTTGGCATCAGAAACGATTCTTTTACATATGACTCAAGCAGCTCACGACTTTCGGTCTCTGACCAAGTATCCTCTGGGTAGCCTAAGAACATCCGTTTGAAGGCGAGCTAAAGTGAGAAGGCGAAATATCCCCTACTTAGGGTTGTGCGCTGGGTTTGGGACCCGCCACGTAAAAAAACGCACCAATGAAAACAACCAAACAGCCTCGGATGAGAGACCCCCCTTTTGATGACGACCATGGCAAGCGAGGTAAGGACTACGAATTGAGGGCATGCACCTGGAATGTCCGGACCCTTAATTGGGAAGGTGCCGCTGCCCAGCTGGTTGATGTCCTCGTGAAAATAAATGCTGACAACACCGCCGTCCAAGAAATGCGATGGACGGGACAAGGACAGAGACGAGTAGGTCCTTGTGACATCTACTACAGTAGCCATATAAAGGAGCGCAAGTTTGGTGTTGGCTTCGTGGTGGGAGAGAGACTCCGTCGCCGGGTACTATCATTCACTCCGGAGAATGAACGTCTAGCCACAATCCGCATCAAAGCGAGGTTCTTCAACATATCGCTGATTTGCGCCCACGCCCCGACGAAAGAGAAGGACGATGTGAGCAAAGATGCCCTATATGAGTGCTTGGAGCGCACTTATGAGAGATGCCCCGCCACGATGTCAAAATCGTGCTTGGCGACTTCAACGCCAGGGTGGGCAAAGAAAGTATCTTTGGCACTTCTTCTTCTTTATTTGCCAATTCGTATTCGAATATTGGTGATCATATAACAATTAATAATATGTACAATATTAATAAACTTAATAATAATATAATAATGTAATGTTTACATGTTAAATACATATATCTATTGTATATAAAAAAAAAACAATAAAAATAAAAAAAATCACAGATTTTGAATTATCGCAGCATATTTCTCTCTATCTCTCGCCACATCTATAAGGTTGCCCACGTTCTGGATTCCTGTCCATTGTCGAATGTTTCGAAGCCACGAAAGTTGTTTACGGCCAAGTCCCCGCTTTCCTTCAATTTTTCCTTGGATAATTATTTGTAGAAGCTCATACTTAGAGTGCCTCATAATATGTCCTAGGTAGGCTGCTTTTCTTTGTTTTATAGTCTAAGTCTTTAACAACTCTCTATTGCGGTTCACTCTTCTCAAGACTTCACTGTTTGTAGCTCTATCTGTCCATGGAATTTTTAGGATTCTTCTAATAAGCCATAGCTCGAAGGACTCTAGCTTGTTCATATCTGTGATTTTTAGAGTCCACGTTTCCATCGCATAGAGAAGCACTGACCAAACATAGCATTTTAAAAAACGTATTTTGGTTGTGATGGTGAGGTCATGGCTACATAATATATTTTTGTATTTGAGAAAAGTTGTGCGAGCAATTTCGATTCGACATTTTATTTCTTTTGAACAATCCCAACTTTCATTGATCTGACAACCAAGGTACTTGAAATTTTTGACTCTTTCTATGGGACTATTATTAATCATGAGGTGTGTGTCATTGTATATGTTTTTCCTACTAATAATCATATACTTCGTCTTGTTTATGTTAATGCGTAGGCCATATTCGTCACTACGTAAGTTAACTCGGTTTACAAGTTCTTGTAATCCCATCAAGCTATCGGCTATAAGTGTTGTGTCATCTGCATAGCGTATATTATTATGAAAATACCATATCCATCCTTTACACCTTCATCAATACTGCTTACCGATTCTTGAAATATTACTTCCGAATATATGTTAAATAACAAGGGTGACAGAATGCATCCTTGTCTTACACCTCGTGAAATAGATATTTCTTCGGTTATATCACCATTGATGCTTACATGGGCAGTTTGTTGCCAATAAAGATTTCTTATGCAACGAATCTCTTTGTCATCTATTCCCATAGAATAAAGAATTTCCATAAGTTTATCGTGTTTAATGGTGTCGAAAGCTTTCTCATAATCAATAAAGCATAAAAATACATCTTTTTGGACATCTTTACAGTTTTGAACCAAAACTTGTATAGAGAACAATGCCTCGCGTGTTCCAAGACCTTCTCTGAAGCCAAATTGCGTCTTGCCCATTGACTCTTCACATTTCTTATATATTCTGGCGTGAATGACTCTTAGAAATATCTTGAGAGCATGTGACATTAGACTAATTAGTCTGTACTCACTACAATGTTTCGCATTATTTTTCTTAGGTAGTGGTATGAACGTTGATTTTAACCAGTCTTTTGGATATTGGCCGATATTGGCCATTGTCATAAACTTGGTTAAAAGCTTTACTAATAGATTCATATTTTTGTCATTTATTAACTTTAAAAATTCAGCTGGAACCTCATCCGGACCTGTTGCTTTGTAATTTTTCATTGATTGTATAGCTCTCTCTATTTCGCCTTTCGTAATATAATTGCCAGTTGGTCTGTGATGGAGATGAAGGTTCTGGTTTGATCTACTGTCATCCGAAAAACGTTTTCAATATATTTCTTCCATATACTTTTCTTTTCATTTATGTTAAATACCACCTCATTGTTTTCATTTATAAGTATTGAGGGCGGATTTTTACGACGAATACCTGCGGCTTCTTTCAATTTTTTGTGTAAATGGAAGGTATCATGTAAAAGTTGTAGTCTTTCGATTTCTTGGCATTCATTGTTTATCCAGTTTGTTTTTGCATTACGGATCATCTTCCTTATTTCTCTATTCAGTTGTCTATACATGTCAGTGTTTTTATTTTTATATTCCCGGCGTTTACTTATTAGTTTTAATATGTCATCGGTCATCCAATTATTTTTATTTTTATTATTTTCCGTCTTTTCTATTCCAAGAGAGTTTTTTGCTGTAGTACAGATTATCTCTTTTAAATCGCTCCATATTCTTTCTGCACTTCCTGATGGGATATCATTTATTTTGTCATTAATTTCACTTTCAACTAGGCGTTTTACACTTTCGTCTCTCAACTTATCTATATTTAGCTTAATTTTAGGCTTACTTTTTTTAATTACTGCTAGCCTAATACGCAGTTTTGCCAGTAGCAAGTTGTGATCCGAAGGTACATCCGCTCCTGGATATGTATTGACCTTTTTTATTGAGGAACGGAAGCGACTATTTATCAGAATGTAATCTATTTGATTTCTGATGATATTATCGGAGGCGTCCGATGGAGATTTCCATGTATAAAGTCTTCTGGGAGGCAAGCTAAATAATGTGTTCGAAATTATTAACTTGTGTTCTTGGCAAAATTGAATTAGTCGATCTCCTCTCTCATTTCTTTCACCTAAGCCGTATTCGCCTGCAACTCCTTCGACTTTTTCTCTTCCAACTTTTGCATTAAAATCGCCTTGAATTATATTTATTTCGTATGGTTTTGTTAATCGTTTGTTAATCGCATAAGTTCGTCTAGTTCATCATAGAAAGTTTCTATCTCGTAATCACTTTTGTCAGCCGTTGGAGCATAGACTTGAATAATATTAATATTCAGTGGTTTTGCAAATAACTTTAGCATCATTGATCTATCAAATTTCGGCACAAATCCGATGACAGATTTTGCAATGTTTTCTTTAACTATAATGCCTACACCATTGCGGTGATTTTTAGTTTGGTTGCCAGAGAAAAAGAACTTTGTATTTTGGGAAACAAATTCTCCACAATCTGGCCACCATGTTTCACTTATGCCAAGTAAATCGATGTTTAATTTTTCCATTTCTAAAATCGTATTAGCTAGTTTTCCAGGCTCGTATAAGCTCCTTGTGTTCCATGTTCCGATGTTTAAAGTTTGTTTTGTTTTACCTCCGGGGATTCTTAGCACCCTCGATTTGCCGGAGACTGAGGGCCATTGTTTTGGTTGTACTATCATTGTCATATGATATGCTGGGAAGTATACTTCAGTGGTTTCCCCTTGCCTTCTGAAGGGTTTACTGTTTTCCATCCTTACACATTTATATAGCGAACCGCTTGATACAAGTACAGACGTCCGCTTTCAGCCGTACTTATAGTAACAGACGCTGATATGTAGTGGATTGCTTTTAGCTTCGATATTCACCATCGACCTTACCGGCATGGGTGGCCCTACTGGTAGCTACGCTACCGCCAGCATCGCTCTTTGGATCATTATATCTACTGAGCCCCCTCATCACGTCAAGATAGCAAATCCCCGAGGGGGATTTGGCACTACGGTCGGTAAATTCAGCCTCCACGAGGAAGCATCCCCAAATGGGTTGAGGCTGATAAGCTGGCCAACAGGGGTAATGCTCGAAAATTCTACGAAAAGATGCGGCGGTTTACAGAAGGTTTCAAGACCGAAGCATACTCTTGCAGAACCACCAAAGGTGATCTAGTCACCGATGCCCAAAGCATACTTAAATTATGGAGGGAACACTTCTCCAGCCTGCTGAATGGCAGTGAATGTACAACGGCAGGAGAAGGCGAACCCGATTCCCCAATTGATGATGATGGAGCAGACGTTCCATTGCCCGACCATGAAGAGGTTCGAATAGCAATTGCCCGCCTGAAGAACAACAAAGCGGCAGGGGCCGACGGATTGCCAGCCGAGCTATTCAAACACGGCGGCGAAGAACTGGTAAGGAGCATGCATCAGCTTCTTTGTAAAATATGGTCGGACGAAAGCATGCCCAACGATTGGAATTTAAGTGTGCTATGCCAAATCCATAAAAAAGGAGACCCCACAATCTGCGCCAACTACCGTGGGATTAGCCTCCTCAACATCGCATATAAGGTTCTGTCGAGCGTACTGTGTGAAAGATTAAAGCCCACCGTCAACAAACTGATTGGACCTTATCAGTGTGGCTTTAGACCTGGTAAATCAACCACCGACCAGATATTCACCATGCGCCAAATCTTGGAAAAGACCCGTGAAAGGAGAATCGACACACACCACCTCTTCGTCGATTTCAGAGATGCTTTCGACAGCACCAAAAGGAGCTGCCTCTATGCCGCGATGTCTGATTTTGGTGTCCCCGCAAAACTAATACGGCTGTGTAAACTGACGCTGAGCAACACTAAGAGCTCCGTCAGAATCTGGAAGGACCTCTCCGAGCCGTTCGATACCAAACGAGGTTTCAGACAAGGCGACTCCCTATCGTGCGACGTTTTCAACCTGCTTCTGGAGAAAATAGTTCGAGCTACAGAACTCAACAGAGGAGGTACCATCTTCTATAAGAGTGTACAACTGCTGGCATATGCCGATGATATTGATATTAAACAGTCGTCGCACTCGCGACTTGACACTCACGTCACTGTTGATAGTCATAACTTTGAAGTTGTAGAAAATTTCGTCTATCTTGGAACCAGCGTAAACACCACCAACAATGTCAGCCTGGAAATCCAACGCAGGATTACTCTTGCCAACAGGTGCTACTTTGGACTGAGAAGGCAATTGAAAAGTAAAGTCCTCTCTCGACGAACAAAAGCCAAACTCTATAAGTCGCTCATAATTCCCGTCCTGCTATACGGTGCAGAGGCTTGGACGATGACAACAACCGATGAGTCGACCTTAAGAGTTTTCGAGAGAAAAGTTCTGCGAAAGATTTATGGTCCTTTGCGCGTTGGCCACGGCGAATATCACATTCGAGGGAACGATGAGCTGTACGAGATATACGACGACATTGACATAGTTCAGCGAATTAAAAGACAGCGGCTACGCTGGCTAGGTCATGGTGTTCGGATGGATGAAATTATTCGACGCAGTACCCGCCGCGGGAAGCAGAGGAAGAGGAAGACCTCCACTCCGTTGGAAGGACCAAGTGGAGAAAGACCTGGCTTCACTTGGAATATCCAATTGGCGCCAAGTAGCGAAGAGAAGAAGCGACTGGCGCGCTGTTGTTGACTCGGCTATAATCGCGTAAGCGGTGCCTACTCCAGTAAAGAAGAAGAAGAACGTATATATGGCGCTGTTAGATGTACTCTGTTGAGTGGCAAACGAGAGGTTTGAACATGGGGGTTATTGGACTTGAACGATACGGTTGATACATAAACTGCAATAAAGCGCTTTGTAGGACATTTACTTCTGCAATTCAAGACCATTTTCCCGCCGTTCTGCGTCTCCCAATTAATTTGGAGAAGGCCAAAGTGTGTACCAGAGAATACAGTACAGCCAGTGGAAACACCGCAAGCAACAAAATTAACATTTACGAGTTTTGCTTAACTTTCGTCAGAGATCCGTTTGCGAGGACATTTGGAAATACCTTAATATTATACATGTAATGCATCGTTGAAGAAATAATTACGCAGAAAGCAAGGCCAACCAGTAATGGACAGCCAGGTGTGTTATCAACTAATGCATTGAGCCGAATTTACACAATCCACCCGCAAAACGACGATTGTTTTTACCTTCGGTTGCTATTGATAAATGTTCGCGGTTCAACTTCATTTGAGTCATTGCCTACTGTGAATGGTACGGTCTGTGCAACTTTTTGAGAAGCAAGCCAGCAATTAAAATTGCTGGAAAATGATAGTCACTGGAATGCATATGAAGTTCGCACACTTTTCGCGATAGTCATTTCGACATATCAGCCTTCAAATCCGCGTCTATTATGCGATACGAACAAAAATGAAATTGCCGAAGACATTTTACATCGTCTTCGCTAAAAATTGGAAATTGATCAATTCCGGTTGATACTTCCGGCAGTTTGATATCAATTCCATCTGCCGTTTATCAGTTCACGAAATATGAACTCATCACGAATGTTCGGATATTGGCCAAATTATCGTAACTACTATTCCTTAAGTGTACGCGCAATGTCAGCTGCCAAAAATACCGATATTGTTGATTTAAACTGGAAGATTCAAAGTCAAATTCCGGGAGACTTGCGCTCGTACAAATCGATAGTTCGTCTTGACAATGAATGAATTATGCAGGGGAATTTCTAAATTCTTTGGAGAAGCGTGATATGTGACCGCATCATTTGCGTCTCAAAGTTGGATCTGTCGTTATTATGTTTCACAATCTTTATGCGCCTATAAAACCTGACTGATTGTGACGCACCTATCGAATACAAGAAGCAGAATGCTTGATTCTGTGAATTCCTTTGAGTTCTATCGATTTACCATTACAGTTCAAACTTATTCCGTTTCCATTGAAAATTGCATTTGAGATGACAGGACACAAAGATATTCGCATAGTGTGTGGCATAAATTTGTAAATGCTATGTATTTCACACGGTCAGATAGCGTGCTCACGAGTTGGAAAACCATCTTTTCTGTACACCAGAACGGAACCAAAAAACGTTGTTTATCAAGCTGTGTTGCATTGAAAAAAAAAGAAATGATAAATTTAACTTTCTTTTCATTTCAAAACACATATTTTCAAGCAGGACAATTAGTAATAATTATCGTGAGTTGATCAACATGAGCAATATCAGGCGTGGAATCCACAATTACACCAAAATACTAAGCAGATTGCACTTCTTTAGAAATATGTTGCAATACTTTATTTTGAATTAATAATATAATTTCTTCGGAGATTGTCTTAGATAAATTTCCCGCTAGAAGGCTACCAAGTAGACATACCTGTACATGGTTTTTTTCGCTCGTGATATTTTATTATTAATTAAAATAATTTTTGTAAATTGATTAACTTTGACTGACTAAATTAATAGAGTAAACAAGAAAAACATTAACTTCGAAGCTAAATACCCTTCACAGGTGCATTTTTGTTAGTAAGTATTTGTTCAGTTTGTATGGAAGCTATATGCTATAGTAACCCGTTCTGAACAAGTTCTTTAGAGATTACATTGTTGCCTTAAAAAATAATCTATACCAAATTTCTTGAATATATCTTGTCAAATGTGAAAGTTGTCCATACAAGAACTTGATTCCGATCGTTCAGTTTGTATGGCAGCTATATGTTATAGTTAACCGATCTGAACAATTTCTTCGGATATTGTATTGTTGCTTTAGAAAATATTATATACCAAATTTCGTGAATATATCTTGTCTAATGTGAAAGTTGTCCATACAAGAACTTGATTCCGATCGTTCAGTTTGTATGGCAGCTTTATGTGATAGTGGTCCGATATTGGCCGTTCCGACAAATGAGCAGCTTCTTGAAGTGAAAATGACGTTTGCAAAATTTCAAAACGATATCTTAAAAACTGAGGGACTAGTTCGTATATATACAGTATATATACAGACGGACATGGCTATATCGACTCAGCACGACATACTGATCATTTATATATATACTTTATAGGGTCTCCGACGATTCCTTCTGGGTGTTACAAACTTCGTGACAAACTTAATATACCCTGTTCAGGGTATAAAAATAAAGTGTTTTGAATACATACATTTTTTAGTTACTAATACTACTGTTAATGTGTCAATCTGATTATCAACATGCCACCTAAAAAGCTAATTGTGAACAACACATGTGGTAGCTGTTATGAAAACGTGAGAAAAAACACCAAAGAATTGAGATGCTCTCTGTGCAAGAAATGGTTTCATTCCAGATGTCTGAACCTCAGTAATGCTGAATTTGACGCAATAGCAACAAACATCAAGGTAAATCGTATCTTATGGAGATGTCTGAAATCAGAGTTCGTAAATCCATCAAAATACGCTCTTGCTCTGATGAGTAATATTCCGCAAGAGAACATCATTTCAAATACTCAGGAGAGTTAATACCTTCACCTATATATATAATATATATATGTAACAATATCACCTAGAAACAGCATATCATGCACATACAACGTGAACATTCAAACAAAGGGAGATAACATCATGCCACAAGAATCAACAGCATATCACGCCACCTAAAACAACGAATCACAGCACGCCACGCTACATCAGTATAAAGCTATAAAGACAGTGTATCGCACGCACTGTGTGTTCTTCAATTCAGTTTAATATAAACCATAGATATAGTTAAATGTATTGTATAATACTTTTATATTAAATAAAGAGAAACCCAGGAGTAATATCCTGGTAAAATAAATATTTTAGAATTGCCTAAATATCATTCTTAATTGGAGCGCAAGTTTAACTAACATTCTCATCACAAAAAACTCCTCACTTATTCGGCTCACTCATATGTATATTAGCATGAGCGAGCATTTTTAAAAGATGCAAATAGTTATCATCTTTATTTTTATCGCTCTGAGTGTTCAAGTGATATATTGATGATATTGATATCATCGGCCTCAACACCCGCGCCGTTAGTTCTGCTCTCTCCAGACTGGATAAGGAAGCAAAAGAAATGGGTCTGGCAGTGAACGAGGGCAAGACGAAATATCTCCTGTCATCAAACAAACAGTCGTCGCACTCGCGACTTGGCACTCACGTCACTGTTGACAGTCATAACTTTGAAGTTGTAGATAATTTCGTCTATCTTGGAACCAGCGTAAACACCACCAACAATGTCAGCCTGGAAATCCAACGCAGGATTACTCTTGCCAACAGGTGCTACTTTGGACTGAGTAGGCAATTGAAAAGTAAAGTCCTCTCTCGACGAACAAAAGCCAAACTCTATAAGTCGCTCATAATTCCCGTCCTGCTGTACGGTGCAGAGGCTTGGACGATGACAACAACCGATGAGTCGACCTTAAGAGTTTTCGAGAGAAAAGTTCTGCGAAAGATTTATGGTCCTTTGCGCGTTGGCCACGGCGAATATCGCATTCGATGGAACGATGAGCTGTACGAGATATACGACGACATTGACATAGTTCAGCGAATTAAAAGGCAGCGGCTACGCTGGCTAGGTCATGTTGTCCGGATGGATGAAAACACTCCAGCTCTGAAAGTATTCGACGCAGTACCCGCCGCGGGAAGCAGAGGAAGAGGAAGACCTCCACTCCGTTGGAAGGACCAAGTGGAGAAGGACCTGGCTTCGCTTGGAATATCCAATTGGCGCCAAGTAGCGAAAAGAAGAAACGACTGGCGCGCTGTTGTTGACTCGGCTATAATCGCGTAAGCGGTGCCTACGCCAGTAAAGAAGAAGAAGAGTGTTCAAGTGATGCGAAAAATAAAACTCATCTTTTTTACTTGTCATTAGCATTGTCTCTTATTTAAAGGAAAAAAAAGCAAAAGCAAATAAAGAATAGACACTCAAATTTTTATTTAGTTATTTTCCGCATTTGTACATACAACATGTACGTGCATAAGTAAGTACTTATTTATAAAAACAAACAAAACATGTATATATTTCAATAGAAAAAGAACACAAATAATTCAATAAATAAAGTTGATAATTTTTTGATGAAAAATTACCTTAAGAAAAATTCATATTATTAAAAAGTTCTTCATTTAACCTTATCAAAAGCAAATTATTGATATTTTGTGCGTTGAGCCTGGAACGATGCTTAGTTAAAATTAACGAAAGAGCACTAAAGGCACGTTCCACTGAAGTCTGACTACATGGAACAGATAGAACTACTTCGGCTAATTTGGCTAAAGCTGGCTCATGGCTTCGCAAACCTTTCCAGTAATCCAGTATGTTTGTTTGGAAAGGCATCCGAGTTTCGTGTGCTAGTCCTTCAAGTTTTTGACGAATTGTTTGAACATTGCTTTTGACTGAGGGGATTGCTGCGTCCAAGAAGTAACTTTTTGTTCAAGTAAGTGAAAAGTATCATTTGAAGACAGAGAAGGTTCGAATTCAACTTGGCTGGCCACTGGATCTGCATCATTGCATATTGGATTTCCCTCCAAAGAACTTAACATTGTGCTTGTAGAAATTATATGTGACTAGAGAATATAAACCAACAAAAAATGATAATCATATTTTATCGAGCAGTAAATTTGGTAGGTTCCTTAATGTCATGCATAATTTTTAGTAAATAATAAAGTAAAGATATTATAGATTGAAATGTACTTACTACCGCCTGTTTTCTTCGCATTTCATTGAAGAACAGTGAATCCATATAATTAAATCTTCGATCCATATATAAAGCGGAAACGAATGCATTGTTTTCAAGAAGCTTTTCCTTCCACAACTGTATTGATCCTAATAAAGTACTAACGAAGATATTGTTTGGCATAGTTTCCAATTTCGTTTCGCAAAGCAGCCAATCCCTGTAGAAATCACCCATTATATAATCTTCTGTTTGCAAACTTCTTGTACATTCAGCAATGGGCTTAAACGCAGCAACAAAATTTGACAGTTAACTTCATGAATATTTACAAATTCTTCCAAGTTCAACAGAGAATTTAACATATAGAACGTAGAATTCCATCTAGTTAAATTGTCTAATGTAGGCATTCGGATACCTTCACCAAAATTTTCATCACGAATCTTTTTTCGAAGAAAACGTGCCGCCTGTCTACACTTTGTTAATTCTGTTGAAACAGTTTTATATACATGATGTGCAGCTAGTTGGGGCGTATGTACAGCACATCTTACCACCGACAATACCGAATTCAATCTAGTGTGAATTTGTTCATATTCATCACCATCCGTAGTTTCACTATCTTGAAGTAACTTTTCACAACGTTCGCTCCATTATCGGTAGTAGAAGAATATATTTGTACCGCGTTTATACCAAATTTATGGAAACTTTTTAAGATTTCTTCCTTTAGAAACAGTGCAGTGTGTCTTTTTTTTTAATTCCACAATCCCAACAGTAAAAATTTTTATTTGAAAATTATCAATAACTTGAACGTTAATTCCCAATATACTTTTTTCCATTCGTGAAACAATATCCAACTTTATGCAAATCATTTTGTTTCGTAGTAAATCAGATGTTTGATTTTCATTTGTTCGGCACACGTGCCAAGTCTTTCAATTATATTCCTTGAGTTTACTGTTATATTAAATTCGTGTTCATAAGGCTCTATAATTTTTTTAAAATACTGTTCATCAAAAAGCCTAAATGGTTTGTCTTTAACAGTAATCAGCCCCACACAGCACTTAAAAAAATTACTTTGATTCAATTTTATTTTTACTTTTCTCAATGTTTCCGATGACTCAATTTGTACAAAATTATGTTTGTGAACTAAAGTGTAATGTCTTTTTATGTTGTGCAAAACTTGACCTTTAAATTGTTTTTTGCATAAAAGGCACATCGATTGATTTGTTTGACTGTCGTATGATACGTACTTTGATTTGTCAATTTTTGAAAACCTGCCCATTTTTAACTTATAAAATTTTAAGCTAACAAAACTGCAATGCGTCTTAATCCAAAATGACAATTGAAAAAACGCCGAGTATGGAAAAACCCATGACAAAAAAAAAAAACAATCATTGTATAGAGAAATTTTCTTAGAGAACAGTATTTTTGCATCGTCTTCCTGATTAATATTATTTACCTCAGGGATGGGCACATTAGCCCTCAGTGGCATTTTGCCCGTGCGGGCACGAGTGCACATTTTGAGGGCTAGGTGAGGGAAGTGAGAGCAAAGTATTTTACCACTCCATATTTCCAAATGAGAGCAACGTATTTTACCACACCATGTTTACAAATGAGAGCGCGCGCATATATGGGAAATTGCACTGTGCGTAATAACTGTAAAATTGCCTAACAATTCTAAGTTTCTTTGTAACTACTATAAAATTTTAAAATGTAAGACAAATAACAAAAAGTATAATGAGTATTTAATTTTGGTAATAATTTTTTAATATGTTTTTATAACAGCATTTAATTTAGTTTATTTGACATAATAAATTCTATGTTTGATTTAATCTCATTTACTGTAGCTACACGCATTATTGTTCCAAAATTTAAATTAGATAACCTACATCTTATTAAATGTTTGTTTAATTTCATTATTGAAAAAAATTGTTCACAAGTGTAGGTACTTCCAAACATAGATACATATAATTTTCGAAGAAAAAAGTTTCAAACATGGATATTTCTTTAAACAAAGATCTTTATAAAAAGTAATTCTGTCTGAAATTTGCTCAAACTTATTTTTAAAAGAGTGGAGCACTGCGGATCAATTATATATATACCTAGCAGAGCTTTCCTGACTTAAATACTTTTCTTCCCAATCCACATTAAATGGACTAATTTTTCTTTTTAAATTTTGGACACCACTGCCTTTACTCGCTGATAACATTTCGGCACATTTAATAATTTCAGTTTCTGAACCACTGTTTCTTCTAACGCATATACACAAATGAATCTTATAAGAGCGCAATACTACGTTCTTCTACCGCCCGCTTACCGTAGAATTTCCAACGACTTGGGGTTTACCCCGTAGAAACGACTCAGCAGATTACTCTCTCACAACGCAGGGTTACCAGTCTCGATATACTGTAGTAATTATAATAATTGTCTTCAATATATTTGAAATTTTCTTAAACTAACTCAAAATCAGGAATGCTATTATTTATAAATATATAAACTAGTTTTACTAGTTTGATTTCAGTTTTGGTATTTTCTATTATAAAAAATTATATTTGAAAAGTTAAATGTGTGCAAAACTACATATTCGTATTGAGTAATGGCAACATTGTTCGACTGAAATCGAGAACAAAACGCTTGCCGCTCGTAGCGAAGGGAGAAGATGCTTCTGCCATTAGCGTTTGTATTCTATTTGTGTGCTTAGCCACTCTCAATCAATAAAGCCATACCGCACAAATATATTTTTATTTCATGATATCTTATATTTTTGAAAATATGTGTTCCCTTTCTATAGCACGTATTATTATTTTATTACATTTCAAGAGACAACTTAGATTTTTAAAATTTAACAGAACAATTATAGAAAAAAACCTCAATTCTTTGAATATTTTGATAAAACAACCAAACTGAAAATATCACAAATCATATACATATGTATTTATATAAGCATTTTCATTAAATGGAACTGCAATATGTTTGAACAGAAAATATATAATGGTAACAAGTATATTTTCTTTTTTATTTATGCAGATATGCATATGTACGTATAAAAGCCCACAACTTGAGATAAGTTTTCACAATTGTAGTTAAAATGAATTTTTACAACTGGCATCACCACCATTAACTGTTCTATCTCATGTATAGTGGTGTGAACAAAATAGGAACAACTATAGGTGTTGTGAAGTTATAAAATGTGCTGTTTTCTTATTAAATAAAATTGTTTTTAGATACAAGTATAACTTATATATTTTTTCCTAACAGTGATTAGAATTTCCCACCATGCAAAAGTAAATAATAACAAATTTTAATGCGAAACTCTAAACCTGGCAAATTTTTACCTCTTTTTGTTCACACAACTGTACAATTCCGATATAAAGTAAACTTCCGCTCTTTAATTTGTGTACAATGTCAGTATTGCCGCAACCACTCTGCGATGAACATTAAGTTACGGAGGAATGTGATTGATTTTTTTTCGCAACTTGTTATGCCCTTCTCTCCGTAAACTGATATTCCCCTCATCTAGCCCCCGTGCGCACTTTGCTAACTTTGCGGGCTAAAAATGTGCCCATCCCTGATTTACCTACTCAAAATACAACTTAAATTAACGGTTAATCATGCATGTACCCAAAACTGTTAATATTACACCAACAACAATTAAACTTTAACATAAATTTATAAATATACATACTCTCTAAGAGAATAAGAAATTGCTCAAGTGCACTCTCTGCTGCATTACTGACTTTATCAGCGATACAAAATACTGAGTGCTGAAACCTGAGATGAGAAAAAGAAACTTCTTGTGAGAAGTATTATTTTGAGGAGCACGTACGTTTGCGATAAATATTAGAGCAGTGGTCGGCATTTCATAGCAAAATTTTGCAAACTAACTTCACACGTACGCTTACGCTCTATTGTTCAGTCGCTGTCGAGTCATCAACTAATTAACATCACGCAAGACCATAGCGCAAAACGAAATATGCCCTGCGAGAAATGTTTTATGATTCCAAATGCCTTTGATGCCATTCAATGCCTTTTATGTTCCAAGTCTTTTAAAGATAATAGGGAATATGTCCTCAAAAGACAATTTGTTAATTTTCATTATACTATTAATTAATAATAAAAATTGCTTAATTTTAATTCCAATTTCTCACTGGGCTACTTTTTTTTCGTGCTAACCAAAACAGTGACAGATCCTCTCATGCCGACAACTGTTGTAAATACATATGTATATGCTTTTGCTTTTTTTTCTTTAAATAAAAGACAATACTAATGACAAGTAAAAAATATGAGTTTTATTTTTCGCTTCACTTGAACACTCAGAGCGATAAAAATAAAGATGATGCGTTAGGCAAATAGTTATCTTTTAAAAATGCTCGCTCATGCTAATATATGAGTGAGCCAAATAAGTGAGGAGTTTTTTGTGATGAGAATGTTAGTTAAGCTTGCGCTCCTGAGTATTTGAAATGATGTTCTCTTGCGGAATATTATTCATCATAGCAAGAGCGTATTTTGATGGTTTTACGAACTCTGATTTCAGACATCTCCATAATAGCCCTGACAGACGAGCAAAATTAATGCGCCTTAAGCAACGCAAATGCGTATTGAAATTTTATGGTGACAGACGGCAGACTTGTGCATTTAGACAGCTGATTGTGAAATTTGTTTATTTATTAACAAAAGTGAAATAAAAATGAATAAGAGGAGATTATTAATAGTAATTTTGTTGTTCTTAGAAGATCAAAAAGAACATAACGAAAAAATCTGTTTAATACTAAAAGAGTTAAAAGAAAATAGAGTGAAAATAAAAGCAATTCTTGATTGTAACGCAAGCTTAAGAGCTGGGATTAAAATCGCTCAGCAACACGTACGTTTGGAAATTCGTAAGTAAATAAATATTTTAATTTGGGATTAAAATAAAAAAAAAAATTGTATTTTAAGTACCGAAGTTATAAATTTTGAGAGCACGATATTCCTGCAATGGATGAAGCAAGGTTCAAGGAAAACTTTCGCGTAGATAGAAGCGCTTCCAAAAAATTGTGCGAAAAAGAAAAAAATATCAGTAAAATGGATAGCAACGTGCTGCGTTGTATCCCACTTGAAAAAAAATAGCTATTGCACTCTTTTCATTGGGTTCGGCAGCAAAATATAGAACCGTTGCTAGTTTGTTTGGCATTGGGCGCAGCACTGCTGGCGAAATCGTATTGGAATTTTGCCGTGCAGTTTACGATAGTCTTGCGGATTGCATTAATGCATATCCCCCACATCCACAAGAACTAAAAAGAATTGTAGAAGGGTTCAAAATGATGGGATTTCCACAATGTTTTGGAGCTGTAGATGGTTGCCACATCGAAGTTCAGCCCAAAAAAGACGAAGCCGTGGATTATTATAACTATAAAGGATGGTATTCGGTCATTTTGTTGGCAAGTTGGGATCACAGGTAAATTTGTGACTACATTAATTTTCATATACAGTAGCTCCAAGCAAAACTCGTACAAGTCAAAATAATTTATTAAATTCCCAAAAATCATAAATAAAATAAGCGCTTCCAAAAAAACGTTTGCATATTTTATTAGTATATTACTACGTAACAAAAACAAAATAATCAAAACTAAATGTTAATTCAAATACACTTTAAGTGAGGTAAAAAAGTAAAATAGCATGTAATTCAATGCCAAAGTGAAACTCGTACATTATATAAAAGTAAAAGTAATGTTAATATTAATATTTTGTATGCATTCCTTTGTTTTTGATAACCATTTGTAATCTATTTGGCATACTTTTAACAAGCTTTTCACAAAAACTGGGTTCGATTTTTTGCCATTCATCCTGGAGGATCCTCTTCAACTCGTCCTTTGAACTTATTGTACGCTGGTGCACTTTCGTATCGAGATAGCTCCACAAGTTCTCAATGGGGTTTAAATCTGGACTCTGGGCTGGTGTATCGATGACATGCGGACAATTATAAAGCAACCACGACCGCACATTATAAGCCTTATGCTTTGGGTCATTGTCCTGGTAAAAATGCAAATCCTCGACAAGGCCCAGTTTTTCTTTACAAAGTGGCAATTTTTCTTTTAAAATGTTCAGATACATAGTGTGATTCATAATACCCTCAATGAAATGCAATTCTCCAGTTCCTTGTGCAGAAAATGATCCCCACACCATTACCGATCCGCCATCCGCCACCGTGCTTTACTGTGGGCTTCATATTTTTAGCAAGAAGCGCCTCATTTGACCTTCTCCATACATAGGGTCTACCGTCCGAACCGAAAAGATTAAACTTGCTTTCATCTGTGAATAGCACGTTTTTCCAAAATGAGAAATCTTTTGATTGATGTTCCTTTGCAAATCGTAGTCTTGCTTTTTGATTACGTTCGTTGATAAGAGGCTTTCGCCTTGCTCTTCTGCCGTTATAATCAGCCTTATTCAGTATATTTCTAATGGTTTGTGGGCAACACTTTTTCCCAAATCATTTTCGGCGATTGTTACGAGTTTCGGTGCACTTATAAATGGATCTTTTTTGACTTGGCGTAGAATATACTGTTCATCACTAGCAGAGAAAATTTTGTTATTTGCAACTTTCGATCTATTTTTCACAGTTTTATCTCTCTTGTACCGTTTAATGATGTACTGAACGGTCGATCGGCTTCGATCTACAATTTCAGATATTTCCCGAAGCGATTTTTGGTTTTCGTAATGACGAATTACTAGTTCCGCACACTTCAACACTGGTTTGTCCTCTTTGTCTGCCCATTTCACTTTTTTTATTATCCTTTTTCGATAAATGACGCGATGTTCAAAATTTTCCAATGAACTTTGGTACTTGGGACTTCCCCGAATAACACTTTAAAAATTACTTGAAGTTAGATGTGCTTGGAAACAGTGTTGCCGGTTAAATTAAAAATGTACGAGTTTGGCTTTTGCATTGAAAATGAAGACTTATTAGATAACGTATTTTTATTTTTATAAATAAAAGATTATTCAAAAATTTGTTTTTGTCATTTAATGAATTACCCAATACGTTAATGAAATAAAACATATCAGTTTTATTGCAATAGTAATTCCCCGTATTTTAAGTAAAACCAAATATTTTAGGGGATGTACGAGTTTCGCTTGGAGCTACTGTACATGTGTTTACATTTTTTATCACTTGCAGGTCAAAGTTTACGTACATAAACAAAGGATCCACAGGACGAAACAATGATTCCTATATATTTGAAAGGAGCTCCCTTAAACATTCGCGTCGGTATTTTTGAACAAAATAACCAAGCAATTGAAGCCATCAATGTACCGGTGCTTCTTATTGGCGACTCAGCCTTTCGTTTATCACGTCATATGATGAAACCATACCCATATGTGGCTAATCAATCTCCAGTAGAAAAGCTCTATAACTATCGACTGTCCAAATGTCGCCGAGTGATCGAGAATGCTTTTGGTCAGCTCAAAGCGCGCTTCCGTAAAATTGGAAGAGGCTTGCAAGTATCTCCTAAAAATGTTAATACTATAATTAGAGGGTGTTGAATTTTGCACAATTTTCTGAAGATTGAGAACGATGAAGTTTCTTCAGCTTGGATTCAAGACGCAGCAGAAGATGCAACAAGACATCAACCCAATCATACAACAAGATTAGGAGAAAATG
Source organism: Bactrocera zonata (assembly GCA_037783105.1). Lineage (NCBI taxonomy): Eukaryota > Metazoa > Arthropoda > Insecta > Diptera > Tephritidae > Bactrocera > Bactrocera zonata. Next base: position 146,068 of record JBAWJQ010006655.1, on the reverse strand, counting down.
ATTCAACAGCGACAGCAATTAGGAATGCCATCGCCATGAGTTTCCAAAACGGTACAAAACACTTTACTTACCGCAGTAGCTATTTGTATTCCAATACATTTCCAAAATTAATATTTAGTTTGAATCCATTTTATTATTACATTTCTTCCAAAATTAATATTTAGTTTAAATCCATTTTATTATTACATTTTTTCTAAAATTAATATTCAATACAAATTCATTTTTATCATAACCACTTTATTAATATTTTTTCTAAAATGTTTTTCATAATACCTATAAACTCTTTTGTATTACTACTTTGTTCTTCGATTGCAGTAACAACTCTCTCAGTCAATATTTTCCCGTCCTCCACCACTGTCTTCAGCAATTCGTTTTGTTCTTTTGCCACTTTTACTATTTGACCCATGTAATTTCTCTTTTACTTGCAGATGCCCCCGCTGCTGATGTACTGGAACGAAAGTAATATTGAATTCGATATGTTTTAAGAAAAAATTATTTTAATAATAAGCGTGTAAAACTCAGCTTACCACAGAAAATTATTCGTATACTTCAGCTGTATTGGCTGCTGTCAGTCCTATAATTTGATGGACCGCATCAAAATGTTTCCACAGCGATGGGCTGCCCCCCGAGGGCCCAACTTTTTTTCTTTCCTCTCTGCAATTTAACAAAAGTTAATAATGTTAACAAGGTTATGTGGTTAGATAGTATACCTATATTTTTGTATAAGATTCCGTATTTTAACATGCACTTCTTTTGGTGTAAATTTATCCATTTGCACAGATATGTCGGCATAGATGTGCAAATTACGTTTAGCACGTCGCAAGTCTCCGGCTCGTTCCCGCCACAAATCTATTAGAACAACTTCGTTGCTATTTCTCCACATTGTTCTGTGTTTGTTCACCTCCATCTAAAAATATTAAAATTAGTTTTTATAAATATGCTGGCACATAACATAATTAGCAATTTAAAAACAGCTTACCTCTAACGCTTTAATAATATTTTATTAATGTCAATAACAAATATAAAAATATCTAACGCTTTCTTTGAATCTTTTGCTTTTTTTTATCTTCTTCCCTCTATCAATCACATTCACAATAGCAAAAATTTGTCATTTTTAACCAATGTTGCCTACTAAAATTTGGTAAATGCGCGAAATTCTTGCGCATTACAAACTTGGATTGACAGGGGTCAAATGCGCAAATAAATGTAACTTAAGTCCGCTAATGTAACTTAGCGCTGTCGTCTGTCAGGGCTATAAGATACGATTTACCTTGATGTTTGTTGCTATTGCGTCAAATTCAGCATTACTGACGTTCAGACATCTGGAATGAAACCACTTCTTGCACAGAGAGCATCTCAATTCCTTAATTTTTTTTTCTCACGCTTTCATAACAGCTACCACATGTGTTGTTCACAATTAGCTTTTTAGGTGGCATGTTGATAATCAGATTGACACATTAACAGTAGTATTAGTAACTAAAAAATGTATGTATTCAAAAAACCTTAATTTTTATACCCTGAACAGGGTATATTAAGTTTGTCACGAAGTTTGTAACACCCAGAAGGAATCGTCGGAGACCCTATAAAGTATATATATAAATGATCAGTATGTCGAGCTGAGTCGATTTAGACATGTCCGTCTGTCTGTCTGTATATATACGAACTAGTCCCCCAGTTTTTAAGATATCGTTTTGAAATTTTGCAAACGTCATTTTCACTTCAAGAAGCTGCTCATTTGTCGGAACGGCCAATATCGGACCACTATAACATATAGCTGCCATACAAACTGAACGATCGGAATCAAGTTCTTGTATGGACAACTTTCACATTAGACAAGATATATTCACGAAATTTGGTATATAATATTTTCTAAAGCAACAATACAATCTCCGAAGAAATTGTTCAGATCGGTTAACTATAACATATAGCTGCCATACAAACTGAACGATCGGAATCAAGTTCTTGTATGGACAACTTTCACATTTGACAAGATATATTCAAGAAATTTGGTATAGATTATTTTTTAAGGCAACAATGTAATCTCTAAAGAACTTGTTCAGAACGGTTACTATAGCATATAGCTTCCATACAAACTGAACAAATAGTTACTAACAGAAATGCACCTGTTAAGAGTATTTAGCTTCGAAGTTAATGTTTTTCTTGTTTACTCTATTAATTTGGTCAGTCAGAGTTAATCAATTTACAAAGATTATTTTATTTAATAATAAAATATCACGAGCGAAAAAAACACACAGCTTGATAAACAAATTTTTTTGGTTTCTGTTCTGCTGTACAGAAAAGATGGTTTTCCAACTCGTGAGCACGCTATCTGACAATTCTCAATTGTGTTGTACTGAGGAGGAAGACAAAAATTTTACTCCTCAGTGATGAGTATTTGCGAACTCTGTCTGAAATGCAATGTTTTGGAGGTTAATGTAAGACATTCTGATGACTCGAAGGATGAAATTGAGAATGACAACGTTGATAGACTTGAAAAAGTCCTAAATAAACAATTTGAAGAATTTGCCAAACAATTTTATGAAAATCTTGAAAACTTGAAATCATCTATTAGTGAAAGTATCACCGGGTTAAAAAAAAAAAAAGTTAGAACGCTCGCCAAGCAACATGCCATCACCGATAAAAAATGCACGTGTCTGAATGACCGTAGTACAAGTGTTGAAAAGAATTTATGCTCCTATAATCATCATCATCACCATCTTCTCCTAAGGATATCATAACAGAAATTAATGATCGTAAGAAGCGTGAGTCAAACGCCATCGCTCTAGGAATTTCAGAGTCAACTAAAGCTACTGGCATCGACCGACTGGAAGATGATAAAGTATCACTCTCAGCTATATTATCGGGTGAATTATCTGCTAAGTTAACTGGATTCAAAATTCGAAGACTTGGACGTTAGACACCTAACCGTACACGTCCTTTGCTTATAGTTGCTGATGCCAGAGAAATCTTTAAACTAAACCAGAGTGAGAGTTCTCAGGATAGATTCCAACCAGACCTAACCCCTGCACAACAAACTCACCTTAATGATTTACGCTCTGAATTAAACACTCTCAACAAGAATGGTGACACAAGTAAAACCATCAAGTATATCCATGGCTTATCGCAGATAGTCAACAAAAATTTTCGTCTGCTCAGTGAAAAGGAAGAAACCCGAAGCTCTTCAAGTGTACTATCAAAACACGCGGGGGCTCCGAACAAAACTAAATAAATTTTTCACAGCGTCTGCCATCAGTAATATCGACCTCATTTGTACTACTGAATCGTTACACCCATCGATTCACGATGGCGAACTAATAGACAGCACTTACATAATTTTTAGGCACGATAGGAATCCAGTTTTGTTCGGTCTAGAACGAGGTAGTGGAGTATTCATCGCAGTCAAACGCCACTTTCAAGCTGAATTAATACAAATTGATCAACATAACCTTGAGCTCGTCTTCGTCAACGTAGAAGGTGTTTCCTATGATATCATTATTGGCTGTGTCACCTCTCTCTAACTTTAATTTAATCTACTCACTCTACTCTTTTCTATAAATGATAAATCTAAAAATGCTAATCTATTACTGTAGGCGACTTCAGTTTGCCTAGTAGTGTCCCCCCCCAGTAGTGTCCCTCGAGCGAACACCTTTCTGGATCCATGTTACAGTAATATTGAAATTAGTGTTGATAAACCCCTACCATTTGTTGAAGAGGACAAATATCATCCGGCTCTCTCTATCAGTCTTAATTTTCGACCTAATCTTACATCACCGAGTTCACCTACATACTCCTTCAAGAAAGCCGATTATCATAATCTCAACGTTTCTTATCACCAGGTTAACTGGGTAGAAATGTACGAAACAGACACTATCGATAATGAAATTCCTTGGTTTTATAACAAGCTAGATGGAAGGCATTACCCTATATGTGCCTGTACATAAGAATTATGTCAGTAATTACCCTAATTGGTTCCCTTTTGAACTTATCAACAGAATTAAGCTGAAAACTGCGGCTCACTCACAATACCAGAACTCTAATAATCAACGAGATTATGCTCGCTTCAGCATGTTAAGGCGTGATTGCAAAACTTTAAGTATTGCTACAGAAAATATGTCGACAAAATATAGAACATGGTTTAGTCTGACACAAGTGCGTTCTGGAAATTCATCAAGGATAAAAAGTACAATAGTATGAACATTCCACCCGAGATGTCATGGCTCGATTAATCTGCTACCACTAGTGAATCAATCAGTAACCTGTTTGCCTCATACTTCAAAACAACATTCACTAGCGATAACAATAATGATCGAATTAACAAAAATACAAAAAAAAAAAAAAAAATACAGGTATCAATGACCCAAAAACCAATCTCGATAATCTGGAAATCAAATGTAAATATGTTCTCAAACAATTACTAAAGCTGAACCCCAACAAAGGTGCTGTACCTGACGGTATACCAAATGTTTTCCTTAGAAACTGCGCCACTGTACTCTATGAGCCTACCACGAACATATTCAATAGATCTTTGCGGCTTTGCACCTTCCCTAGCGCATGGAAGTTGTCATATGTCAGTCCAATCTTCAAAAGTGGCCAGAGAACTGATGTTTCCAACTACAGGCCTATATGCTTTCAATCAGCGTTGGCAAAACTATTTGAAAAGCTGGTCCTCACTCAACTTACTGCTACCTTTAAAGATATCATCACGACAAGACAGCACGGATTTACAGGTGGCAGATCAAACACGTCCAATCTTTTCTCTTACACTAATTACCTACTCAACACTTTGAATGATGGTCTCAAGGTTCACTCCATATATACTGACTTTAGCAAAGCCTTTGATCGTGTAAATCACAGAATTCTTGTTTCTAAGCTTCAAGTCTACGGAATCGACGGCAATGTCTTGGATTGGTTATATTCCTACCTGGTAAACAGATCCCGGCGAGTTAGAGTTGATGGATATTTGTCTGAGGAATATACATCTGGAGTGCCACATTATCATTATTTCAATAAAGTTTGTTACTTTAATTTAACTTTTAAATAAATAATAACCATCCTGAAAAATAGAAAGCTTCCGAATAAAAACCTTTCAGAAGTAAAGAAAGGGCGACCCTTTGTACTAATAAATATGTCGGCGCACCCTAATAGTGTGTAGATGGATATCCGTGTGTGAGTGTATGTGTATATAGTTTAGGGAATTTCATTAGAAGACTAAGTTCCTCATCATTGCTTCAGCCGTTGATTGTGCTGTGATTGGTTGTCTGCACGTTATCGCTTTGGGAAGTACCGTTTTATCGGTGCGCAGAAGAAGAAGGAATGACGAGTTCAGTTGCGTCTTAAAACTCAGTGAACAAAGCCGAAACTCGCTGCGCTAGTACAAAGTCAATAAACGAAAATCATGCTGCAACATCAGAAGTGGGATCTGGCTCGCTATCTAACGAATTAGATGGGCCATGGCGAATTGTAATGGAGATGCAAAACAAAAATTTGATCGAACTTATCAAGGCCGTTCAATTCATCGTCACCCGAAACCCCGAAATAACAAATAAAAATCAATTGTGCTACCAAAATTAAACGCAGACCTTGATGGCGCCGACGTGGCGGCGTGGTGTTCTGCAGCAAGTATAATTTTGACAGAAAATACCGTAAAAGGGGCAGCGCGTTGGTGATGGCATTGAGTGCATCGTTGGAAGCCAGTGCGTCGCAGTGGCTTTCTAAAATATGTTATCCTGACATAACTTGGGACGAATTTAAAGAACTTTTCATGAAGCGTTTTGGCAGTGTAGAAACGCCAGCGGCTATGTTTCTGTCAATGTTAGCTAATTGTCCGACCGATGGCGAAAGCCTCTCCAATTATGCTAGTCGTATGATGACGTCACTTATCACAAAGTGGCGCAACATGGACGTGGAGGAAATTGCAGTTTCTGTGCCGCTTGCGAAGAGGACTCATGGTGATAACAGATTGCAGTATTCACATTCAAGAAAAGAAAGAAAAATCTACAAGAAGAAATGTCTTAACCTGACAAAGCGTTCGAAACTTTCAACAATCAAATGTCATTTCTGTTGAAAATTAGACCAAAAGATGATGGAGTGTCGATATAGACAGCATCAAGATCATCCTTCGTCCCTTGTTATGAATAGTAGCGGAAGGAGTGCATTTGGTCACCAGCAAAAAGCGAATGTAACCAACTTTAAGTGTGGTGAACTTGTCATATTTCAACGCATTGCAATAAGTTCAAAATTGATAAGGTCAAGGATACACACCAGAGGAAAAGAGTGGAGTTATCCGAAGTTGTTGAGCCCAAAGGAGAGATGACTCATCATGGTCAGACGTTTATAAGAACATTGGACACTGGAGCGGAACGTTCCGGAACGTGAGGTAGAGTGTACAGCATTTGTCACTCCAGACGGGCAATATGAATTTTTGGCCATAACTTTTGTGCTCAGGAATGCACCTTCAATATTTCAACGCACAGTTATACAAACACTTGGAGATCTTGCAAATAAGTTTGTTGTCGTTTATATGGATGATGTAATGGTGGCTGCTGCAACAAAAAGTAAGGCTTTGGAAAGGTTGCAAATCACTCTTGATTGTCTCACGAATGCTGGATTCTCATTCAATATAAAAAAATGTTCTTTTCTCACGTCAACAGTTCAATATCTGGGATATGAAGTGAGTGCAGGTGAAATCCGCCCTGCTTTGCCACCTTCTCTGTTAGTCTCTGCTTTACGCCAATTTATTGGATTGGCGTCTTATTTCAGGCAATTTATGAAAGGATTCTCCTGTTTTATGAAAGCCTTATATCTTTTAACTTCGGAGAAGAATGATTTTTTTCTGGAGATCGGAACATGAAGTTATTTATATCCTTACGCAAAAGCCAGTCTTAGTAATTTTTTATCCGAACCACCCTATTGATTTGCATACCGATGCAAGTTCTGGAGATATGGTGCCATCTTCTTACACAAAATCAACAACAAGGTGCATGTCATTGAATATTTTAGTAAAGCTGCTTCTCCTGCTGAATCACGGTATCATTCTTATGAGTCGGAAACTCTTGCTGTTGTTTTGTCTATAAAATATTTTCGCTATTATTTATTAGAAGTAGAAGGTATTGGTAGAAATTTTGTTGTCTTTACTGATTGTAACTCACTTAAAGCATCAAGAACTAAACAGGATCTATTTCCCAGGGTACAAAAATGGTTGGCGTATTTACAATCATTTACATTCGATATACAATATAAAGAAGGAAAATGTTGGAGATTTCGTATTGTTAAGAAATGGAGAAAGGCATCAAATCGTCCCCTCGATACAACAGCAGCGTATAATTGTTTTTGAGTTTTGAGAAAATCTAGTTTAAAGTTTTTGTCAAATCAGATGTCTATTAAAACCTCAATATCGCGGTAAATAAAAATTCTTCATAGTGGATTTTTTGATGAGTACATTATACCGTTTCTTGTCTCTAAATTTACCAAGTTTTTTTTTATTCTACGCATCCTTTAAGACCATAATTATGTTATTCAAAGCACAAATCCTCCATATAGGCCATTTTATTTTTTAAGGAATTCGTACGATGTATCTGATACACTATTTTATTTTGTATGGTATACGCTGTTTTATTCAATAATTTTACGGTATTTTTATTAAAATATTTGATCTCAAAATATCAATTTGTAACATTATAAAACAGTAATTAATTCATAGTTTTGTTAATTCAGTGGCATTTATTTATTACTTTCCAATTTGGGTTATTATAAACAAAAAATTATGACAAATGAAGGTATACATTGCGTAAATCAAAAATAACTAGAAATTCATTCGTATTCATTCTCTTCCTCTGCTACATCTGGCTCATCTAAACAATTTCGCTTGTTTCCACCTCGCAAGTTAAAAAAAAATGACTGCGAGTCACGAGGAATTGCACTTTTTTTGCACAAATTTTGAAGATCATGCAGCTTTCGATTACAAATTGGCAGCTCTTTATTGTATTTGCCAATAAACGAAAAGTTGAACACCTCTTTTGTTTTTCGCGCTCCTCCAATATCAATTACTTTCAAGCCTCCATCCCATTCCTCCTTGTATAATAATTGTTTTCGTTGAATTTTGTTCACTTGGAGTAATTTAACATTAAGCCAATTTACCGAGTCATGTTTTATATTTTTCTTAAAGCTATGGCCTAAACTCGAAAACATGGCTTTGAGATCAATCATATCACTGTATTGAAGCCTCTCTACAGCATATGGGTTTTTCCGTCTTACCAGTCTCATTATAGTTGCCCATTCTTCCAGTGAATAAACGCATATACTTCTCTTCGCACGTTCTATTGCAGAGTGCATCGAATCTGAATAAAACAGCTTATGTGGAGTATAGAAATGGTCGGAATAAAACTATTTCTCAAACAATAATATACACTTATTATAAGCTATTTTATAGTTAAAGTTTTGATAAATTGTATTTATTTCTACAGGCTAAAATGGAGTATAATGCGCATACACTATTATTCTTTTAACAACTTTGCAGTGGCAATTTCAAGCGAAATAGCGCATATGAGCTTTTACACTTATTGAAGGAAATTTTTGAACATGAAATTATACACCATTTTTTCCAATGACATTTTGACCCACTTTGTGGAAGTAGCATTTGACGAAATTTTGACCAGACATAGAATCAATGATGGAGATTCTAAATATGCAATAAAAAATAATGGCGTATGAGCACATACGCTATTGTTATATTGAGGGGACGTTATACACTTATTGAAGGAAATTTTTGAACATGAAATTATCACCATTTTTTCCAATGACATTTTGACCCACTTTGTGGAAGTAGAATTTGACGAAATTTTGACCAGACATAGAATCAATGATGGAGATTCTAAATATGCAATAAAAAAATAATGGCGTATGAGCACATACGCTATTGTTATATTGAGGGGACGAAATAAAGTTAAGCCAAAGTTTAGAGGGCCTTTTCAAATAACCGAATTGTTAGAGGCGAATAGATATATAGAGATTCTGAACGAAATTACACACGTGTTTGCTCTTCACGATCCAAATGCAAAAAGGGACGATAAGCGTTTTTATTTTCTTTAACTAACCTAAAGCGAATACAAGTTAAAAGCGAATAGGATGCGCATGGTTGTATTTGCGAAATATAAATTTTATAAGCTTGTGGTGTTGCCATAGTACTCCCCTCCTAGAGGGAGGGTACGGCAGTATAGGGTGGCTTCAAACGATCAATCTAAAAATTCACGGCTTGATGATTAACGTCGATGGCAAAATATTTTGAATGGCGATGCAATACTTTGTACGGGCCTTTATACAGCGGTGACAATGATGGCTTGACTGATAGATCTCGTACAAACACCTTTTCGCATTTTTGAAGGTCTGCGTGTATGAATGACTTCTGCTTGGTATGCCAAGCGGTTCGCATTTTTGAATGATTTCTGCTTGGTATGCCAAGCGGTATCTATGGAGCGTAAGTCTCGCATGACGTGGCGTAAATGTGCTACGGTCTAAACTTCTTTAGTTGATGGGCCACTATTCACGAAAAACTCAGAAGGCAAACGCAAGGTAGTCCCGTAAACTAGTTCAGCTCGATAAGCACTTATGTCTGCCTTAAAAGAACTACGAAGCCCCAACAGGATTAGTAGCAGCGACGAGGTCCATTGATTGTGATTGTGGCACAATATTGCTCACTTAAGCGTTCGGTGCCATCGTTCGACCATGCCATTCGCCTGTGGATGATAAGCGGTCGTCCGTAGATGCCTGACCCCTCGGCATTGCATGAGTTGATCGAAAAGTTTATTTTCAAATTGCCGGCCCCGGTCCGAAGTTATGTCAACAACAGCTTATCAATGCCTTGAATACGGTTTCTGCGGTGATATCTGGGATAGCGAATGCATAGGGCCAAAGTGTGAAACGACCGATGACCGTGAGACAATAGCGGTTGCCGTCGGAAAGTGGGAAGGGCCCGCCAATGTCGATATGCAGGTGTGAAAACCGTTGTACGGGGCTTGCGCGGCGTTGAAACAGTGAAGAGTTGTGCCGGACGACTTTGTTGCGTTGGCACTGGATGCATTGCTTGGCGAATTCCCGGCTATCTTTCTGTATTCCGGGCCATACAAAGCGTTCAGTCATCAATTTCGCAGTTACCCTCGTGTCTGGGTGAGATATCTTGTGTGTTGAGCAAAAAACTTTTTGTCGGAATCGTTTTGTTCTGAACGGGCATAATCGACCAGTTGAAGTATCGCAATAGACTTTCTTAGTACTAGAGGGGATAATAATACTGGTTAGTAGAAGCAAATGACTAATTTTACCTTCTAAGTATGACTTTAACTCGTCGTTGTTCTTCTGATCTTCAGCCAAGTCATCAAAATTTATTGGATCAGTTGTTATGACTTCGATTCGCGATAACAGATCTGCTGTAACATTTTGTACCCCTGGTACGTGACGAATGTCTATCGTGATCTGCGCAGTAAAATCCAATTGGCGTGCCTGACGATCAGATGCTTTTTCTAGTCGTTGCCGAAAAGCATAGATTAGTGGCTTGTGGTCGGTGTAAACGTGGCAATTTTTTCCTTCAAGCATGAAGCGAAAATGACGGACGGAGAGAAATATCGCAGTTAATTCTCTACCGTAGATACTGTACCGCTGCTCAGCTTTTGTAAAAAGGCGCTGGAAAAAGCCTAAAGGTTGAAGTGATCCATTGGAAATTTGATGTAGAGCGGCGCCTGCAGCGTAGTCAGATGCGTCGACCAATAATGAAAGGGGAGCGTTCGGGAGCGGGTGCGCCAGAAGCGCGCAATTAGCGAGGTCCTCTTTGCAAGCCTCAAAGTGCCTTATGTTGTCGTTCGTCCAGTTTAGTGGCGTTTTGCCATTGCGCTTATTTCCAGAACACATTTTGAAAAGAGGTGCTTGGTGCGAAAGTGGGTTTGGAAGTAGCGATCTATAAAAATTGATCATAGCTAGGAATCGTTTAAGATCCTATGCAATCGTAGGAAGTTTGAATAGGCGAATCGTTTCAATGCGGCTAGGCAGCGGCTTGATTCCTTCGTGATTAAGTGCCCTAAGAAATGCAACTCTGATACACCAAGCACTGATTTGGCCAATGTTAAGTTGTGTTGGCGTAATCGTTGAAAAACTTTACGAAGATGTGCGCTATGTTCTTCTGGGGAGCGTGATGCGACGCATATGTCGTCCAGGTAGGTGAACACATTACCTATGCCGCGGAAAACTTCGCTGATGACTCTTTGGAATGTTTGTGCCGCGTTGCGCAACCCAAAGGTCATGTGCGTGAATTCGTACAACCCAAAAGAAGTTGTGATGGCAGTTTTAGATATGTCATTGGGATCGATTGGGATCTGGTGAAAGGCCTTCTGTAGATCGATTTTTGAAAATATTGAATTCGCAGCAAAAATATTACTGAAATCGTGCAGGAACGGCAGAGGATATTTATCGGGGACGGTTACCGCGTTAAGCGTGCGGTAGTCTCCATGACCCGTCGGCCTTGCGCACCATATGTAATGGGCTAGCCCAACCGACATATGCCCAGTTTCATCAACAGCTCGAATTCAGCGCAAAGGTTTTAGTTGTTCGAGCGGAGGAAAAAATAAAAATGCCGACGATGTTACTTCCGTGACATTATATTTTATTCTGTTACTTTTTCAAATTATGTTCGGCTTATATAACTACTAAAGTGATTACAATTTTCTTAATATATTTCTTTGTTTTTTTTTTTATTTTCTTATGAAATACAATATTTGTTAAATGTAATCTTATTTTCTATTGAATGCACACAAACATGATTGTGTGGTTTACCTGATAATGTCTGGGTTATCATTACAGTCAAACATAAGGACCAAAACATGTTGCATTTGCATTATGTTCTTTATCTCTACTTGTTATCTTATTTTTTGTAATGTTTACTTGGTTTTCTTTAATCTTTTATTTTGTCCAATTTACAGTATTTTGTTGTGTGGTGTCTGGTTGGGATGATAGTGTACACATGATAGTGTACACATAACTCGCGCTGCCGTCAGCTTTTCAGGCGACAGCCGTCTTGGCCGAGAAAAAATTGGTTGACCGTTTGTAATGATCCGGTGGACTTAGTTGTAGAATCCGGAGCGGCTGGTCGCGTTACGTCGCTACACTCTCGCAGCGAGTTTAAAAAATCTCGGGCTGAACTTATGGTTGAAAATTTTGATACATTGATTCGCGCTACTGTGCAAAATGATTTAACTGCTGTTTTGCGGTCGAGCAGATATCCTCCATTAAGATCAGATAAAAGGCCGTAATGTGATAAAAAATCTGCTCCAATGATTGCTTGGGTTACGTCTGCAATCACAAAGCTCCAAACAAAATCCCTGCGGTGAACTATTAGCGGCAAACAATTGCTTATCCGATGGATTGACTCGTGCCAATTTCGAATACTTCGGAAGTACCGACACATCAGCGCCGGAGCCGATAAGGAATGTTATATTAGTTGATGTGACGAATATACGTAGGCGGCAGTTCGAAGGCATCTCAGAGCGTCTGCCTATCCCTGAGATACTGCTGGCAGAGCACCTCTATTGTTTGCCATTTGGCGATGTAGATTGAGCGAACTTACAAGGTTGGCGACACTTCTTAGCGTTTGGTCCAAACTTGGCGTGATACCAGCACATTTCGCCTGAATTGATGTTATGAGAGGCACTCGCGTTTTCGATCTGGAACGCGCACGTGTCGCTGCTCGTAGCTCTATCAAAACGCTGTTTCAGTTCTGCTATTTCGGTCCTCAGGTCGTTGTCTGTGGTATGATTCGATGCGGATACCTCGTGGATACGAACTTCACGCAAGTCAGCGATTTTTAATTTGTCGACAATAGATGCACTGGTTGCTATAATTGCTGCTTGCGCATATGGTGGCAAGCGATTAACCCACAAATCATGCAAAATGCTTTCGCTTAGAGTGGAACCAGCAGCGCGCTTCATTTCGTTAAACAGGTCGCACGGGCGGCGGTTGCCCAATGGCATGTCGCGCAATAAACGTTGTAGGTGGCGTTGCTGGCTCTCAGTGAAATTTTCTATCAATTTGGTACGAATGAATTGATATCGCGCAGACGTGGGCGCAGCAACTTTACCTACGGTATGCTGGCCGCTACGATACTAAATTTTGCCGAGTCGGTTGTAACACCAGAGGCCTCAAACCAAAAATCTAACGAGTAAAAATAAGCCTCAATTTTGTCTTCTGACATCAATGGCAGCAGGATGCGTGGAAAAGTTAGTGTTGTAGCGTCGAATTCCCCGTGGCTTGGACCAGCAGTAACCGCCAGGCTATCATTGAGTGACATCTCACTTACCGTCAAGAGTCACCAATTATAGAGATTCTGAGCGAAATAAAACACGTGTTTGCTCTTCAGTATCCAAATGCAAAAAGGGACGATAGGCGTTTTTATTTTCTTTAACTAACCTAAAGCGAATACAAGTTAAAAGAGAATAGAATGCGCATGGTTGTATTTGCGAAATATAAATTTTATAAGCTTGTGGTGTTGCCACAGATATATGCTCAGGTCTTTGACAAATAATAGAAAATATAAAAACGCTCATGATGACATAAATGACATGACACATAAAAAAATATGGAAATGTAAATTGTAATGGAATTATAAGTTTAGATGAAAAATTAGAAGTTACAGTAGATATCGGTTATATGCAATGGTTTTAACGTAAAAACAATTTTGCATACAGGCGGTAATTACAAACAAGCGGTATTCGCTTATATGCAAAATATATGCATGTACACAATCAATTCGATGTAAACAAAAAATAGCACTCAAGAAACAGAATATATAAATTTATTCAATTTTAATAAAAATTATATTTCACTTCAGTCAATTCATTTAATTTGAAAATTGTTTAAATTTACGTAAAAAAAATTTGTTATTTTCTTCTGGCATTCCTGTTTTTCAGAACTCTCTAGGATTAAATTTGCAATGTCTTCAAAAGCCTATAAGGGATCTATATTGTTATGGAAAAAATAGTCACGTAGCGAATCTAAGCTTAGCAAGGCATTTTTCGTTGAGGGGTGTTTAATACAAGCATCAGATTGCGCGAAAACTTCCTCATTTCAGTAGAATTTTCATTGACGGCCAATATGTCCGCAACAATATCCTCTTCAGACATGGTTCCAAAGCAGACGAGTTCATTATCGCATTGAATGTATTCATTATCAAGTGTGCACCATTCATAGTTTTCGCCTTCAGTGGCTGCAATCTCATCTGTAATGAATTAAATATTATAAATGCCGGCTTGAAATGAACAATTTTATTCTAAATTTGTATCATCTTGAACACGAAATCTACCTTTTTGAAACAATTACTAATTGTTTTCTGCTTAACAAGATTCCAAGCGCGATTTGCATATTTGATACCATCCAAAATAGTGAGCGATTGATAGATAGGCCCTTCTCCAACGCACAAATTTGTTTTTTTTTATTAGAATTTGTCGATATTCTATTTTAAATGAGTGGATAATACCCTGATCAAGTGGCTGTATAAGGGTATTTGGTGGCAAATATTCAATCGTAATGTTTGAGAATTTCTCATCTGTATTGTGGCAAGGAGCATTATCAACAATCAAACATATCTGCTTGTTATCTTTTTCAAGATTTTGATTGAGATCTATTAGAATCTTTTTCCAAATAACACACGTCATCCAAGCACTTCTATTATTATAATATGGCAGCCGTAGCTGTTTTCCTTTAAAAGACCGTGGTTTAGCCGACTTTCCAATGCAATATGCACGCTTATACGTGCCGGTTGCATTGCATAGAAACAGAAATGTGAGGCGTTGCTTTTGAGTTTTGAATCCCTTTGGATTCTCATACTTGCCTTTGTAACTTCCATTTGACAACGCCGTGTAGTACAGCCCGGTTTTATCAGCATTAAATATACAATCAGTGAAAATTTTTCAATCATATGAGGCAAACGGTTAGTAGTGAAGACTTCTGCACTTGTTGCGTTATTTTCGCCAGCTTCTCCGTAAATCTTGGAGAAGTTAAGAGCATTTCGCCGGCACCAACGCTGCAACCAACTACGGTCTGGCACATAAGACAAACTCCTGTGCTTTAGAAAGCAAGACAGGTCCGGTAACAATTCCATTTTGGGACCGGATTTGGTTAAACCAGGACAACAAGGTTCTGTCCAAATTCACGTGTGCGCCTTTCTTATCCCGTTTCTTTTTGGGATTTGTTATGGCGCGGATTTCGTTCTCTTGGATTTGAATGCGCGATATAGTGCTTAAGCTAACTTTATATTTAGCGGCAATGATTTTTCGGTCTTTGGAAGTCTTTAAATCGTTTAAAACCGCAATTTTTTGTTTCGCTGTTAACACAACACGACGCGACATTGTAACAAGTGTAACACAAAATCATATGTTTGACAATCGATAAATCGATAGAATAAATTTAGTGTTTCAGTGTAGAAAAATTTGCTTTAAACAGATTAAAATTTGTACGTAACGATTTAACTTTGCTGAAATTTTTTTGCATAAATGCGATTTTTGCATTCAAACAACCAAAATCATATAATAAATCCGTGTATAATGCGTCGAAATAAGAAAATTTTGCATATAACCAAAATTTGCATACAAGCGGTTCGTCATATAACCGATATCTACCGTATAATTAAATAAACTATATAAGTTGGTTAATTGGTAACAAAGCATCTTTGGTAAAATAGCACGAGGTCGTGTATTGGTCAGGATGGCCGTGTCGGCGCACCTTAACAGTGTGTGGATATTGGTGTGCGTGTGTGAGTGTATGTGTATACAGTTTAGAGAATCTCATTAGAATACTAATTTCCTCATTATTGCTTCAGCCGTTGATTGTGCTGTGATTGGTTGTCTGCATGTTGTCGCTTTGTGTGTATACAGTTTAGAGAATCTCATTAGAAGACTAATTTCCTCATTATTGCATCAGCCGTTGATTGTGCTGTGATTGGTTGTCTGCATGTTGTCGCTTTGTGTGTATACAGTTTAGAGAATCTCATTAGAAGACTAATTTCCTCATTATTGCATCAGCCGTTGATTGTGCTGTGATTGGTTGTCTGCATGTTGTCGCTTTGGGAATTACCGTTTTAGAGGGGCGCCAGCGTGGTGATGCTGTCGCCGAGTGTGGTTTGGTGGTAAGCACAGAAAGAAGAAGGAATGACAAGTTCAGTTGCATTTTAGAACTCAGTGAACAAAGCCGAAACTCGCTGCGCCAGTATAATGTCAATAAACGACAATCATGAGGCAACATACATATAAGACTTGTAATATCATATGTTTATGCTGAATTAATCAATAAATATGTATGTCCTCTCTCTTCCGGTTTGTATTTCACGCTAAACAGGTTGTTTTATTCCACTGTTTTAAATTATATGCAACTTTAACAGGTTATGGGCCAATGACACAAAATAAAGAATACAATATTTCGGGAATCGTGTAAAGTAAACGTGTTGATATTGATATTGACTGTTAAACGCGGAATAATTTCGGATTTTGTTGCTTGAAAAAAATGGCGACAAACGCGGTAGCTTTCCCGTTCGAAAAATTGAAGGGGTTTGAAAATTTTGATATTTGGAAGCTCTACGTGAAATCATATCTAGTAATAAAAAAACTGCTGGGGGTAGTTGAAAAAGAACTTCCTGCAGAAATTTCGGACAAGGATAAAGAATGTGATGAGCGTGCATTGCCTGAAATAACCTTAATGATAGAACCTAATAACTTTTCTCATATTGCCACAGCTGAAACGGCATATCAAGCGTGGAATGCATTGTTCTGTGCGTCCGAAGACACGGGTCTTACGCGGAAAGTAGAACTTTTAAAGCAATTAGTGCATTGCAAGCTTAGTGACTATGTTTCAGTGCAAGAATATGTAAATGCTGTTGTGATGACGTCACTTAAGTCAAAAACGCTGGTCTTAATATAGACGATGAGCTGACAGCTTCGTTAATCTTAGCAAGTCTATCGTGTCACTCTTATAAGAAAATTGGTAATTTTGCTCGTAATTGTCCTAATAAAATTAAGCAAAATTATAACAATACAAAAAACAAAAATATTATTTTCGTATCTTTACTTTCTCATGTCATTCGTAATAAAGATGATTGGTTTGTTGATTCGGGTGCTACTTCATATATGACAAAAAATCGTGAAATGATGTGTACGACAAATGACGAAAAATAGAAACAAAGTAGCGTTTACAACAATGATAATAATTTGATAGCCACCGCAAATGTTGTCATGATCTGTATAGTTTTAATTGTAATATTGAGTACAATCGTGATTCGTCAAGTCAAAATGCATTTTATACTTGTGACAACTATAATTTATGGCAAAGAAGAATGGGACACATATGTCAAGAATATTTGAAAAAAGTAAAATGTACTTCTGATGGTATAAACTTTGGAAAAATTAATACGGAGAAATGCGTAAACTGTGTGAAAGGAAAGCAAACGCGTGCATCCTTTAAAATCAGTGTTACTCGGGCAGCAAACTTTCTCGATTTAATATGTTCGGATGTAATGGGTCCATTTTCGGTAAAATCGTTTTCTGGTGCTCGTTTTCTGTTGACATTCGTATATGATTTTTCGCGTAAGCTGTTTGTAGTGTCCATCAAGCATAAATCAGAAGTGTTCGCTGAATTTGTAAAATTTAAAAAAATTATCGAAAATCTGTGTTCGCGAAAAATAAAGGTCTTTAGATCGAACAATGGCACCGAGTATATGAACGAAAATTTTAAAAAATTTTATGATTCAGAAGGAATTATACATGAAAAACATCACTGTATACACCTGAGCAAAATGGTGTTGCTGAGAGACTAAATAGAACAATTATTGAAAAAGTGCGGTGTATGCTAATTGTTTCTGGTTTATTTAAAAAGTTTTGCGCAGAGGCGGCGAATACAGCTGCGTTTATACTAAATAAGGTTCCCTTCGGATCACATACGAAAAGTATCTATGAAATGTGGACTGGTAAAAAACCTAACTTAAAGTTTTTAAAAGTGTTTGGATGTAAAGCCATAACGCATGTGCCAAGTGAAAAGCGAAAGAAGCTGGATGATAAATCGGTTGAATGCATAATTATGGCTTATTGTAATGCGTCCAAAGCATATAGACTGTTCAATCCGAAAACGCAAAATATTGTAATAAGTCGTCATGTTTTTATTGAAACAAAAAATAAAAAGAGAGAGGCAGTTCAAGCTGAAACAGACTCAAAACATGGTGTTTAGTACAATTACCTTTTGGTAAGAAAGCCATTAAATCTGGGTGGGTATTAATAATCAAAATGAACAGTAATGGTGAGCTGATACGATGTAAGGTTAGATTAGTGATCAAAGGCTATAATCAGACAAAAGGTGTAGATTATGAAGAAACATTTGTTCCTGTAGTTCGATATACGTCATTACGTTTTTTATTGGCGTTAGCTGCACGGAAAGACTTGTTACTACATCGAATGGATGCTGTAACAGCATTTCTCAATGCTGATTTAAATGATGAAATATATATGGTGCAACCTGACGGTTTTGATGACGGATCAATGAGTTTATTACAAAGTTAAGGGTAATTCGATCCCATTTGTAGCTGTGTATGTTGACGATGTTCTGTTTGTTTTCAAGCGACGAGAAAAGTATGAAAGCGTTAAAGGAACAACTTTCATCAGAATTTCATATGAAATATCTTGGTGAAGTATCCTCAGATACTACAAAGGGTGGTATAGAAATAGTTCAATCGCAATATATCTTCGATATGCTGAACCGTTTCGGAATGCAGCAATCCGGTTGCGACACCAATCGACTTAAATCAACGTCTGAGTAATGAAATGTGTCCAACATATGAAACAGAGCAGCATAAAATGTCAGAAGTACCGTATATGCAGGCAGTTGGTTGCTTGTTATTCGCAGTTTTGCAGTTAATCTACTGAGTGGTTTTTCTACAAATCCAGGAAAAGCACACTGAGTTGCGGTAAAACGTGTAATGCGTTTTCTAAACGGTACCATTGATAGCTGAATTGTGTATAGCAGCGAAGAAAATGATCTCACTGGATACTGTGACGCAGATTGGGCTAGTGATCTCGACGAAAGACGATCTATGACGGGCTATATGTTTAAGCTTCAGGGTGGTCGGATATCCTGGTGTCCACGAAGGCAGCAGACTGTTGCTTTATCATCGACAGAAGCCGAATTCATGGCTATGACATCAGCTATTCAAGAAGCAACTTGGTTAATACGTATACAGTCTGAATTCACATCAGTTATGGTAAAAGGTATGGTACTCTACTGTGACAATAAAAGTGCTATACAAGTGGCCTTGAATAACTCATATTCACCTCGTACAAAACACGTGGATATAAAAGGTAAATTTATTCGGCAGCATCTAGAAAGCGGCAAGATTAAATTGATTTATATTTCAACGAACGAGACGTTAGCAGACAACACTGAATTTTAAAATCAAACTGTTTAATAAATAAAATCAAACTGTTTGATTTGTAAAATCAAACTTTAAACTTAAATATAATTCTTTAGTTCCTTACCACTGGTGGGGGGAAAATAAAGATTTATTTAAGCTGAGGACTATTTCATTCTACGAGAAGTGCTTCATTCTACGTGAACTATTTTAGTCTCATTTTATTTAGAATTTTCACGTATTTATATATAATTTTAAGAACTATCGTAACTGTCTTAATATATGTGTTTGTTCATATGCATAGTTTATGCCATAGCATGGTATTGGTTTCAAATGCACATGTTGTGTGACCTTGGGTTTGTTTTAATGTGAGTACATTTACAGACAGTTGCTAAAATGTAAGTTAACACCAAATTGGTTAACACCAAAATCTAGCTAACACAGCAATAATACAAGCACGGAAACACAAGCGAATAAAAACACAAAGTCCAAATAAAATTAATAAACCAACATTGCTGACGACATGTCTGCATTAATTCAACAACAGGAAACGCAAAATAA
Source organism: Bactrocera zonata (assembly GCA_037783105.1). Taxonomy (NCBI): domain Eukaryota; kingdom Metazoa; phylum Arthropoda; class Insecta; order Diptera; family Tephritidae; genus Bactrocera; species Bactrocera zonata. The sequence continues at coordinate 126,090 of JBAWJQ010006655.1, read as the reverse complement.
CAAATTGCGAAAATTAACCACAACACCACAGCAGAGTTACAACGACAGCGCAGCCGAGTTTTATACGGTCACATTGAAGTGCAATGTGACCATAAATTATTGATAGGTATAAAGTAAGATATAATTGTTAGTATTAAGCAGTCGTAAACGTTTTTCTACTCGGCTTGCACTCCTGCTCTCTGAGAGCACTCGTCAACAACACGGTATAAGGGAACTGTGGGACGGCATTTAAAGCTGCAACCGAAACCATTGGTTTTTGGAAAGTGCAAAAGAACAGCTGGTACGACGAGGAGTGCCGTGTCGCAGCGGAGGGAAAACAGGCTGCCTACCTCGCAAAGTTACGATCGACCGCAATACGTGCGTGATGGGAAAGATACCGAGAGTTGAAGAGGGAAGCAAGACGCATTTGTAGACAGAAAAAGAAAGAGGCCGAAATGCGTGAGTACGAAGAGCTTGATAAGCTGGCCGACAGGGGTAATGCTCGAAAATTCTTCGAAAAGATGCGGCGGCTTGCAGAAGGTTTCAAGACCGGAGCATACTCTTGTATAACCCCCCAAGGTGATCTAGCCACCGATGCCCAAAGCATACTTAAATTATGGAGGGAACACTTCTCCAGCCTGCTGAATGGCAGTGCACGCACAGCACCAGGAGAAAGCGAACCCGATACCCCAATCGATGACGATGGAGCAGACGTTCCATTGCACGACCATGAAGAAGTTCGAATAGCAATTGCCCGTCTGAAAAACAACAAAGCGGCAGGGGCCGATGGATTGCCGGCCGAGCTATTCAAACACGGCGGCGAAGAGCTGATAAGGTTCATGCATCAGCTTCTTTGTAAAATATGGTCGGACGAAAGTATGCCCAACGATTGGAATTTAAGTGTGCTATGCCCAATCCATAAAAAAGGAGACCCCACAATCTGCGCCAACTACCGTGGGATTAGCCTCCTCAACATCGCATATAAGGTTCTGTCGAGCGTATTGTGTGAAAGATTAAAGCCCACCGTCAACAAACTGATTGGACCTTATCAGTGTGGCTTTAGACCTGGTAAATCAACAACCGACCAGATATTCACCATGCGCCAAATCTTGGAAAAGACCCGTGAAAGGAGAATCGACACACACCACCTCTTCGTCGATTTTAAAGCTGCTTTCGACAGCACGAAAAGGAGCTGCCTTTATGCCGCGATGTCTGAATTTGGTATCCCCGCAAAACTAATACGGCTGTGTAAGCTGACGTTGACCAACACGAAAAGCTTCGTCAGAATCGGGAAGGACCTCTCCGAGCCGTTCGATACCAAACGAGGTTTCAGACAAGGCGATTCCCTATCGTGCGACTTTTTCAACCTGCTTCTGGAGAAAATAGTTCGAGCTGCAGAAATCAACAGAGAAGGTACCATCTTCTATAAGAGTGTACAACTGCTGGCGTATGCCGATGATATTGATATCATCGGCCTCAACACCCGCGCCGTTAGTTCTGCTTTCTCCAGACTGGACAAGGAAGCAAAAGAAATGGGTCTGGCAGTGAACGAGGGCAAGACGAAATATCTCCTGTCATCAAACAAACAGTCGTCGCACTCGCGACTTGGCACTCACGTCACTGTTGACAGTCATAACTTTGAAGTTGTAGATAATTTCGTCTATCTTGGAACCAGCGTAAACACCACCAATAATGTCAGCCTAGAAATCCAACGCAGGATAACTCTTGCCAACAGGTGCTACTTTGGACTAAGTAGGCAATTGAGAAGCAAAGTCCTCTCTCGACAAACAAAAACCAAACTCTATAAGTCACTCATAATTCCCGTCCTGCTATATGGTGCAGAGGCTTGGACGATGTCAACAACGGATGAGTCGACTTTGCGAGTTTTCGCGAGAAAGGTTCTGCGAAAGATTTATGGTCCTTTGCGCGTTGGCCACGGCGAATATCGCATTCGATGGAACGATGAGCTGTACGAGATATACGACGACATTGACATAGTTCAGCGAATTAAAAGACAGCGGCTACGCTGGCTAGGTCATGTTGTCCGGATGGATGAAAACACTCCAGCTCTGAAAGTATTCGACGCGGGAAGCAGAGGAAGAGGAAGACCTCCACTCCGTTGGAAGGACCAAGTGGAGAAGGACCTGGCTTCGCTTGGAATATCCAATTGGCGCCAAATAGCGAAGAGAAGAAACGACTGGCGCGCTGTTGTTGACTCGGCTATAATCCCGTAAGCGGTGTCTACGCCAGTAAAGAAGAAGAAGCAGTCGTAAAGTAGAGTTCAATAAAACATAATCAAACTTTAAAAAATTTGTTTTTTTCCACGTTTAAGTGGAAGGATGAATAATTGGCGCCCGAGCTAAAAGAAAGTGTTTCCTTCGCGTGGATATAGTAACTTAGTGCAACAGGTAAAGCAGAAAGTGCTACCTAAATTGAACAATAACACATATAGTGCAACAAGTAAAGCAGGAAGTGCTACCTGAATTGAACAATATCACATAAAGTTCAACAGTGCTACATACTACAGTTCAACGGTGCTACAGTTCAACAGTGCTACAAACTACAGTTCAACAGTGCTACGTACAACAGTGCTACATACTACAGTTCAACGGTGCTACAGTTCAACAGTGCTACATACTACAGTCCAACTGTGCTACAGTTCAACAGTGCTACGTACAACAGATCTATAAACTACAGTTCTAGTGCCACATACTACAGTGCTATAGTACCACGGGTAAAGCAGAAAGTGCTACCCAGAATACAGCACTCCACCCGAGGAACACATCAAGACAGCATCACGGAAAATAAAGGCCCCTCAGTAGGATAATAAACGAATCCAAACAGGACGTCATAGGACAGCCAGCCCGGAAAGCAGAAGCATTAATTAATATGCGACTCAAAATATTATTAATGTAAGTAAATCGATAACCCAAACAAAATAAAAATATTCTTGAACACCTTTGTTTTAAATAAATAAATGCTCACGTTACATTTCAAATGTAAATATATAATTCTAAATTCAGTTTACAAGAGACAAATTTAATAAATTTAACAAACTTGGCTAAATAAATACCATATTAATAAACTTTAACCAAATAGATATTATATTAATAAATTTATCTAAAAATAAGCACTACTAGATCTTGTTATAAAAGAAGAAGACAATATCTTTCATCTTTTGGTTTCTCCGAATACATAGTTCGAATCAAATAAACTAGATTTAGGTACATATTTAAAATCTTAGGATATAAAACACGGCTTGTACAGCCAATAATTTACAAAAACTAAAGCTGCGATTCACCACCTTCGGGGGGACCCTCCACCTTATAACAAATAAAAACTCTGCGATTCCCCTGGACCCTCCAGAGATTTATAAATTATAAATTAAATAACAAAAGGCTCATACAGCCAGTAACTAAAAATAAATAAAAACCTATAACAATGCTTAACTCTGCGATTCCCCCGGACCCTCCAGAGTAGAAAAGCTACCTTTCCTAGAAGGGTTAACAACGACAAAATAAGAAATATTAGTTTTAGCGAAAATAAAATAATGAATAGAATTTTTTTTTTGTTTTAAATATTTCGTAATCCTCAAATAAGTAAAAGGGAAGAAAAAAATGGCAAATCCAAATAATGTCATAAGGCCACCAGTACTACCCTCACCTAATCCAATTGCACACAACGTCAGATACAGCCGGAAGGCCCCAATTCTGCAAACCCTCTTGAAGAACCAACATACCACCATATTCTTGACCAGGACTCTCTCAACTACAAACAGAACCAACCCGAAATCCTAGACCCAACATATATACATTTTTTAGAATGAAAACTTCTTCGCTTCCTTACTTCGAATGTAGAACAAGGAGCGGAGAAATTCTTAAAATACTACCAGACACAGGTTCTAACAAGAACTACATACAGCCTCATTTAGCAAGGAAAATAATAGAAAATAATAGCCCATTTCATGCAAACTCGATAGGAGGCAAAATGAAGATCACCCATCACACATATATAAATCTTTTCAAGCTCAAAAATCAATTAAACTTTTTCCTTCTACCCACCCTAACCACATTTCACGGAATATTAGGTAATGACAGCACAAAAGAAATTAACGCAATAATCCATAGTAAGGATAATTTTATGATTATAGCAAACTACACGAAAATTCATCTAAAAGAATACAAAACTCAGGACGTAAACGCAATCCAAATTAGGGACACGCATATGAATACTCAAGATAGACAAGAAATGAGGAAACTCATCCATAAACATAGCCATCTTTTCTCCGAACCTAACGAAAGACTGACCTACACCACCAAAGTAGTGGCCGAAATAAGAACAAACTCCGAAACGCCAGTTTACTCGAAATCCTACCCTTACCCATTTTCCCTCCGGGACGAAATAGAAAAACAGATAAATAAATTATTAGAAGACGGCATAATAAGACCATCCAGATCGCCCTACAACTCTCCGATATGGGTAGTCCCCAAGAAAGAGGACGCATCGGGAGAGAAAAAGTATAGAATGGTCATCGATTATAGAAAACTGAATAGTGTCACCGTGTCAGATAGGTATCCAATACCGGAAATAAACGAGGTACTTTCTCAGCTAGGAGACAACAAAATATTTTCAGTAATCGATCTGAAGAGTGGCTTCCACCAGATTCCTCTTAAGGAATCCGATGTTGAGAAGGGAGCTTTTTCCGTGAACAACGGAAAATATGAATTCATGTGACATAGTCACATTCAGCAAAGATAAAGAGTCCCACCAAAAACACATTGATACAATTTTTGACACCCTAAATAAAGCTAATATGAAAGTTCAGATTGATAAATGTGAATTTTTTAAAACCAAAGTGGAATTTTTAGGCTTTATTATTTCATCAGATGGCATCTCAACCAATCCCACCAAGGTTCAATCAATAGTCAATTTCCAATACCCCAAAAACCTTAAAGATTTGAGGTCATTCCTCGGCCTTTCAGGATATTATAGACGCTTCATAAGAAGTTATGCTTCACTTGCAAAACCATTAACAACCCTACTCCGCGGCGAAGAAGGTCGCATCTCGAAAAATATATCAAGAAAAGTCCCCATTACACTTAATAGCGAAGCAAAAGAAGCATTTGAAAAAATTAAATCTGCACTCACTTCCGAAGATGTGATTCTTCAATATCCAGACTATAAAAAGGAAGTCTCTCTAACCACTGATGCTTCCAAACATGCAATAGGAGCAGTCCTAGAGCAAAATGGAAGACCAATCACTTTCATTTCGCGAACTTTAAGCAAAACAGAGGAAAACTATGCAACTAACGAAAGGGAAATGCTTGCCATTATCTGGGCACTCAATTCCCTCAGAAATTATTTGTATGGTACTGCTAAAATAACCATTTATACGGACCACCAACCCCTTACGTACGCACTCAGTAATAAAAACAACAATTCCAAATTGAAAAGATGGAAGGCAATTTTAGAAGAATATCATTATGAAATAAAATACAAACCAGGTAAAGCAAACGTTGTTGCAGACGCACTCTCCAGACCATTTGAAATAAATTCGTTATCCGTTGCCACTAATTCAGACGAAAGCTCTTCGCATAATTTAATTCCGACCATTAATTCCCCAATAAATGTATTCAAAAATCAAATTTGGATCTTAACAGACCAAATCCATAGCTATCAATTCAAAATACCCTTCCCTACGTACCATAGGCACATTTTGATTAAACCTCATTATTCAATAGACGACTTGACAGCAATACTAAAGCGCTACCTCAACCCTTCAGTTATTAATGGAATATTCACAACCGAAAAAATAATGGGGCAGATTCAACAAATCTATCCCCTACACTTCAAGAACTACAACTACACACAAACGCAAGTTAAAGATCTCATTACAAACGAGCAACAAGAGAATGAAATACTACGAACACATAAAAGAGCTCATCGAAACCCAGTAGAAAATAAACAGCAATTAATAGAAAAATTTTATTTCCTTAAAATGCTCCAGAAAATTAAAGCAATAGTTAAACAATACGGCGTATGCGCAGAAAACAAGTACGACAGACATCCCAATAACCCAAAAATTCAAGCAACTCCTATTCCCGAATACCCAGGACAGATAATCCATATAGATATCTATATTACCGGAAAAAAACTAATACTGACTGCCATAGATAAGTATTCAAAATACGCCCAAGCGAAAATATTAAAATCAAGAGCTACAGAAGACATTAGAGAACCACTTAGACAGATCATTTTCAATTTTGGAGTTCCACAAAACATAATAATAGACAATGAAAATTCATTAAATTCCAACTCAATAACTCTTATGTTAGAAGACCAACTCAGAATAAAAATACATAAGATACCTCCACATACTAGTACAGCTAACGGTCAGGTTGAACGATTCAATTCAACCCTATCAGAAATTTTAAGGTGTTTAAAATCGGAAAATACAGAAAGATCTTTTGAAGAACTGCTGGACAGGGCAGTATATGAATACAATTATTCAATTCACACAACTACAGGACAAAAACCGATTGAATCATTTTTTGGACGAAGAATATTCACTAATCCCGACCAGTACGAAGAGGCAAGACAGAATAACATACAAAGAATAAAACAAAAACAAGAGAAAGACCTAATATTTCACAATAAAAACACAAGCCCATTTAAAGAATATAAAATTGGACAGACAATCTATGTTAGAATCAATAAACGTTACGGAAATAAGTTAACTTCACGGTACAAAGAAGAAATAGTTAAAGAAAATAAGAATTCTACAGTTTTAACACAAACCGGCAAGGTAGTCCACAAAAGCCTAATAAAAAGTTAAAAAAACAAAAAAAAAAATTAAATAGGAAAAAATAATTAAAAATTAATCAAGACAATGAACAAAAAATAAATAAAAAAAGAGCGCATAGTACGCTTATTATTAAAAAAAAAATATATATAAAAAAAATATTTTTTTTCTTTTATAAGGATAAAAAGAGCGCATAGCACGCTTATTATTTAAATTTAAATTAGAAATTAAAAGGAAGAGCTAATTAATATAGCATACGCCATACACTGGGCCAAATCTAACATAATAAATTCATACATATTGTCTGATAAAGAAATGGAAATAACTAAACAATTTTTAATGGATGAAAACATACCATTCGTTAATGTAGATGAAGCTTTAGAATTTGCTGAAATAAAAATCGCTTCAAATAAAGAAAGCTTAATTTATATAATAAATTTGCCTACCACAGAGCAAAACGATTGTAAAACTTTAGAAATGAGACTAATAAGAGGAAAAGAATTAATAAATAAAATCGAATTTAAATCAATTTTAATTTGCCAGAATAAAGTTTACGGAAAAAGTAAAGAATGTAAGTCATATAATAAATTATCGATATGCTCAAGAAATATAGTAGAAGACTAGCTGACCCGGCGAACTTCGCCCCGCCCAATTTTTATTTGAAATAGTTAAAACGCTTTTTGAACTCTGTTCAAGGCCATTTATTTGTACGGAATGTTTATATATTCAGGGAATAACGTCTCTGATCAATTTAAATATTTTTGGCGAAGTTCGTTCTTTGTTTTGTTGTGTAGTGTGTAAACAAATAAATAAGATGGCTCTCCAACACGCTAACATGCCACATACATACCTATGTATGTACATATGAAACTGTAAAATTTTGAACTTAAACGATAAATCGGTTTAAATCATTCGAATTCTCAGAATGAACATTTCCTCACTTTCAGATTTGCTGTGTTGTAGTAAACTATTCACTACAGTGAAATTATTATTTATGAATAAAGACGGAAACCTTAGTATATATCTGGTATAAAAATCCACGGGATTGAGATTTGAACTTGAGGTCAAAATTTTTAAAATTATTGATGAAAATTTTCGTAGAGTTGATAATAAGCACAAATTTTCATAAAAGAATTCATTTTTGATTTTATATTCAAGTTTTTAACAAATAAGTCAATTACAAAATTGTCAGTTGATAACATGTAACATTTAATTTTATAACCTTAGGATAGATAATTCTTAATTTTTGATAGTAGTATTTATTTTTTTGAATTATAAACATTTTAATTTAACTTAGCACTAATCGGTGCACAATATTTTTGGTTAACCTGTCTCGAGCTAACACAAATAGATTTGATGGTTTTCCCACATGTGAGCAAGCAACGCCAGCTGCTAAAAATGTAGCGCCATCTACTGTAACATACCGCACTTACTCAAAACCGCTGTTAGCGCCATCAACTGGTGGATAGCTCTTTGCTAATAATAAACAAATAATTTGCAATAAATAAATAATGCGACTATAAGGAGAGTTATAAACTATCCTATCTTTCAAGTTGGACCAAACTGCACACAGTGTTAAAAATTTCATTAAAATCGGTTCAGTAGTTTAGGAGTCCATCGAAATCAAACAACGTGACACGTGATTTTTATATATTAAGATATTACAAATAGCACATGCATAGCACATCTGCTAAAAATTAAAGTCGACAATTGTACGAAAATTAATAATCATCATGTAAAAGAGATTGAAGAAATAACAAATGATGTATTGTTTCTAAACCCATATACAGGTTTCGTAAAATTTGAAAACGAAACAATGAAGTTAAATGGCACGTATTTAATAAAACACTACAATAATAATATCGAAATAGATGGTAAAAGCTATTTTTCTAAGGTAATAACTGGTAGCAATCCTTTACCAGCAATATTGCAACCAATGGCAAATAATGGTAAAGTAGAAGAAATGTTATCTCTCAAGTCCATAAAAAAACTGCAATTAAATGAAGAAAAAGAAATTTCTTTGCTAAAAACACAAAATTATATTTATTTTTCTGCAAATGTAACCATTATATCAATAATAATAACTGTAGGCATATTTGTATTATTAAAAGCAAAATTAAAAAAACATAGAGTAAATAGAAGACTAAATAAAATAATAACTGGCTGTAATACCACGAAAGTATGCATTGACGATCTACCTAAATTTTGTGAAGATCCTTCGAACGAGGACGCTCGAATTTAAGGGCGGAGGAGTTAACACCAAAATCTAGCTAACACAGCAATAATACAAGCACGGAAACACAAGCGAATAAAAACACAAAGTTCAAATAAAATTAATAAACCAACATTGCTGACGACATGTCTGCATTAATTCAACAACAGGAAACGCAAAATAACAAATTGCGAAAATTAACAACAACACCATAGCAGAGTTACAACGACAGCGCAGCCGAGTTTTATACGGTCACATTGAAGTGCAATGTGACCATAAATTATTGATAGGTATAAAGTAAGATATAATTGTTAGTATTAAGCAGTCGTAAAGTAGAGTTCAATAAAACATAATCAAACTTTAAAAAATTTGTTTTTTTCCACGTTTAAGTGGAAGGATGAATAATTTATATTCTAAGAACCCATGGGTTATCATGTGCAAACATCTTATCCTTAGTAATGTTTGTGTTATTTTCTGTTGAATGCTATTGTTTTGCATGACAATGAATTTTTAGTATGTGCCTGTTTATGTATATGTGTATGTATGTTCAATATATTTGAACATAGGTACATCTAATACTAGCTGACCCCGCATACGTTGTCCTGCGTGAAATTATGTGTTTTGAAAGAAAGTTGAATTTACGTTGTGTTAAAAATCTTTTATTTTAAATTTTTCTAAATTTTTTTCAATGTAACGCAGTTTGATAAACAACATTTTTTGGTTTCTATTCAGGAGCATAAATGTACAGAGAACATGGTTTTCCAACTCGGGAATAATTTGGCAAATTTAGCATAAACTTTCGTGATGAGTTCATATTTCGTTGAAGTAAATTGACAAAAGGCAGGTGGAATTGATATCAAACCACTGGAACCGAAATTTGCCTATTTGCAATTCTTATCGAATACGATGTAAAATGTCTTCGGCAATGTAATTTTGTTCGTATTCCAAAATTGACGCGGATTTGAAGGCTAATATGTCGAAATGACCATCGCGAAAAGTGTGCGAACTTCAGTAGCATGCGAAGTGGCTATTGAATCGTCCACCGTTTCCATTGATTATCATGTTCCAGCAATTGTAATTGCTTGCATGCTTCACAAAAAGTTACACACACTCTACTATTCACAGTGCGCAATGACTCATATGAAATTGAATCACGTACATTTATCAATAGCAACCGGAGGTATTAGCAATCGTCGTTTTTCGGGTGGATTATGTAAATTCGTCCTCAGGAATTAGTTGAGAACACACCTGGATGTCAATCTACTGGTTGGCCTTGCTTTCTGCGTAACTATTTCTTCGGTTCCTTTGGTGCCGTACTTACAAACGTATTTTATAGATTACACCAAACTGCAATACTAAACATTGATATGAGTTTTGAATGTGAATTAGACAATAGTGGAGAATATAGTACGATCCACATGTTGTCAACTTCGATATTCACTAAAACTACTAAAGAGTGGATATCCATCATTTCCAGTTTGCGATTCCGAAAGAAAAGCAAGTGGATAATGTTTCGTGCATTTATCGTTAGACATACAAACCGAGTGGGATTGTGGTGTCCGCAAGGTCCACGAACAATATTGGTTTTCATCACTTCGTTTGATACTGGATCTTTCAGGAATTTCCGCAGAAATGATTTCATCAATTTGATCTGGTGGAACCACTATGCACCATCCAAAGAAGAACATCGTAACTGTTGTTTGAAAAGTCGTGCTATGACAACGTGACGATCGCTTGCTGATTGACCCCGATGCATAATTCCACACGTATGTCATTGCATCTTGGGAGTACTCGTTCATGTGTCTTGGCGTTGATGACAAAAATGACCGATATTAGTGGGACCTCTTCATGGCTTCGTAACAAATTTCAATCTGTAATTGATCACTTCGTTTGAAACACACATACAGTTTTCACTGAATAATTTTCAAATTTTTTTTTAAATAGCCGGAATAAAATAGCAAGCTACCGAAATTGAACGATTCAAATAATTTACAAATCAAAATATTGAAAAACAAGAGAAAAAAGAATTGTATGAAAAAAGTCAATTTTTGTAAATTTTCCATTTTTCGACTTTTTCTTATGAAGTTTTTTTTTATTTCTGAACCTTTCCAGACCCACAGCGAACAACTTCTGAAAATTTAACGAAGATTGGTTTCGCCAATTGAGCATTAGCGTTACTAACAAACAAACATTCATTTTTACTTATATATGTATATACAAAATAAAACGTTTGTATGGGAAAAAGAAAAGGACTGTTTTAAGGGATTTTGCGGCAACTTTCGTAATTTTTTCTTACATAAGAACCTCCTCCTAATAATAACTTTTACAACAAAAAAAAATCAGCCAAATCGGTTCAGCCATTCACGCGTGATGCCGTGACAACGAAAACGGTTTCATTTTTATATATAAGATTAGTGGACTGTATCAATAGTAAGATTTTTCTTATCTTATTTAACATTTGTGAAATATATACAAGTTTTTAAATATTATGTTGTTGTCCGCCCTTTGGTAGCAACGAACATGTTCAATTTTAAACATTCTCCCTGGCGACAAAAGTAACTACAGTTTGTGATCGCGTCATGTTCGCCAACTAAGTGACGTTCACGATGACTATGCGCCTTTCTGTGTTGAACTAATGATAGTTTGCTCATAACTATTTCTGCAACTTCGTTACGAAGGTATCCTGCTGACTTTTCTTCTTTCACATCGGACGACGGTCTACATTTGATGTGACGCTTCTTTTGTTTAATTTAGTATTATCCACTTCACTGCTTTCGTCTTTTGGTGATTGTTGTATTTGATTGGTTGGTATACATGACATCCATTTCTTCTTCATGGCTTTTGAATTCACTACTCCATCTTCCGCTGTCATACCTCCATCGTCAGCGACTTTAATTGTCTTGTCTTCATTTGGCTCTTCATAAGGCGAGTCCAAATCCATTGTTTCACCTGTAAAAAGATAGCCATCTTCTCTACTTTCTCCGAAGTGAGGACTCTCCCGGGGAATAAACTGCCTCTTAAAGTTTTCTCTTCCCGTGGTTGTTATAATCGCTTGTTTAAAATCATTATCCAAAATTTTAGCTCTCACTTGCAATGGTCTTGTAATTTTAAACTCTTTTATTTTTTCTGTGGATTTCCTCTGCATGGAATGTATTGGTATTTTCGATCCTCCCTTCCGTATTTTACCCGTCCATGCATCCTTTCGATGTCAGCGCTCATCACATCAGGCCACTTTATGATGATACCGGCCCATCTCTTCCATATTCAAAGAGCCATGCTGGTGGCGCCACAACTTTACGAACAACTCGACCAAAGCGCACATCATCACGACCACGTCTACAACTACAAAGAACGTAGCCGTCCAAACACCATCTGCGCCGCGTGTATTTGTGAGCCCATCTTGTTCGGTGGCTGCCATACAAATGGGACCCACCTCCACACCATTCACCGGTGCCGGTTGGTGGCGTATGAAGCCGTCAGCGCATGCGCAACTGCCAACCAATTTGCTGGCAGTATCACCGATGCAGGGCTGAAGTGTACAATTCGTCTCCTCCTTGTTGCTGGGAAAAAGTACAATATCGTCATCATCACCATCATCACTAACTGTGTTGTTATAAGCTGGATTACCAGTGATGGCATTTTCGTCACTGCCAGTAGCCATCAACTCAGCTTCGGTCGTGTCGACCTCGTTTATATTCAGCGCAGTTACACTATTTATAGTGCCCTCACCGCTGTCGCTGCGCTCAGTGCTGTTAGCCGTTTCTATGCACTCACTCACCACACCACAATCCACCAATGGCACACATTCACCAGTCACCCAATCCTTGGCGTAGCCCGTATCACAACTACAGTGGTTCAGCGCTATGGAACGTCCATTCAGACAATCCGAAGCACAAGTGGGTATGCATATGCATATGCGCGATAGCTCGACGCGCACTCGCACACCTCATTTTATTCTCGCCTCTTCTGCATTGTTTTCTATGTCAGTAGTATCTGTTATACTGTCAGTTTCTGTTTCTTTTATGTGGTTTAGTGATGTAGTAAAATCTTCTTTCTCTGTTGTTTCTTTTATTATTTTCGCAAATGTTTGTTTTTGAAATGTCGGTTGTTCGTTATCGGCATGTCTCCCAGCGACATGTTTCCATCTGAAAAAACCTTAAGCTTTTTTAAGGTTGAAGTTCTACACGTTGGACTCACTAGTATGCGCAACTAAAAGCTAATTGCCTGTGCTATTTCGGTTTAAAAAATCCCGGTTAAAAAAGAACGTCCGTTCGCGATTATAGTCTTTAATACAATGATAATCTTTATTCCAACAGTTCATTAGTTAGCCTAAATCTTAACCTAACGGCTTAGACTAGAGGTAAGTATGTATACAAAAAAGGGGTAAGTATATAGTTCTAATTCAATTCAGCATCTTAAATTCATTGTAATAGATTATTCTAGTACCTAAGTAGTAGATTATGGTTATACTTGTATATTACAAAATTCGTAAGTATTTTACATAATGTAAAAGATTTTATAATGCATACAATTATTTTAACAAATTAAGTTCCTAAAATATATTTTTTGATTTATAAAGTCGCATGACGCAACATCGGCCACCTTGACAGGATCATAATCCTTCAACTTCGACAGGCAGCAGGGCGAGCTTGTGAATAGGCACACGTCTGCCACTCGCACCTTTCCGTCTCGTCCTTCTACGGTTGCGGCGATTCGTCCTAGTGCCCACTGCTGCGGTGGCGTGTTGTCTTCGTGGACGAGGACGAGATCGCCGGGCTGCAGGTTGCGTTTCGGGTGCAGCCATTTGTTGCGCTGCTGAAGACTGGTAATGTACGTTTTGGACCACTGTCGCCAAAACTGTTGCTTGAGACAGCAAACAAGTTGCCATCTCTCGCAATAGCGAACTCGGTCCGTTGACACTTCTGCCGGTGGTAAGGCTCGGAGGGAGCACCCTATTAATAGGTGTGCTGGAGTCAATGCTTCGCCATCGTTGGGATCCTGGCTTAACGGTGCGAGGGGCCGCGAGTTGAGGATGGCCTCCACTTCGGCTATCAGTGTTCCTAGCTCTTCGGCGGTGAGCAGCACGTTGCCCATTGCGCGCACGGCGAGGTGTTTGGCGGACTGCACTGCCGCCTCCCATAACCCGCCGAAGTGCGGCGCCCTCGGTGGTATAAAGGCGAATTTGAACCCTTCTACGGCGGCGAATTCCAGTACTTCCGGAGACTGGGACAGAAACGCCTCTTTGAGTTCGCGCAACTTGCGATCGGCGCCGACGAAGTTCGTTGCGTTGTCGCTGTATATCGTCTGTGGCATCCCTCGGCGACCAATGAACCTTTTTAGGGCGAGAATAAAGGAATTAGTTGATAAGTCAGAGACTAATTCTAAGTGTACTGCTTTAGACGTGAAACAAACGAAAACTGCGATATAGGTTTTTACGGGTGGTCGACCGCGTATTTTTAATGTGGTATAAATTGGACCACAAAAATCTACGCCACATATAAGAAAGGGTCGTAGCGCTCGAAGCCTTTCGACTGGCAAATTTCCCATTATTTGGGTTTGCAACTTCGGCTTATAATGAAAGCAGTGTGTACAGTTTCTTACGGTTCTACTGCAGGCTTCTCTTGCATTAATCAGCCATATGCGTTCTCGAAGAAGCCCAACCAACGCTTTTGCCCCTGCGTGGTGATTTCGAAAGTGCAGGAACCGTAAATAATTGATAACGAAGTGCGAATTCTTATTTAGTAATAATGGGAATTTGGCATCGTATGGGAGAGGTGCATTTAAAAGGCGACCTCCTACTCGGATTAATTTGAATGAAAGCGACATATCCGAGTACTCATGTAAAAACGGATTCAGTGTTTGCAAGTTTGCGGGTAGCGTGGTGCCTTTCGTGAGTTTTTGGATTTCATTCGCAAATTCCGAATGTTGAATCACCTGAACAATTTTTAAAAAACTTAAGTGTAATTCGTCAGATGTCAGGTGCCTTCCCTCCGTAGGTCGTCTAATCCACCGTAATAGATAGGCAACCACACGAAGCAATTTTTGATGAGAAGAGAATTTTTCGATAAGGTTCAATAGTGAATTCTCTTTCACATTTATGGCTAGTGTGAAAGTATTTTTCTTCTTCTCTAATGCTTCATCGTCTGGGGAAAGCTGGAAGTGAGTGTTAATTGGCCATAAAGCGGGGTCTTCTAGGAGGAACTGTGGACCGCCAAACCATATTGAATTATTCAATTCATCCACGTTGCAACCCCGAGACACTTGATCCGCAGGATTTTGTTTTGTTGGCACATGTCGCCAATTTATATTGTCAGTCCATTCTCGGATTTCAGACACTCTATTTGCAACAAAGGTTTGTAATGACGATGGATGCGTTTTTACCCAATGCAATACGATTTCAGAGTCTGTCCAAAATATAATTTTTTCAAATTGTCGATTCAACATTGGCGCAATTCGTGATCATAATTTGGCAAGAAGATGTGCTGCCGAGAGCTCGAGACGCGGAAGAGACTTGGTCTTCAGCGGAGCCACTCTAGATTTTGCAGTAAGCAGCATACATTTGACACCACTAGCAGATTGGCTTCGTATATATATGCAGCATCCGTACGCTCTTATTGAAGTGTCGGAGAAGCCATGTATTTGGCAGATAGCACTCGACTCTAGATTTACGTATCGAGGAATGCTAATTGATGACAGCTGCAGTAGGTTGGCTTTGAAATTCTGCCAGCTAGTATCAAGACGCAATGGAATCGACTCATCCCAATCTAGTTTTTGGATCCAAAGCTCTTGCAATAAGATTTTTGCTTTGGTAACTAGTGGGGCTAATAATCCAAGAGGATCGAAAAGGCGAGCAGAGACTGATAGTATGTTTCGTTTAGTAGCTCGCAGATCATGAAAATTGGCATCCAAAACAAACCGAAACAAATCCTCTTTCGGCAACCAATGGATTCCTAGTGTTTTAAAGGGTGATTTTTTAAGAGCTTGATAACTTTTTTAAAAAAAAAAACGCATAAAATTTGCAAAATCTCATCGGTTCTTTATTTGAAACGTTAGATTGGTTCATGACATTTACTTTTTGAAGATAATTTCATTTAAATGTTGACCGCGGCTGCGTCTTAGGTGGTCCATTCGGAAAGTCCAATTTTGGGCAACTTTTTCGAGCATTTCGGCCGGAATAGCCCGAATTTCTTCGGAAATGTTGTCTTCCAAAGCTGGAATAGTTGCTGGCTTATTTCTGTAGACTTTAGACTTGACGTAGCCCCACAAAAAATAGTCTAAAGGCGTTAAATCGCATGATCTTGGTGGCCAACTTACGGGTCCATTTCTTGAGATGAATTGTTGTCCGAAGTTTTCCCTCAAAATGGCAATAGAATCGCGAGCTGTGTGGCATGTAGCGCCATCTTGTTGAAACCACATGTCAACCAAGTTCAGTTCTTCCATTTTTGGCAACAAAAAGTTTGTTAGCATCGAACGATAGCGATCGCCATTCACCGTAACGTTGCGTCCAACAGCATCTTTGAAAAAATACGGTCCAATGATTCCACCAGCGTACAAACCACACCAAACAGTGCATTTTTCGGGATGCATGGGCAGTTCTTGAACGGCTTCTGGTTGCTCTTCACCCCAAATGCGGCAATTTTGCTTATTTACGTAGCCATTCAATCCAGAAATGAGCCTCATCGCTCATCGGACACGGACGCGAAACACATTTCGAACCGAACACTGATTTTGGTAATAAAATTCAATGATTTGCAAGCGTTGCTCGTTAGTAAGTCTATTCATGATGAAATGTCAAAGCATACTGAGCATCTTTCTCTTTGACACCATGTCTGACATCCCACGTGATCTGTCAAATACTACTGCATGAAAATCCTAACCTCAAAAAAATCACCCGTTAGTTGAGTTGTTGTCATTGAAGCTTAATGACTTTTCAGTATAATTACTGTCGAAAAATTTAGGGTGGTTCGAAAACCACTTTGTCAAGGTGAATCCGGCCGAGTTTAATATTTTAATTACTTCACTTCTTATAAGATCTAGAGACTCAAAATTTTCAGATCCTGTTAATAAGTCATCAACATAAAAGTCTCTTTTAATGGCCAATGAACCGAGTGGGTATTTAGTTGTATTAGCATCACTGAGCATTTGTAAACACCGTGTTGCGAGAAATGGAGCAGGCGCAGTGCCGTATGTTACGGTGTTAAGACGAAAAATTTGAATTTGCTCAGAAGGATGCTCTCTCCACACAATAAGCTGACAATTTCTGTCTTCTTCATTCATAATTATTTGACGGTACATTTTAGTAATGTCCGCTGTTAGTGCATACTTATGTAAGCGAAAACGAAGAAGAGTTGAATATAATTCTTCTTGGATGGTTGGACCTACCATCAAAAGTTCATTTAATGAAATTTGAGAAGAAGTACGACTCGACGCATCAAAGACAACTCGCAATTTTGTTGTTGTGCTTTCGGGCCTCAAAACACACTGATGCGGAATGAAATAGTGTGGTTCACTCGGGATCTTATTATTTGTTGGGCTCATGTGACCCAGCGCTTTATACTCATTCATGAAGTCCAGATACATTTTACGAAGTTCTGGATCTTTCAATGTTTTCCTCTCCAGGGCCTGAAACCGCCGAACTGCGATTTCATAGGAGTGACCGAGTAACTTACGGTCAGCTTTAAAGGGCATTCTGACTTGAAGCCTTTCTGAAGGTAATACTTCAGTTGTTTTGACGAAAAATTGTTCACATTCATTTTGTTCAGGTGTGAATTTGTTGCCAATTGTTTCTGAAGGAAGTTCCTCCAGAGCCCAGAATTTTTGGACTACTGAATCTATTGACGTTAAGTCTTCTTCAGTTTGGCATAATGTGCTATTTACTTCGGGAGGAGGACTAAGACTGCTGACATATTTGCCAGAAACAATCCATCCCAAAAGAGTTTTCTGTAGCGTTGGTTGATTAGGGCCACTTTTAATTTGACCAACCGCTAATAAATCGAAAAAGGTTTCCGCCCCTAATAACATATCGATCTTTTGAGATTTTTGGAATTCTGGATCCGCCAATTTAATATTGTGCGGAATTTTCCAACCATTAATATTAATGGTATGGTCTGGATGATTAGCCGAAATACATCGCATAATCCAGAATTCCGCCGAAAATTCATAATTATTTACGCGCGATTTCACAAATGCGCTTAATTTGGCCCCAACTTTTGTACTTGAATTACCAATCCCGATAATATTTAAAGTCCTGTTTTGGCGTCGAATCCGCAGTTTTTGGGCCAAATCCTCCGTTATAAAGTTGACTTGACTTCCCGAGTCCAGCAAGGCTCTTGCGGGCAGGTACTCTCCACAGCTTGATCTCACCAGAATAACTGCTGTTGCCAACATTACCCGATCAGGCACACTTATTGTATGCATTGCGTGTGTAGTTGTTGTTGGTTGCGGATGAGGCTCAGCAGCGAAGGATACAGGATACTGGTGCAGTAAGGTGTGGTGGGACCGATTACACACGCGACATCGATCCGCTCTGCATTTGGATACCGTATGTTCCTTACGCAAACAATTTATGCATAAGGGCACTGATTTGACAAACTCAAATCTCTGTTGAACAGAGAGAGTTTTAAAAGTGGGGCAAGCTGTTAAGTAGTGGTCCTTCGATTTACACTGCTGGCATGTTGGCTGCTTTGTATTCGCTGCAACTAAAGCGGATTTAGTTCCATTCATGTGAGGCTGCTTCACGTGGTTCGCGCTGGCTGGCACTATGGGTCTCGTCCTCGAAGATGATGCGCCTTCAGCTGATAGGTGCTGGTACCGTCTATTTAAGATAGCTTCACAATCCTTCCACAATGGTAACTTGTCGTAATCCAGCTGTTCTTCCCACTTTGATCGGGTGGCAGAGTCAACTTTTGTCATGACTATGTGAATAATTATCGCATTTGTGATTTGTTTCTCATCGCCCAGCGATAGCAATGAGTCATATACAGCCGACACTTCATCAATCATCGCGCGCAATGAAGGGGCTGATGGCTTAGGGATAGTTGGCAGCTCAAAAAGTTTTGAAATCGTATTAAAAAAAATCAAACATTTATTGTCATAAACCTTTTTGAGACTTGCCAACGCCTTCGGATAGTTTTCATCCGACATTTGAAACGCTTTTACCGTGCCTAGAGCCTCCCCAGATAGACAATTAACCAGATGGTTAAATTTTTCAATATCTGGGATGTTTGGATCATTGTGAACCAAACTCTCAAACAAACTCATGAAATTTTTAAATTCCGAATATTCTCCCTTGAATTTCGGCAAATTCATTTTTGGGAGCCTTGAGCTGTGAGACGTTACGAACGATGTTTCAGCAATAGATGTTCTATTTTTGGCCAAAATTGTTTTAATTATAGATTTTGTTTCTACAATTATGTCCTCTAACTCCCCTCGGGCCATGTCGTCTTCATCAATCTCTTCAATTTTAGATTGGCATTTCATCAATTTCTCACTATGTGAGTTTAGTATGTCAAGACGACATTCCAATTCGATTGGATCTAATGACATCGTTTTTTCTAGAAGACCCGTTTTTATTCGCAAAATGCTACTTTTCGCCACCGTCCTTTGACGCTTTAATGATTTTAAGTCGATCAACTCCTTACTCGGAGAGAGGTTGGCGGTAGTTGGCTTTGGTTTGCTCATTTTTGCTTGTTAAATTAAATTTCCGGAAAAAAAAACTATACAGGTTGGCAACAGATATATTAGGGATCGATAACGAAAACGAAAAATATATGTATAGCGATTCCGAAATATACGAAAGCCAGACCAATAGCAATAAAGGTTGGCAACAAATATATTTGGAATCGGTTACGAGAACGAGAAAAAATGATATCGATTCCCAAGTATACGAAAGCCGAACCTATGAAGTATGCAAAATAAGCAAAAGCACAATTGAACAGTTCTTGAAAATGTTTTTTTTTTTGTTTTAAGCGAGAAAATTTTCCAAAGAACCGTAAAACTTTATTTCGTTTAAAATTTTAAAAATTTTTTGTCTGCAAGATATAAAATGTCGCACCTTAATGTTCAATTAAGAACGCTACCGCAAATCCCACGATCCCTCTTTCACTTATGTAGATGCATAGATGCATAAATGCTTATGTACATGTGTATGTATATATACGTATGCGAATATTAAAATATAAATATATGCAATAAGAAAATATACGTATGTGAAAAAATGTGAAAAGAGGGAGAGCCAAAAACTGAAAGTGTGCACTTGCTCTTTTTTGTTTTTTAATTTTCGTTTTTTTTTTTTTTTATTCGCACCACTTTCAGTGATTCGCACTCGTTACCTGTTGTGAATGCATAGGCGGTTTGCCTGCGTTCACTTCCCTTTTGCAGAGAATGCAATTGCAGCTCATTCCCACGAAGAGACGGATCTGGCGTCGACGTTAGCAGCGACGGTGTTGTTGACGTTGACTTGGCAGCGGCGAGAATCCGCGTTGACGCAGCAGCGGTGGGACGATGGTGTTGACGTTGACGCAGCAGCGGCGAGAATCCGTTGACGCAGCAGCAGTGGGACGATGGTGTTGACGCAAGCCCGTTCGGTACCGACGTGATGTTCCCACAAATAGTCTAACGTTTTAACGGCCAAAGTTATCGGTTTTTAGTTTTACGGCACTTTTCTTTTAACGGGTTGTACCTCTTTTCCGGCACTTTTTAGCGGCACTCGCGACACTCTTTTTATTTTGCTTATGTTCAGCAACGGCACTTTATGTAGTTTTTAATATAATGCACTAACTGTGTAACCACCTTTAGCAGAAAAATGTAAACGCTTATTTCAATACTGCTTTTATTTTCACACTCCACTGTATGCCGTTTAACCGATTTATCCACCTTTGGTTTCTCTCCTTTTCTTCCTTGTGTTTGCGCACTATTGTATGTATTATATTGTGTTTTCACCACCCACTTCACAAAACGTTTCTCTCAGTTGCTTTTTTTTTTTCAACTTTTAATTTGGTTAATTTGTATTTTATTTTCTTTATGTTTAGATTTACCACTTCGTTTTTATTCACTTCAGTGTGTGTCCATATGTGTGCACTTCGCAATTATTTTACATATATGTATGTATCCACCAAGTGTTATACTATTATATATTTTTCACAAGCCACTGACGGAAAATAGGAAACATATTCTCTTCTCAAGCGGAGCATATAAGAGGTATTCATATGAATTTTTCACTCAACATGAAGTATGATATAACGAACAATTCTGCAGTATTAACTCAAAAATCACGTTTTTTGATTTATGCCGGTCTTGCAGCAAATGAGCGATATGTATATTTTTTAATGTAAAAATTTGTTTTTGAATTTTTTGTATATACATATATGTATGTATATCTATGTAGATATATTTTATTTTTATTTTTAATGTCTTTGTCCAGACATTTATTTTTAGTATTTGTCACTTTAGTCACTTGCACTCGACCGAAACCGAAAGAAATTAAAAATTCACAGGCAATTGCTCACGCGTTAGAAATTAAATTAATACGTATTACTTTTTTCGAAAATTATTTACAGCCACGCACTGAGTCCCTGCTCGGGCGCCATGAAAAAACCTTAAGCTTTTTTAAGGTTGAAGTTCTACACGTTGGACTCACTAGTATGCGCAACTAAAAGCTAATTGCCTGTGCTATTTCGGTTTAAAAAATCCCGGTTAAAAAAGAACGTCCGTTCGCGATTATAGTCTTTAATACAATGATAATCTTTATTCCAACAGTTCATTAGTTAGCCTAAATCTTAACCTAACGGCTTAGACTAGAGGTAAGTATGTATACAAAAAAGGGGTAAGTATATAGTTCTAATTCAATTCAGCATCTTAAATTCATTGTAATAGATTATTCTAGTACCTAAGTAGTAGATTATGGTTATACTTGTATATTACAAAATTCGTAAGTATTTTACATAATGTAAAAGATTTTATAATGCATACAATTATTTTAACAAAATAAGTTCTTAAAATATATTTTTTGATTTATAAAGTCGCATGACGCAACACCATCGCTAGTATTGTACGCAAATGTGGTAGCGGTGCTGAAAGTACTTCCTCCACTTTTGTCAGCGAAACTCTGACTGAGAATGAATCCAGTTTTGGTCGTAGACGTTTTATCAAACAAACTTGGATGTGTGTCTCCGAAAGCAGACTTAACATCAAATTTCCTTGGTAGTTGCTGTTTATGCTTTTCATATCTTATGAAAATTATTGCTCTTTTTAACATATACACTGTTATCAGGTGACTAACCATTATTTTGGCATCTAATTGTAAACACGAATTTAAATAGCTCAGCTGTTTAGAGTCGCTAATGTCTTTTTTATGGAAATACTTCTCGAAGAGCTCTTTAAATGGTGGGTCGATTTAAAAATCGCCCATTGCTCTATGAAAATCATATTCTAGGGATCAAAATAAGATACTTTGCCGAAGCAACCATACCTATGAAACGAATTCTGATGTCCCCCAATTTGGGTCGAACTTTTGGGTAGGGGCAAATTTTGAAAAATCCCACTTTGACCCATTTAGAGTGCTCCAATCGAGTCCAAATGTATGACCGATCCCCACTAACTTTGGACGGCCTTCCACCCATGCCAGTGGCACACCCCCTGGAACTCCCCTGGGGGGTTCCCCATACAATCATTTCAAAAAATCACCATTTTTGGTGATTTACATGAAAAAATCAGCTAAATTGCTATGTTTTTTCTTTATTTTTATTTATTTATTTATAATAATATCTATTTTTTCTCTTAAGAAATTTATTTAGTCAAAACATATGTAAATGAAAAAATTAATTTAAGTGAGTTATAGAAGAGAAATTAAAAAAAATTATTGTTTGAAGTCTTTTTTACTTTCAAGTCTGAGCAATTTCGCACGGCTCTCTAATGTCGTCGCCATAACAGCCTCTACATTTTGGAAACGCTAGCTAGCAATTGAACATGTCGTTCCGTTCCTTGTATGTGGGATGGAATTTTTGTATCATTAAACGGTGGATCATCTTGATTTAAATATTCTTTCAATGTATCGTACGGTGAATGGTGGTTCAAATACGATATTTATATCATTCAAATTGATCATTTCCGTATAACTTGTGCAATTAAAGTTTATATCTGGTTTTTTATAAACTCTCAGTTCCATTGTCTCGTCAACATCGGTTCGATAGCGTAGAAATCATCAAACAACATTGATAACAAGATATTTTCCGAATGCGCATAATATGAATTATCATTAATTACTTGATTGATAATTCTAGAAATTGTGACCAACCAATGAACTTGAAAAATAATGCACTGCCGTACACGACAGAGCTGTAATACTTGATACTGAAGTACATTGGCACATAACATTTAATTATAAATTCAACCAGAATTCTTAAATTTGCATCTGGATTTTCCGTTGTCACATATAATCGCAATAATATAGCGGCCTTGGTTAGCCACCAAGAATGTACAATTTTCCCTGGTTTGATGTTAGCCAGATCCACCGGAACCACGCCGCTAGAAATTGCATGGGCCATGTCGTATAAGTACTTCGAATCGGTTGAAAATTCTTTTTTTTCTGGAGCAGGGGGCATATTTTGCAACTTAATTTTCTTGAAGCTGTCCACCACGTAAAAATATATAATAATAAAATAATTAAAAATGGTTGACAATTATAATAAATGAGTGATAGCAATAACTTACCGGAAGAGTTTCACAAGTTTCGATTTGACGGCTTAGTTTTCCGGTTGCCGATCTTGGTCCAGTGCCGGTTGATTTATCCAAAGCTTCAAACAAATGCCGAAACGGAAGTGCGTTGAAGTGTAGAAGGCAAACAAACCAATGCAATGGTATTTTTAACAGCAATTCGAATCATCGTATAATTCCACGGTGTGGGCCAGTGTTTGTTGGCTCACCCTCAGTGCAAATTCCAATGAATGTATCCAGTGATATATTTTTATCGTTGAAAAAACCATTTAATTTGGTTGTTTTGTATTCAGCGGTTTCATGTTCCAGTCTTACGTAACCAATCAATTCAGAATTGGGTTCCCTCAAAATAACAAGATGAGGTTCTTTTACTATCCTAGTATGATACTTCTCATCAATTTTATCTATCGTTAAAGTATCATCTTTTCTGCCATCGAATGAAAACGCTAACAAATTGGTATCATCTAACCGTTTGCGAAGCACTTCTTGTCTGCATTTCTCTTTTTCTCTGCGAACTTTTGATTTATCCATGATGAGAGGTTTCCCATGCTTATCTTCAATTTTAAAATCTTGCAAAAGAGCGGTTCCCAATGCTGATGCTACTCTGTCAGGCACACCAAATCTGTCACATACCAAGGCAAAGTTAAAACAATTGTATCTCTCTGTGTATTGTGAATTTGTGCTTCTATCCATATCTTCTTGAACCGGTGGCGGTGCGTATGTTGAATCATCGGGATCTTGGTATGTTGGCATTAATGACATAGACGTTGCTCCTTGCTCTTCAGTTTCCATTATAAATGCATTCATTGTTAGTCTTCTCTGATTATGTTGATCGTGCATGAACTCTTTGAGGCGTTCGGGAACCCAGCCGCATGTACATGGAGCTGCCTTCAAATCGCATTTACATGTTCCAATGTAAAAAATTGTTTCCAGAGATTTTACATACTCTGTAAATTGTTGGGTGTTGTTTCTTCTCTTGATTTGCTCTTGATACTTGTCAAGCAATTTATTCAATTTTTTAGATACACTTTTTTTCAGCATTATTTCCATACCAAGTTTTTCCCAAATTCCAATCAACTTATCTTGTACTTGAATAGTGAATGATTTATGGGAAAACTTTTTTTGTTCTGTTTTAGCACGTTCGCTTAAGTAAAAATAATATCTAAAGATATCCAGATGAGTTGGTAAATTAAGATCAGTCAAATCAGTAGACACACCAAAAACAGTAACATCATGCTTGGGTATATGACTCACTGGGTTTTCGATAGTTGTTGATGTAGTTGCTTCATCTTGCGGTGTAGAGGATGGTGGATTCATTGTAAACTTTTTGAGGTAATAAGGATGAAATGGTAATTGTAAAGTAAGACGCGTAGGGTTTCGGTTGTTAAATAGAACTCAGCTCTGGTTGCCCAGAGCTCCTTTATTTATAGCATTCCTTATCCCAATTTATGTATGCACCACATGCTGAGTGCATACACACATCTTAACACTAATCTACTGTACATACCGTTAGTTTAAGATCATTTGCGATCTTCAGGGCAAACATTATTGTTTCTTGTCTATTGTTAGTTTAGGATCATTTGCGATCTCAAGGGCAGACAATGCTTTACATTGCATACATTAAATACTAAGGTCACTAATCAATATACCCGAAATGAACATTTATTACATTGTTGATAGAAATGGGTATTTGTAAATACATATCTACGTTTTAGACTAGATTCGTATGCGCTGGCGATAATGAACATAAATATATGAACTATGATTTTTGTATCCTTACAAAAATATCTTCATTAAAATTAATTAATTTCTTTTCTATAACTCACTTAAATTAATTTTTTTAATTTACATATGTTCTGACTAAATAAATTTCTTAAGAGAAAAAATAGATATTATTATAAATAAATAAATAAAAATAAAGAAAAAACATAGCAATTTAGCTGATTTTTTCATGTAAATCACCAAAAATGGTGATTTTTTGAAATGATTGTATGGGGAACCCCCCAGGGGAGTTCCAGGGGGTGTGCCACTGGCATGGGTGGAAGGCCGTCCAAAGTTAGTGGGGATCGGTCATACATTTGGACTCGATTGGAGCACTCTAAATGGGTCAAAGTGGGATTTTTCAAAATTTGCCCCTACCCAAAAGTTCGACCCAAATTGGGGGACATCAGAATTCGTTTCAGAGGTATAGTTCCTTCGTCAAAGTATCTTATTTTGATCCCTAGAATATGGGCAATTTTTTTGCCTCCCCACAAATCGACCGGGCCTAACGTATATATATGTCATTTCATCTGTACGTTTCTCCACGAGATTCCATAAATTTTGTATACGATTTGCATACCTTTCAAGTGCAGCTTCGACGGCAATATATGTATATATTTGATTTTGCCTCTTCAATAACAAATCTAATTTTTTCTGATATTTTTTTAATTGTTTGCAATTAAAGATCTATTCCGTTTTCGGTTAGACTATACGCTTTTGCCTCTGTATAATCTAGATTTATTTTCTCAAATCTAATGTCTTCTACGCCCAGCTTCTTCTCAAAAGTGATCCTTTCTACGCGTAGATCGCCTTTCCTTTGTACCATGTCCGCAGTGTTCGACATTTCAACTATTTTTTATAATGAACTGTTTTTATTCTTTAAAAAAAACGTTGGAAGTAATTGTTTTGGTCGCCCGGTTGACCTGGCTGTGCCTCGATTCACAGCCGCTGCAAACAAATGTCACTCCAGTCTGCAATCTTTCGAGAAATTAAGCAATGGCCAAAGTGTTGCAGCAATGCAAATTAATAGTTTGGGATGAGTGCACAATGGCACACAAAAAAATGTTTAGAATCATTAGACCGCACTTTGCAAGATTTGCGAAAGAACCAAAACCGGTTTGGTAGAGCAGTGTTATTATTGGCAGGTGATTTTTGGCAAACATTACCAATAACACCACGACCAATGCCAGTCGACGAATTTAATACATGCTTGAAGTCATCCATTTTATGGAAATATGCTAAAACGCTCAAATTAAGTATGAACATGGGAGTCGAACTGCAGAATGACCAATCTGGAGAAACTTTTTCAATTACTCGATATTGGTAATGACTTCATCGCCTGGATAAATTACGTTCCTACCAATTTCTTTCACTTTATGAAATCTAAGACAGAACTGATAAGGTTTTCCCAAATATTGCACAAAATTATAAAGATCATGTTTGGACTGCAAAAAACATTGATATCAATGAAATGAATTTTCAAGTTCAAAATAAGATAACTGGTGAATTGGTTACTTACAAATCGATTGCTTCAGTCACTAATCAAGGTGGCGTTGTTAACTTTTCAACGGAATTCTTAAATTCGCTGGAATTACCCGGTTTACCACCTCATAATCTGCAATTAAAAATCGGGATCGGTAATTTGCAGTGCGGCTAGCATTTGCAATGTCGATAAATAAATCACAAGGTCAGTCGCTAAGTGTTTGCGGCATTAATCTTGAAAATTCATTTTTTTCACATGGCCAGTTATATGTTCCCGTGTCGAGATACGAACAACACTATTTATACACATGTATACACGCCAGAAAATAAAACTAAGAATATTGTGTATTACAATGCATTAGTATAATAAACACTTTGTTTTTGGAATAATTTTGATTTATTAATATAACAATTAGAATTCAATAATCACAGCTAAGAAGACAGAACATTGTCTGCCGGGTCAGCTATACTTAATAAAGAAATTACTTCATTCAGATAAAAAGGTAACAGATATTTCTTGATTATAGGGCGGTACGAAGTTCGCCGGGTTAGCTAGTTTATGTATATAAATGCTTGCTCGACTAATACGTGATTGTTTTTACATGGAAGTTGAAATGTGTTTCACTCTCATAACATCTACCTTTGAAATATGAAATCGGCATTTCCATATATTAGTATTTTATTTTGACAAGACCAATAAAAATGGTAGATTACCATTAAATCCTAGTGAATTCCTATATATGCAAAATAGTATCCTATAACTACAGGAAAAGTGTTGAAGTAAAGAAAGAGCGACCCTTTGTACTAATGAATATGTTTATGCTGAATTAATGAATAAATATGTCCTCTCTCTTCCGGTTTTTATTTCACGCTAAACAGGTTGTTTTATTCCACTGTGTTAAATTATATCACAACTTTAACAAAGACCTCTCTCGACAAACAAAAACCAATAAGTCACTAATTATCCCCGTCCTACTGTACGAGTTTTCGAGAGAAAAGTTCTGCGAAAGATTTTTGGTTCTTTGCGCATTGGCCATGGCGAATATCGCATTCAATGAAACGATGAGCTGTAAGAAATATATGACGCCGGAGGAAGCAGAGGAAGAGGAAGACCTCCACTCCGTTAGAAGGACCAAGTGGGGAAAGACCTGACTTCGCTTGGAATATCCAATTGGCACCACTTAGCAAAAAAAAAAAAACTCGGCTATAATGTTAACTCGGCTATAATCGCGTAAGCGGTGTCTACGCCGGTAAAGAAGAAGGAAACGTTTAATGTTACACCAGTCAAATATAATCATTGAAATTTATTATTAGACCCATTATTAGCTAGTTGTAGAAACCAGTGTTTGAAAAACTACGCTACTCCCGTAGCATTTCATTTTGTTATCACTACAGCTCTCACTTTGTCAGGAGCCATAGCATTGCCATAGTATAACAGTAAAAGTATGTGCTCTGCTCTGCTCCGAGTTTTGTTAGGTAAAACACTCACTATAGGTGAAGCGAGTTCAAAAAATGAAGTGCTGTGCTGTGCTCTGGTGTAGCGGTAGCAAAAAATTGGGAGCGGTAGTAGAGCAGAGCTAAAATTAAAATTTTCATTTGCTACTGCTCCGCATGTGTTTGTTGTTTTTTCTTTTTTGCTATTTTCTGTCATTATTTGAATTAATTGAATAATTCAACCAAAAAAATGTTATACAAATCATTTTGGCACTTGTGACGTCAAGTGACTTTATAAATCTAAAATCAAATATTTTAAGAAATAAATTAATAAAATGTTTTTTATATTATGTAAAATATTTACATATGCCTATTACCGAAAACATCATATTGGGTTGTCAAAAAAGTCCTGCGGTATTTTTATTGAATCAATTCGTGTGGCACCCATATATCGAGCTTCTTAGTGACTCCAATTTGAAGGTTTATAACGGTTATAGTAGTCATCAAACCGTTATAAGCCGGTCTCTTTCGACCAATTCAGCGATTTTATCGCAATTTTCGACGACAGGCCTTCCCGAGCATGACGCATCTTCGACCACCTCTGTACCAGAACGAAAACGTTGAAACCATCGTTGTGCGGTGGAAATGGAAACTGTATCGGGTCCATAAACTGTACAAATTTTATTGGTGGCTTGAGATGCATTTTTGCCTTTATCGTAGTAGTACTGTAAAATATGCCGTATTTTCTCTTTATTTTGACCCTTGTTTGCGACGCTATAACTCACGAACGACTTAAAAGAAACGACAATCAATCAATCACGTGTTAGCGCGTGAAATGAGCTTTCCAAAAAGGTATAGCATGACCCGATGCGACGAATAAAACTAGAACTACGCGCTTTCAGCGCCAACTAGAGAAAATACATGACCTTTTTGACAACCTAGTATATTAAAAATGTATTACGATACTCAATTACTATGAATTTTCGAGATTAATTTTAACAACACTACATATTTTAACCAGCAGTAGTTAGTAACAAGAGTAAAATTGTAATAAGTCATGAAAATTTCCGTCAGTTTACGGCATTTTTTTATCACTCCTTATTTATAAAAATAGATTCCGTTAGACAAATGCAAAGTATTTGCACACATTTCGTAAATAGCCATTTTGTTCTTAACAAAGTCCGCAAGCAGTTGGGTGATTTAGGTAATACGGACATGCTTGCAATTTAAAAACAATAACGAAAATAGTTTTACTAAAACTTGTTTTTTTGCAGAGAGATAGATAAGGCAAGAATAATACTTTCAGTTTTAGTATCAATCAATTAAAACCTGGTTTTTATTTGTATTGAATAGATATGGGAAAGGGTAGGCACTGCGACCCGAAGACTCGAAACTTATTAAATATTATATATGTATATAATATTATATTACAATGAAGGCAACAGATTATGTTGCAATACTACAAGAATGTATGCCAGGGTACGCTGAAGAGAATACGAGGTTTGACAATTAAGTAATGAGACTGATTTTATTGCCGCGCTTGTGGTAAACTTGTGACCTTGAAATTCCCTTTCTCTCTTTCCGGCATCCCTCCCCTCTCCACTGATATACTTGTATGTACCATTGATATATTTGTATGTACCCTCTAGCTTGTTTAGTTCGCCTGCTGCGTCAAATTGAGTAGACGTGTGTTTGTAGTGCTTGTCACGAAAATGGAAAAACGAAATCAAGAGCAACCCGTCGCGATAAAATATTGCGCCAGATTGGGCGAAAGAGCGTCGGAAACGTACGCTAAAATTGTAAGAATGTATAGGATAGTGCTCTTACTCGTGCCCAAAGCTCAATGGTTGTCTCGGCGCGCCCCCCGCCCGAAAAAAGCTCGCATGAGCAAGTCGAAGGTGATATGTTGATTATTGCCTTTTTCGATAGAAGTGAAATTGTTCACAAAGAATTCGTTCCACCGGGGAAAACTGTGAATCAAGTCTACTACTGCCAAGTACTCGAAAGATTGCGAAAACGAGTCAACAGGGTGCGCCCAGACATCGCTCGCGCCACACCGCCCTCAGCGTGTCCCAATATTTGACCTTTAAAGGGATTGCCGACATGTCACCCTGTGACATTTTTAGTTTCCTAAAACAAAATCGGTGGTCAAAGGAACCCATTTTGAGTCGATTGCGGACGTCCAGGCGTTCCAGAAATGTTACGAAGCATGGAAAACGCGCTGAAATTTCTGTATAGCTGCCCAAGGGGACTACTTTAAAGGGGATGACTGAGTTGTAGAATAATTTTCAAATATACGGTTTTTATGGAATCAGTCTCATTACTTAATTGTCATACCTCGTATGTCACTAAGGTGGATATTTAGGCAGGAAACGACCCTAAACACACCGCTTAGCGTACAAAAGAGTAGTTTAGGGTCAATAATATCAATGTAAATACACAAGTATATATATGTATATGATACAAACCCCATTGAAAAAAAAAAAACAAACAAATGTGCGACCGCTTGGTCTTTTAACATGATATCGAAACGATTAATGACCAAAGCAAATATATACGTATGTACATATTTATGTATGTATATAAATATATGTCGTATCAAACCTAAGTATATAAAATGCATATTTAGGTAGTAATATAAATATTTGCGAAGTTTTTATGGAATTCATCATAAAATAGGTAAATTTTACCATAACTATGTTGATCTTATGTACTTAGTATATGCTTTGATACCAAATGTATACGGATCATATATAAATTATATGCCGAGTCGGTTGCGCATAGGAAATAAACGAATCTGTAAATTTGTTTACATTGGAATTAGCATTATTTTTCTCATTTAACAATGAAAATGCTCAATTCTGCTATTTTCGTGGTGAAACACGCTTATAATTTGTCTGTGGTGAGACTCTTCCATCTCTGCCGAGTACCCCTTCGAAAAGTTACGATATTTGAAACGTGAACCTTCTTTATTATAAAAGTTCTCTGATATATGCATATGTATGTAATTATGTACACTCAATGCTTCATGCGAAAAATCCGTTCACACGGACAACCAATGGCGAGACGCGTTTTTTGCTTTCATGTCACTGAGTCAATCTGTCGACACAGCATTGTGTTGTTGGTAGAAAATCCGAGCTGTGCCGAAAAAATAAGCAAACGATCGTCTATTGTTACCGCTTCCCTTGCCGCTCTAACAGCTTCGCCAACAAACTTGCGTAAATATGTATGAATATAAACGTATGAGTCTGCATACATATCGACGAAGATTTTTGCGAGCCATGGAAAAAAAAATAAATCGACAACAGTATGTTGCCACTTTTGTCACTTCTTTCTGTGTTTTGCGAGTTTGCGGGGTTCATACTTTTCCCTTCTAGCAAAATATCAGAAATTGTTCAATTTATGATTTTTAGCTTTTGCCATCCTTGCGAAAAGACGCTTGTAAGCAAAGGCATGCTTGAGGAGATGACACCATTTGCTTTTATGAATGAAGCGAGTTGGCCGGTTGAAAGTGCGCTTGCGTTCATGAATGAAAATCTTGTTGTTGTGTGTTTTTCTACAAATTTGGGCATCGACTATTTGGCTGCCATGACTATTGGCTTGTGACGCTGCTGATGCTACCAGAGAACATATATTTATAGAGAAGGTCCACCGCGTTGCCAAATTTAGGGATATTTCAATTTTGGGACATTTAATGTTTTGGATGAGCGTGTTTCACCACTTAACATCATGGGCACGACAATAACAGAACTGAGTAGTTGTTAGAGCCAATGGGAAAAAATATGTTTATATATATATATAAGAGAGCCAATGTACGTTAAAGCTAATGTAAACATACATATATATTAAATTTATATGCAGGTGTTTTCTGGTTGGTGGAAAAGTTCTTGTATTCTATGTATGTATGTGTGTATTATATGCAAGTATTTGGATTTCTTCTAATCCTAATATATGTAGATTTATTGTTTATTTAATAGAAATAGGTTGATTGTTTATTGTTTATTAATAATAGAAAAAGGATTATACAATAAATGTAGTCTTATTAATTGGTGTGGAACTTAGCACGTCGTTATACTTTGGCTGTCGCGGTTTAACTATGTCTCTTCTTGCCGGTTTTTCTAATCTTCCTCTACTTCAAATGCCCATTCACCATAGATTCCCACATTCGGTCATTTTGACTAAGTATCCGTCTCGGATGCTTCGTTGCTATCTGCGTCGCTTCATATATTCTACGCAAGTCGTTGTATTTTTTGGACCATCGCCACTGCTTATCTTCTGAACGTCATATGAATTGTAGTGCTTGACCTTAATGATTTGATAGGGACCCAAAAATTTTGGATTCAGCTTAAGGTTACTACCAAACTGCGTTCTCTTTATAGTTACATGTTCTCCGATTTTATACTGTCGTGCTGCTTTACGCCGTAGATTATATGTCTTCTTGTTTTCGTTTTGTACCTTCAAAATAGTTGTTTTTGCCTTTGCTCGTAAGTCATCTCGATTGCCATAAAACGTGGTTAAAAATTCTTTGCTGATACAGTCTCGTAACTGAATATCTTCTCGAGTTCGCATCTTTGTACCAATCAATAATTCAAAAGGAGTAGCGTCTATGCTTCTGCAGAATGTTGAGTTGATCGCCTGCTGTACTTTACTAACGTGCTTATACCACTTAGATGGATCGTTGATGTTTAGCTTAGAGAGGACTGAGATAATGACTGCATTCAGTCTCTCCACGTGACCATTAACTCGTGGTAAACCTGTTGTCATCTTAACCAACTTGATACCTTCGTCATCGCAGTATTTAATAAAGTCTTGAGAGGTAAAAGCAGAACCTCTGTCAAATATAATATACGCTGGATTGCCAAACAATGAACTTTGATTGCTAAGCCGTGTAATTACTTCTTTCGGCGTGGTTGACTTCGTTGGATATAACCAGCAAAACTTAGTAAAAGAGTCTCTAACGGCTAAAATGTGTTTATAGTCTTTATGTGTTGAATCTAATGGACCCAAGAAATCAATATGGTAAGTATATAATGGAACGTCTTCTTTTTTTAGGGGATGCAAAAACCCTTCCTGTTTGCCTCGTTTACGGTTACTCATGATACAGGGTATGCAGCATTCGATGTACTGCTTAATTTTGTCTTCCAATTGTGGGATATAATAAGATCTACAAATCAATTCTTTTGTTTTCTTTGCTGCAAAATGACCTCTGTCGTGCGCATTGCTAACGATCTGCCTTTGCATTGCTTTTGGAACTACTAGCAACTCATCGTCGTTTACTAGTTTGTATAAAATATCACCTCTAAGAGAATAATTCTCGTATGTTTTTGTTTCATCGCTGATAATTTCTTTAATAGCTTTTAATTTTTCGTCGTTTGCTTGTGCCCTACCAATGCCAACACAAGCGTCATCTTTAGTTATCGTCAATATCGGGTATCTGCTGAGCGCGTCGGCATACTGCATACGCCGTCCAGCACGATGCTCAACAGTATAGTCGAACTATTGTAATAAAAGAACCCAACGTGCTACCCTCGTGCACAAATTCTGCTTTTCTAATGTTTTCGTAAAAGCGTTGCAGTCGGTTACTAGCTTAAAATGTGTTCCCAACAAGTAAACTCGGAATTTTTTCAGAGCTTCAATCACCGCCAATATTTCTAATTCATAGCTAGTATACTTTCGCTGTGTATCTGTCGTCTTTTTGCTCATAAAATATACTGGGTGTAACTGGGAGTCGTCTGGTAATTTCTGCAATAAAACTGCACCGCATCCATCTATTGAAGCGTCTGTATGCACCTCAGTTTCGTACGATTGGTTGTATATGTTTAGTACTGGATTCTCAGTTAAAAGTTTCTTCAGAAGATTGATTGCGGCTTCTTCTTGTATACCAATTACAAACTTTACGTTACTTTTAGTTAAATTCGACAACGGCTTTGAAATTACTGTGTAGTTTAGGATAAACTTTCTGAAGTAACCGGTTAAGCCCAAAAAACTTTCTAACTGCTTCAACGTCTGTGGAGTTCTAAATCTAATTACTGCATCAATTTTCTCTGTAGATAGGTACACTTTTTGATTCTCAATGATATGACCAAAAACTAAATTTTTTCAAATTTAATTCTAAGCCATAGTCTTTACATACGTTGATGACTTCTTTGAGATTTTTTACAGCTTCGTTTCCGTCCTTAGAAGGTATAATAACATCGTCAACGTAAGGCAAAGCAATACCTTTACACGACAGATGCCTGAAAATAGCGTTTACATGACGTTGAAACACGCCTGGTGAGATTGACAGCCCAAACCGCACCTTCAGAAATTGATATTGGCCGTTTTGCGTAACAAACGACGTATACTTTCGGCTTGACTCTGCAACAGGCACGTGGAAAAACCAGTTTTTGAGGTCAATGGTACTAAATCTCTTGCCGCTTGTAGTCTGTCTA
This sequence comes from Bactrocera zonata, assembly GCA_037783105.1. Classification (NCBI taxonomy): domain Eukaryota; kingdom Metazoa; phylum Arthropoda; class Insecta; order Diptera; family Tephritidae; genus Bactrocera; species Bactrocera zonata. The sequence goes on along the minus strand of JBAWJQ010006655.1, from coordinate 91,277 downwards.
ACTGGTCTTCAATTAATGGTAAAGGGAAACGATCTTTAACAATTATCTTATTGATTGCGGAGAACCGTCACGTTTTTTAATAAGAACTATTGGGCTAGTAAACTCAGAGTTCGATTCTTCAATAATATCATTTTTTAGCCACTCATCGATTTGATCGTCAGATGACGCCATTCTACGTGATCGCGAAAATATTGGTAAATCGTCTTTTAAATAATACGCATTTCAATGTTTGTTGTTTTAGACTTTAAGGGTTTATAATTTGAAATAAGTTCAAACACTTCCTGCTTGGCCGATGCACTCACGGCATCGCCTATGTCAATATGCTCATTCTCATCAGCCACGTCAATATTAAGCACTAACAGTTCTTCATGTTGACTTGTATCTAAAAGTTTTCTTATCTTTAAACCAGATGGATTTATTAAAATTTTGGCCTTTAAACAAAAATCCGCACCTATTATTACATTTACATCAAGGTGATTTGACATAAAAAAGTAAGTCAAATTTTTCATTGTCTTCTACAATGGTTTGCATTAATTGACCAAACCTGTCAATTGTACTGAGCAACTGTTCAACCGTGGATTAATTAATTGATTATAAATTTCACTGCTCACAATATTCGCACTACTGCCTGTATCAAACAGAGCAATTTTTTGCAATATGGCTATACGAATTACAATCAAAACATTTTCTACCCTTCTCTTTATTTTGGCAATTCTTTGATACGTGTCCCTTTTCACCACAATTAAAACAAAGCAATTCTTTTAACTTCTTCTTTGAAATGTCCTCTACCCGCACTATAGTCTCACTCTTCTCTTTTTCGCTCACTATTTTGTACACTCTCAATTTTTCTTTGAATTCAGTCATATTTTTGGCATTATACATAATTGTTTTATTTGTTGCTTTACCGTCTATCACATATTGCATTAGAGCATCGTCGTCAATATGGCCTCTTGACGAAATGTCTTTCAAACGATAAAAAAATTCAAAAACATCTTCGGCTTTACCTCGTTTGCTGTGAGCGAGCAATTCGTGTATCTGCTTGCTGTTTACAGTGGACTTGAATTCTGTTAGCAGCGCTGTTTTCAACGCATTCCATGAATTCGTTCGCTACTACTACTACAAATAATTTCGCAATTCCCTTCAATGCCTTTTTTGCGAAAATAAACTTTTGAAAATTATCCCATCGCATTAATTCGGATTGTTCTTCGTATTTATTTACCCACACTTCAATAGGCATAGAATTAGTACCATCAAAGTTACGAATGCTGTCTTCTACGTCGCGAAAGTTTGTTTCAAAGCGTGCCGTTGTCATTCTATCGCTTTCGTTCTGCTCACAACGTTCTCGTCTAACTCTGTCGCCTCTGTCGTCGTTGACGCTTGCGCTATATCGTGTTGCTCTGTCTTGAACTTGCCTCTTTGGCGTTGAACGTTGGTTTGCTGTGACTGAGTGATTTGTACTTCTTACATCTTCGTATGCCTCGTTGTCGGTTTCGTCATCCGACTCGTCGTTTGAAGCATCGTCGTCATTTACGTCGTATTTCAACAAATTGCCCTCTTGAAAGTTACGAAAAATATTACCAGCCAATTGTTCACCATTATGCCTCATGCCCAAGACATTGCAAATCGACATCAGATCTGCTTGAGTTAAATTGTTCTCAATGTACTTCATTTTTTCGACATACTCCGCGATCTGCTCGGCGAAATTAAAACCAATAAACTCGCGCAATCGCTTTCGATTATTTCGGTCACCGTCGCACCCGAACACAAATTTATGCAAAGCTACTTAGCTTAGTTTTTTACACAAACGCTGATTTCCACAAATTACATCATTTAAACAAGCCATTTTTCCACACAAACACGGGCGAGCCCGCAAAATGTAGGTTTATTGTTTATTTAATAGAAATAGATTTATTGTTTATTAATGATAGAAAAAGGATTATACAATAAATGTAGTCTTATTAATTGGTGTGGAACTTAGCACGTCGTTATACTTTGGCTGTCGCGGTTTAACTATATCTCTTCTTGCCGGTTTTTCTAATCTTCCTCTTCTTCAAATGCCCATTCACCATAGATTCCCACATATATTTGGGTGGGGAAATTGCGCCAAAAACGAAAGTTGAAAAAGAAATCGTCAACGGAGTTTTAGTTCTAATAGAATTTCGTCGTGAAAAGTTTAGCTCGGTCGCCAATTCGTTTTTAAAGTGTTTTAAAAGTGTCGCGTTCGCGAGTGTGAAACAGAATCTTCCGGGAGATTCTTCTCATTTCCAAAAAGAGAGGAGGAGTTCCTGAAGTGGGTGGAAAATTTACGAATCCCACCAACGCAGGATTTACCCACCCGCAATGCATTTGTTTGCATTAAGCACTTTGAACAAAGTGCTGTGGGTGTGAAAAAGTTGAAGGCACATGCTGTGCCCACTCTAAATCTTGGTAAGTGATGTTTTTTTAATTTAAAAAGTGCATGAGTTTTAATTTGTACATAGATACATACATATGTATAAGTACATATCGCTCATTCAAATGAAAAGTGTCATACATAAGTTGTTTTTAAGAATATGGAAAACAGCATAAGCTTATTGAATAAACTAGTGAAGTGTAGTAAAATATTTTATTTGGCATAAACGTTGTTTGTGAAAAATAAAAAGAAATTTTGATGCCATGAAAACTTAATTTTTATTGTAAAATATCTCCTGTTCGACATAAAACTTCTGTGTTCATGTAAATGAGCGATATATGTACATATCATCACCTGAAATGCAAAATAACGTATCATCAAAAAATTCTGAGTGTCTTACTGATTACGCTTCACTACTTCAAATTACATACATAATATTACATATTTTCAACATTTTCTGGTTCTGAGGACAAATATAAACCAGTTTTAACCAATATTAAAATTTTGTTTCACTCATGTTCCATTTTATTTCGTGTTTCATTCATGCCACTGTAAGTTTCCGAAAATGTTATTAAGTTATTTTGCATTTCAGGTGACGATATCTAAGTGCATACATACATATCAACATACATAAGTGTACATAGTAATAGAAGTATTTTAAACTCATTAGTTATGATGCAACTAAAATTTATAAATAAAAATAAATATTTTTCTAGACATATAAAGAATATGCTAATATTTTCAAAATTAAAAAAAAAACATAAAATGTCAAATGGAATAAATTCTGTTTGAATTGTAATATCAAACTGTTTAATTTGTATGAACAAACTTTAAACTTAAATCAGATTCTTTAGATTCTTACCACTGGATCGTTTCTAAGCTGAGAAATATTTTATTCTAATTTTATTTTAAATTTTCAAAGCTTTATATACTATTTTTCAAAATAACCTATATAATTAATTTATGTGCATGTGTGCAGGGGAGCGTGGATCCGCGCCTGCATGTGTGTATGTATGTTACCTATTGTTTTAACATACATATGCTGTGTGAACTTGGATTTTTTTTCATGTGCGTACATTTACAAACATTGTTTTGCATGACAATGCATTTCATGTTCAATATATGCAATGTATGTTCAATATATTTGAACATAGATATTATATCGTCCCCTCAATATAACAATAGCGTATAATTTTTTTTGGGTTTTGAGAAAATCGAGTTTAAAGTTTTTGTCAAATCAGATGAGTACATTATACCGTTTCTTGTCTTTAAATTGACCAAGTTTTTTTATTCTACGCATCCTTTAAGACCATAATTATGTTATTCAAAGCGCAAGTCCTCCATATAGGCCGTTTTATTTTTTAAGGAATTCCTATGATGTATCTGATACACTATTTTATTTTGTATGGTATACGCTGTTTTATTCAATAATTTTACGGTATTTTTAATAAAATATTTGATCTCAAAAATATCAATTTGTAACATTATAAAACAGTAATTAATTCATAGTTTTGTTAATTCAGTGGCATTTATTCATTACTTTCCAATTTGGGTTATTATAAACAAAAAATTATGACAAATGAAGATATACATTGCGTAAATCAAAAATAACTAGAAATTCATTCGTCTTCATTCTCTTCCTCTCCTACATCTGGCTCATCTAAACAATTTCGCTTGTTTCCACCTCGCAAGTTAAAAAAAATGACTGCGAGTCACGAGGAATTGCACTCTTTTTGCACAAATTTTGAAGATCATGCAGCTTTCGATTACAAATTGGCAGCTCTTTATTGCATTTGCCGGTAAACGAAAAGTTGAACACCTCTTTTGTTTTTCGCGCTCCTCCAATATCAATTACTTTCAAGCCTCCATCCCATTCCTCCTTGTATAATAATTGTTTTCGTTGAATTTTGTTCACTTGGAGTAATTTAACATTAAGCCAATTTACCGAGTCATGTTTTATATTTTTCTTAAGGCTATGGCCTAAACTCGAAAACATGGCTTTGAAATCAATCATATCACTGTATTGAAGCCTCTCTACAGCATATAGGTTTTTCCGTCTAGCCAGTCTCATTATAGTTGCCCATTCTTCCGGCGAATAAACGCATATACTTCTCTTCGCACGTTCTATTGAAGAGTGCATCGAATCTGAATAAAACAGCTTATGTGGAGTATAGAAATGGTCGGAATAAAACTATTTCTCAAACAATAATATACACTTATTATAAGCTATTTTATGAGTTAAAGTTTTGATAAATTGTATTTATTTCTACAGGCTAAAATGGAGTATAATGCGCATACACTATTATTCTTTTAACAACTTTGCAGTGGCAATTTCAAGCGAAATAGCGCATATGAGCTTATACACTTATTGAAGGAAATTTTTGAACATGAAATTATACACCATTTTTTCCAATGACATTTTGACCCACTTTGTGGAAGTAGCATTTGACGGAATTTTGACCAGACATAGAATCAATGATGGAGATTCTAAATACGCAATAAAAAAATAATGGCGTATGAGCACATACGCTATTGTTATATTGAGGGGACGATCAATAACAGAGTATACGTAACACAAATCATGAATTAGGAATATTTTCCTGTTACCAATTATCGATTTCATCTCCTGGTCAGCCCAATGCTCGATAAAAAATTTTACTAATGCTTCTTTAAACTTTATGTTTTTTAAATCTTTAGCGAAATCAGAAGTTCTACTTTGTTGAGGACCAGCAATATAAAAATCTTTGTCATTTACATTGCGTCGGAGAGCATGTTCACAATCTTTGATCGAAGGTATGAAGTAACGATCAAATATAATGGCTACACTATCTGCTGAATATTTTACAAGTGTTTGTAAAATTTTCTTTGATAAGTCTCCAAAATTGCGTGGCATTTGTTGGAAGGTGTTTAAAAAGAAGAATCCATCTACAATTACACAGTCTATCTGAAGTCGCGGTTGATCCATTTTTTCAATTTTTTTTCGAGTTCTTGAACTAGTACTGACTTCGTAGTCTTATTAAAAGAACCATCTGTATGACATAGCGATAACGGGACTGGTGTTATTGGAAAACACAGTACTTTTTCAAGATCCAAGTTAGTAATCAGAGACAGAGCTAATAATCTACCGAATAAATCCCGCTGCAGTTTGACCTCATGAACTTTTTGTCCAATCTTCATAATCTTCTTCTTCTTTAAACTTGCAAAAGTAAGTATCGGATTTTTCTTTAGAGATTTGTGAAATTTATCCGGATTCATATTACATTCCGTTATAAACTGATCGCGAAGAAACATCCCAGACGAAACAGCGTTTAGCAAGCAATTAGCAATTTGTGGGGTAGTAGCCTGGCCAGTAGAGATATTATACAGTTGATCTTTATCTATCGAGGAAGTGAATGGATTTGTGGTCTGCTCGAAGCTGTGCATGAAAGCTTCGATTTGTTTTTCATGTTCTTTAAGTCTATCTGGATGTAGATCTGCGGCGACGCCTTCCCTATTGTTACTCATCCCTGCACGTTTTAAAACGTGCGAAATAATTCGAGTTCGAGCTCCGTGATTTCGTGCCCAACGTTGTCTGGCAGAAATAGAATTTGTGAGATTCACGATTCCTGTGAGCCGACGTGCTGCTTCACCATTGATAGTTTGCTCCAACGTTAAATCAACTGGGATCCGCGAGAAAGGTTTTTGGGTTCTCCTAATACCAAACGATCCTTTAGCAATTTCCTCTCGAAGGCCAGGATGTGTATCGCTGATGTGTTGAAGTTGATTTAAATAAAACACTAGCCACCAGCTGTAATTTTGCTGGTTAAAATAGAAAAATAAATTCACGATTTTCCCAAGAACATAAATGTACAGGTCTAAGTCTCCAACTCTTATACTTCTGATAAATAAATGGTAAAGATTAATGAAATCAATATACATAGCATAAAATTGGGCCGTTTTGCCGTGCCTGCCTTGTAATGTTTCTGCTGTATATTGATCATATAAGTGGAGATTTTGTGTTTCAGGGTGCTGTATTTGAGGCGAGTTATATTCCAGTTGCGACAAGACAGTAAGATATTCAATTACAGAATCTTCAACAGTGAAATTTGTGTTTAGCATAAAAGAATTAAAGTGAAATATTTGCAGCGATAACGCCATTATAGAGTGTAATCTTTTACACCTATTATAATTTTTTCCGGTAATAAAACCTGAAACTGATCCCTCAGCAATTAGGTCGGATTCTGTCATGATATTAGTCAGTCCGCATTCTTCAATAAAAGTGCCAACTGCTTTAAAAAAAAGCCATTTCGATATGGAAAGCCCCCAAGTGAATAAAAATGTTATCGAACTTCGGCGATTCTTGAGTTTGAATGCAATAACCTGTTCGAGCTATTGCTAAATCGTATGTAACCTGAATGTATGGAGCATTACATTCGTTTGCAACTTCTTGACACAGTTCTAAAGTTTTCAAAACGGTGGAATGCTTAGTGGGAGACTCGTTTATGGGAGTCAAATACGAAATTTTTTGGACAGGTGAATTGTCAATAACAATTTTACTATTATATCCAACCCACATTGGAGTATCACGTACAATGAGCTTATGCGATAACATCCACATCACATCCAATTGCTTTGATGTAATTAAACTTCCAGGAACTTTGTTGAGTGCAGAAATGTCAAGCTGATGCCAAGTTGCTATTTTTAATTTTTTTGTGAATGGACGCATTTCGAAAGTTATTTCTTCAAAAGTTCGGCGTTTTCGATTTCTCGACGTCGAAAGCGTAGATTCTGATGTATTGCTGGATACAGTTTGACTAGGAGCTAGATTTTCGATTTCATTAGCAGCTAAAGGTATTTTAGACATCGTATCCTCATTTGGAGTAATGTTTTGAAAAATTATCCCCACCGTGTCATGAAGAGTATCTTTTCCATTCAGTGTTTCAACGAAGCGATTAAAGTTATCGAAGGCAACTGCCGTATTTAAGTCCGGACGACGTAGAATATCTTCGGGGCACACGTAATTACTGTTAGCCGTTGAAAAAGTTAACTCAGTCTCCAATTCTTCTAATGCAGTATATGAACAACAGTGCCCAGCAATAAACAGCAAGTTTATTATTTTTTTGCTGTTACATAAGCTTTTGACTGCTAGACCCAAAGTAATATGCTTGGATGTTTTGATTTTATGGTTTGAAGCAGCGTAGATCATATCCTGTCCAATTGAAAAAAGCGTAAGATCGTTATTTGTTTTCCTCATTTGACGTTTTTTCCTGGATAAATGCGAAACATCACCCATAACAAATGTTTCCAAGAAGCAGGTTAAAAGCTCTGGCACATAATCTAATTCACCTTTTATCAAATCTTCAGCAGTGCAATCGTCAGGCAGTTTTGTTGTCGTACAATTTAAAATTTCTTCTCGAAGTTGTGCTGCAACTGAGCAAATTGTCTCTTTCATAGACATGATTTTAAATAAATCAGTGTATGCCACAATATCAGCTGAAATCGGAGCAAGAAATTTCCTTTTTTCAGCATAAATAATCTTGATGGTCTTTGAGAAAGTGTCCATGATTTTACTTTCTAAGTGGCGATCTGAAAATGAAGTGATGCTTATAGAGTCTGATAACAACTTACATTGTTCAATCAATAATTTTTGATATTCTTTTTTAACGTGATGAAAAAACAGACATTCGTTTTTCTTCACAACGTATTCTTCCAACATTTCACATAACAATTCGTAAGCTGTATTTGAAGCCTTTCGTTTTTTAACGAAATCGCTTTCTGCTTTTTTGTTAATTTCTCGCAAGTAAAAATCCTTACAGCATTTATGATATGGAATTGTAGATGTATCCGCGAAAGAACTGATTTTTTTCAACATTTCAATATCGCTGTGCTCTGTAGCTGCACTTTTTAACAATTCAATTGTCCGTATTTTATTAACCGCCAATGGCTCAACGCGGCCAAGACGGCGTTTCCGTGATTTGTTGCAAATAAAACACTCCCTTAAGCTGATGGCTTAACCGTTAGTGCTATATATATACAGTGTTGGAAAAAATAATAGAAACGTACAGTTTTCAATATATTTTTATTGTTTGCAGAACTCTTTCAATTTAAATACATTACGATTTAATATATTTGTTAAAGTTAATCAAAATCTAGATTTATTTAGCAAGTGTAAAATTGTGGTCCATTTTCTAATTTTGGCCTGAAAAAAAAAATAGAAACATAATATAATTTCTTTATAAATTAAAGTTTGACCCAAACTTCTTACAAAAATATTATTGTTTCAATATCTTGTTGAACCGCCGCCTTGCCTAATTACCTCTTCGCATCTTCGGTGCATCGAATGAACCAAATTTGAGCAAACGCCTTTTGGAATTGAATTCCACGATTTTTGAATCTGGGCCCACAATTCGTCCTTATTGCTGGCTTTAAAAGGTCCGATTCTCTTCTTTAGGTCTGCCCAAAGGTGTTCAATGGGGTTTAGGTCTGGCGATTGCGACGGCCACTCCATAACTTGCACCCTTTCTTTCTTAAACCACTGCTTTACCAGTTTCGACGCATGTTTAGGATCAAGATGTTTTCTGGCAAAAGCAAGCCTGTTGTTTTTGTTTTTAAGGCTCAGCAAGGGTACTTTTCTAGGTGTTCTGGCAGGAAGTTTGGCATCTGCCAACCTGTACCTAATGGTTCGGGTTGATACATTTAAATTCAATTCCACCTGCAGTTCTCCAGAGGACAGAAAAGGGTTAGCTTTGCAATGGCGAATTAAACGACTGTCATCGCCAGCAGTCATTTTTCGTTTTCTACCTCGTGTTTCAGGCTTTTTTACACTATGAAGGGCAGTGAACACCTTCTTCTTGGATCATTTTACCATATCTTCTATTTTACTAATTGAGTTTCCTTTTTTTCTCAAGTTAATTATTACATTCTTCTCCTCTTCCGTGCAGTGTTTGGCTCGGCCCATTTTATTAGTTTTTATGGCAAAATAACCTATAGTATAAATTTAATTCATTTTACATTATTTTAAAACACAATTAGAAGCATCAAAAACAAATTTTTTACCTTTTAAAAAGCAAAAATATTAACAAACACGTTTTGTTTCTATTATTTTTTCCTACTATTCACTTGTTCACTCTCTGGCATATAAAGGCAAAATAAGACAAACTAGCGGAATAAAACGGGTTTGCAAAACAGTAACTGTTAACAGCTATTTGTGCAGGGTGGGCCATTTCAAGAAATATTTTTAACAAGTATTGATATAATTGATTTATTATATGTAAGCAACCCGTTTCTATTATTTTTTCCAACACTGTATATTAATTGTAATTGTATTCAATTAATAATAATAATAATAATAATAATAATAATAATAATAATAATAATAATAATAATAATAATAATAATAATAATAATAATAATAATAATAATAATAATAAAACACTCCCTTAATAGCAAATCTTCATTCGTGACCTGCTCATTCGCATCTGACGGATCATCAAAATCATCCGAGTATGGTTCAGGGTTGGTTGATAGACCCGCTCTGAAAATTATTGTGAGACTTTTAAAATGAAAAGAAATAAAGATTTTAAATATTTGGCGTTATGTTGAAAATATGGATAAATCGTATATATTTGACAATAGAAGTCGTACCAAATTTAATTTTCTACAAAAATGTCTCTTAACCGAAGTGGTTTTGTGGTGTCCGCAAGGTCCATGAACCTTATTGATTTTCATTAAAGCTGTAATTGATCACTTTGGGTGAAAAACACATAACATTTTCACGGAATAATTTTCAAAAATTTTTGAAGCAAACGCCAAATTTGAAAGATTTAAATAATTAATGAACAAAACAAAAAAATTGAATAAAAACATTTGTATGGAAAAAATTAACTTTTTGGAATTGTTAAATTTTCCGACTTTTCCTCATGAAAGACATACAGGTTCTTTATTTCTAAACCTTTCCTGATCCACAACGACCAACCTCTTAAAATTTCATCAATATTGGTTCAGTCGTATGAAAGTTATGAGCGTACATACATACATTTTGGCGATTAATTTTTATTTATGTACTTAGATTGAAAGGAATAATTTTTTTTCAACATCACAATTTAATACAATATAATAAATAATCTATTACATTAACACTTACTCGTCTATTGTATCAACAGCCCCTATTATGAAAGTGCTAGGAGTATATATCTCGAGACTCTCTCCAGAAAGTTCTGGTACATTAACACGTGCCTGCTCACTTTCTGTACCAATTTGAATTTGTCTTCCAAAATCAGATGGTATTTTAATTGCTGTAAAAAGCTTATAACACTGGGTATGATAGCCGTCGTTCAATGAGGTTTCTTCTGACAGTTCAACAGTAGCATAAATGTTGCTCGATTTCCTGACAACCGGCTTCGCTTTGCGATACTCCAAAACAGTTATACATTTATTTAAAGTTTGTGGAGTAAACTTTTTGAATTTTCTACAAATTTCTTCGCCACAGAAAACACATTTTACACTAACGTCACTCATTTTTACAATGGATGTTAGAAAGATTGATTATAAAAAAAAATAGCGGCGCTTACCCGTTGCTTTGGCGACGACTTTGTTAGCAAAAAAAAAAAAAAAACGAATTAAAAGCGGACCCTTTGTCGACGATTTTACCTGTATCGCCCCACGGAAATTGTCAGATTATATGATTTTCGTGATTCTGACAGAATTACCTTTAAAATGAAAAAAAAATCTATCGCGCTCGAGTATTTCAAGGTGACGTTTTTTTTTACAGATTTGTCACCCTGATATTTCTCTAAGCCACCCTCAAACTGTCAGAATATTGAAATATACACTCGTCTTCATGTATTTAATTTACCATCTCTTAATCTGACGCGCTCGAGTTTCCCGAAGGATCGATTTTTTTTCTCTAATCTGACGAACCCCACCCCCCCCCCCCCCAACGCACGCCTCCATATTAAGGGCTCCTATTTGGCAGGGGTACATAAAAAGGTGCAATCTTTCTCCCCATATAGTTTTCTGACACGCTTAAGTAACTGCAAAAATCCCCTCTTGGGCTCCCCTACTAATAGGCAAGGCAGCCAAATAATCGATGGCCAAATTTGTAGAAAAACACTCAAAAACAACTTTTTCATTCATGAACGCAAACAAGCAAAAAGTAAAAAAACAAAAATCGATTAAATAGAAAATAAACAAAAAGAAAACAGTGCATACAAATTGTTATAAATAAACATAAACAAATTGTGCACGAAACAAAAAGTAAAAACAAAAAAAGAAAAATAATCAAATAAAAAAATGAGTGCTACTCAGCCTCACCAGCAAGGCCGTAGGCATTCTTTAAATGCCTACTTTAGCTATGTCGAGCCAACAACAGTAACTCCTGGCAAAAACAATATTAACGGCGATGACTCATCATCGCAGCGATCAGCTGAAAGAGCAAGCAAGCAAGCGCAGCCAGCAGAAGCAGCAGAGAACAGCAAAAGGGCAACAACAATTGCGCTGACAGCAAACAGTACAAAGGCACCAGCAAGCACCCGGACAGCGAAGGAAAACAAAAAGCAAGGTGAGAATGTACGAAGCAAAAAAGGGCCGTCGGTTCAGACTGGTATTGATCGCTATATTAACGTAAAAAGGAAACTAAGTCCAGTTAAATCAGCCGTCAATACCAAAAAATTTCAACCAGGCACGCCAAATGGTAAAAAGTCAGAAATCCTAAATGGCAACAGATTTGCCATACTAAGCAATGGTTCAGACGACGTTGCGAAGGGTACCACCACGGTCGTTAATACCAAACCACCTCCAATATACTTGCGCGAGCGTAGCAGTAATACTCTTGTTGCGAAATTAAGTGAAATTGTAGGTACTAACAATTTTCATATAGTGCCTTTGAAAAAAGGCAATATAGATGAAACAAAAATTCAGTCCTACACTGAAAAAAGTTTCATGGAAATCGTTACATTTTTATCAAATGAAAACAAGAATTACTATTCATACCAACTGAAGAGCTCAAAAGGCCTAGTTGCTGTCATAAAAGGTATAGAGTCTTCGGTCGACTCTAACGATGTGAAAGAAGCACTGGAAGAAGGTGGTTTTAGCATCAAATCAGTAGTAAATATTTTTAACAGGAACAAAGTCCCACAACCAATGTTCAAAATAGAACTGATGCCAAATTGTAACCAATTAAAAAAAAATGAAATACACCCGATTTACAATTTAAAATATCTGCTTCATCGCAGAATTACCGAGGAGAAACCTCATAAGAGAATTGGTCCAGTACAATGTGCAAACTGCCAAGAATATGGACACACGAAAGCATATTGCACTCTACGCAGTGTCTGTGTGGTGTGTGGTGATCTACATCCTACTTCAAAATGTACTCTTAAAAAAGAGGATTTAAATAAAAAATGCAGCAATTGTGGCGGAAATCACACTGCTAACTACAGGGGTTGTCCTGTATATAAAGATTTGAAATCGAAGTTGTCACAGGGCATTCAAGCACGTCGTAACCAAATGTTGAATATTCCTCCTAATGAAAATATTGAAATCCCCGTTCATATTTCAAAACCAGTTAATCCTAAAGACAATGCTACACAAGGGAGCTATGCAAACGTGGTGAAAGGCAATACTGCACAAATGCCCCAAAACCAACCAAATGGAAGCGTTGAAACAATGATTTTCAACCTTACCCAATGTATGACACAATTTATGGCTTCAATACAAAATATGATTCAAGAGATAATCAAATCTCAAAACCAAATGTTGCAAACTTTTTTAAGTAAAAAATGAGTGTATTGAACATTTGCTTATGGAATGCTAACGGTGTTAACCAACATAAACTAGAACTTATTAAATTTCTGGATGAAAATAATATTGATGTAATGCTATTGTCAGAAACTCATCTTACAAACAAAAACAATTTCTTCATACCGGGATTTAGGCTCTATGTTACAAACCACCCAGATGGAAAGGCACATGGAGGAACAGCAGTGTTGGTTAGAAAACGGTTAAATCACCACGCATTAGAATCTTATGCCACAGCGCAATTACAAGCTACAACAATTTCACTCAAAAATCGGGGTTGTGACTTAAATCTTACTGCTATATACTGTCCACCTCGTTTTAAAATTACAGAAATCGAATTTAAAGACTTTTTTGGAACACTAGGTCAAAGATTTCTAGCAGGTGGAGATTACAACGCAAAACACACGCATTGGGGCTCACGTCTTATTAATCCGAAAGGACGTCAGTTGTACTACACTATTATGAATAAGCATAATAAGCTGGATATACTATCTCCTGGTAAGCCGACATACTGGCCCAGTGATATAAGAAAAATATCAGACTTAATAGATTTTGCTGTAGTCAAAAATATAGATAGATCGCTTATGTCAGCTATTACATGTACAGACTTATCATCTGATCATTCTCCTGTACTAATAAAGTTATACGAACAGCCCATGATATTTGAGCCGAAAGTTTCTCTAACATCGCATAAAACTAACTGGTTGAAATATAGAAAGTATATCAGCACCCATATCAATTTTGATTGCAAAATAAATACAGGAAGAGACATTGATGAAAATATAAGCGAAATTAATGACGTAATAACTAATGCAGGTGTATTGGCAACACCAAAAAGAAACAACAAACCAGTTGGTTTTAGAAAGATCACCAATAATGAAATAGAGAAACTTGTAAATGAGAAAAGGCGAGCTAGGCGGGAGTGGCAGTTAAATCGATCCCCTTCAACTCTGCTTTAATTGAAATCTGCTGTACGAAAGTTAAAAAAAGCGCTTAACCCTCGTGTTGCCACCCGGGTACCCGGGTACCCACCGCAGTGTATTTTGTTGAATAATATTTTTTCTAAAAAAGATAGGCTAAAATCCTCTTGGATCCCCATGGTTTAATCGATTATCTAGCGAATTGCCCATTATACATAGTTTAAGTTGTTTTCTAACTTCAGAAATGTTACATTTTAAAATAAGAACACGTCTCAGCCACCCGGGTACCCGGGTACCCCGATAGAAGTTCGGTGCAGTTCGTGTAATACATTACGATTATAATTTTATTTTTATATCTAAAAGGAGTAAATAAGTATATATACTATAACAAATTATGTTAATTTTTAATTATTTATTGATATTTTATTCAAAATTTTTCAATTTTTTTGTTCAAATTATTACTTATATTTCACTATGTAAAAAGCAAAAAATTCATTTCATTTCATTCATTCATTTTTTTCACTTCATGTCGCAAAATAATATTATTATTATTATTATATTTAAAGAATTAATTAAAAAATTAAGAAAAATTAAAAATTAATTATTGCAATGTAAACATTTAGAAATGTTCACCGAATGCTGATCGCATACGGGCTTATCGCACTCAACGCAGGATTTCCGTGTCTTTCGGCGTTTGCGAATAGGCTGCTCGTTAAAAATATAACAAGATCCAACAACAGCTTTTCTCCCGGTGCGTCTCGACGTTGGCCATTTCTGAGTACCACTATTGGCCTTTCAAAGAAACTTTCGACTGCGATTTTAGTAGAGTGGTTTCGCATTATTTGCTGATTCGGCGCTCGCTCTTCGATCATCGGCATTGCTAACTCTTCTGACAATTGTCGAAGGAAAAGTCTTCGTCTGTTCGTTTTCTTACGAAGCATTCTGTTATTTTCATAATGTATGACATAGGCAGCTACACCTGCAATGTCGAGGGATATTGAAAAAGAAAGCCAGCGGCCATCTACACGTTCGCCGTTGGGTGGAGTACCTCGAACACATTTGATCCATGGTGTCAACTCCAGCTTTTGTTTGATTATAAAACAAAATCACTTCTGGTTTTTTGTGAGCTGCATCAGAAATTTCATAACCATAGTGCGTCGTGCTAAGAAGTATTACAGCTTTGTTTTTCTTTGGCACGTACGAGCAGATAGTAGCTTTTTCATGAAATCCAAAAAGAGTTGACAGTACTTCTCTAGACCTTGACGGTTTCATTTCTTGAGGTATAAACGTCTTATTTTTTTCAATGTACCGACGATAGTAAGTTTCCAAGATAACAGAGTCTCCGCCAAAGGTAAAGTTGTGAAAAATCTGTCCATGGTTATATTTCGGCAAGATCCTTTATAATCGCTGACCAGGTCTTTGACAACTCGTTCTCTTTGATTGACTTCTCGAGTATTATCTTGTTTACCTGTATACAAAATCCCTTTCAGCGGATAAGCATTACTTGCGCATCGCACAAACAAAACACTTTCAGACCGTATTTAGCAGGCTTGGATGGCATATACTGAGTAAACTTAGTTCTTCTTCTGAAAGGGTAGAGCTGCTCGTCGATGGTCAAGTTTTCCGCTGGTCTATACAATGGAGCTAGGTTGGCATTCAGCATCTTCCATATATCCGAAATAGGCGCAGCTTTATCATTGGCTACTCGAGCCGGGCGTGTTGTATAATCATCGAAACGTATGAACCGTAAAAGCGACTGAAAACGCATTCGTCCCTTTGTTGCACGATATAACGGATAAGCATTTTTCTTCCACATTTCATTTACATGATCTGTGTTTGAGTTATTTGCACCAGCAGATATCAATACTCCAAAAAAGGAATACATCTCTGTCACTGTTACTCTTTTCCATACACGAGGTTCATTTTCTGGATGTTGTTTGTTGTAAACTCGATACACGGCTTCTGCTTTTTTACTCGTGCAGCGAACAATAATATCGACCATTTCCAACGTGATAATTTTTTTATTTTAATGTTTGAGCGATTGGGCTATATACAGTAATGTAAAATGCATTTTCGTATATTCTTGCATATAGCATCAAAAAATATTTTATTCATATTTTTCGCATTCAATTTTCGATAAAATTAAAAACCCATCGTGCTAAATAAATCGTGTATTTATTGTTTTTACGTTACCTCAAAAACTGCGCTTTCGATAACTCCTCCATCCTTTTATTTATCTGAGGTATGTATATAAATAAAATACAATTATACGCTAAAAAACTATCCAAACAGCTATACGTCTAGCTTCTTCGATCCAATAACAGAAACTTAACTATACAGCTTACATGTATTCGTTTCACAGCATTCTCGAACGTTCCTGAAGTACAAACCAATTCAGAGAACGACCTGTTTCCTCACCACTCGAATTCCACGGAACTGGCCTTCGCAGAATCGAAAAATTTACGTCGGAGCAGCGCGCGTTTTATTGCTAAATTAGGACTATGTACATATGTAGGTGTCTGTACATAATTTATATGGTACTTTCAAGCAGAAATACCTTTCTAAGATGTCAATAAATAAATCCTGATAGAATGCACTCAATTATTTTTACGTATAACGCACTTATACGCACCAATTTGCGTACGGGTACCCGGGTACCCTGGGCGGCAGACAGTGTGATTTTTTTTGGGTGGCAACACAAGGGTTAAACGCGAAGAGGAACGCAACACTGAAAATTATATAAAGAAACTGTGTCCAAATTCTCGCAAGCAAAACTCTCTTTGGAAAGCACAAAAGTCTTTCAAGCCACCAGTAGATTCCAACATGCCTCTAAGACAGTTGAATGGTAGTTGGGCACGTAGTGATGAGGATAAGGCAAAATGCTTTGCAGTACACCTAGAAAAGGTATTTCAACCCAATTGCCCAAAGAACAACTTTGAGTTGCCAACCTTGCCCAATACCGGAAACGAGTCGCATGTGTCTATTAAGACTTCTACTTCTGAAGTTACTAGAATAATAAAAGAACTAAACCCCAAAAAATCACCAGGACATGATAATATTACCCCAAAAATGCTTATTGAGTTACCAAATATTGCCGTAGAAGTGCTCTCTTTACTCTTCAACGCAATTCTTAATCTCGGACACTATCCAAGTTCATGGAAAAAGTCGCAGATCATCTTGATAGACAAACCTGGGAAAGACTTAACACAGCCGTCTTCATACAGACCAATGAGTCTTCTACCCTGTCTTTCTAAGATATTTGAAAAGTTGTTACTATCAAAGATGACTCCTTTCCTCCATGAAAATAATATAATACCAACGCACCAATTTGGGTTTCGTGAAAAACATAGCACGATTGAGCAAGTAAATAGAATTACTAACGAAATAAGAAAGGCATTTGAGCACAGAGAGTACTGTTCGGCGATATTTCTAGACGTGGCTCAGGCGTTTGATAAGGTATGGCATGAGGGCCTTTTATACAAGATTAAAAATATTCTGCCTTCAGAATTATATAAAACATTGGAATCGTATTTAAAAAATAGAAAATTTATGGTAAAAGTGGGAGATTTCATATCTGATGAAAGACAGATAAGGGCTGGTGTACCTCAGGGCAGTGTTCTAGGCCCAACACTATACATCATATATACAGCAGATCTTCCGATAGCTAACAATGTATTAACTTCTACTTTTGCGGACGACACAGCTATAGTGAGCCGTAACAAATGCCACATAATAGCATCAAGAATATTAGCCGAGCACTTAAGGTTTGTCGAAGAATGGCTAGCCAACTGGCGTATAAAGGTAAATGAACAAAAGTGTAAGCATGTTACATTTTCGCTTAGACCAAAAATGTGTCCGGCAGTAAAAATTAACAATATTTTAGTACCCCAAGCGAATGAAGTAACTTATCTTGGTATTCACCTAGATAGAAGACTTACGTGGAAAAAACATATATCTAGTAAAATAACTTGCATGAAGATAAGAGCTGCAAATTTAAATTGGTTATTAAATAAAAACTCCAAACTTAGCCTAGACAACAAAGTGCTTTTATATAATGGGGTCATAAAGCCGATTTGGAAGTATGGCATTCAACTGTGGGGTACGACCTGTGCAACTAATATAAACATAATACAAAGGTTCCAATCAAAAATGCTTAGATCAATCACGTGTTCACCATGGTACATGCGTAATGAAAATATCCATAAAGACCTTGGTATCCCTATGGTAAAGAAAGAAGTAGAAGACAGCAGAATTAAATATATATCTAAACTCCGTGATCACCCAAACCCTTTGGCTAATGCTTTGGTACATTCCTGCGATCAAACACGCCTTAAAAGAAGAGATATGCCCGCATACTGAGGAGCAATGTATCACCAAACCAGCTCAATCACTTGCTTGAGCCTGTCTAGTTTTTAAATAGGTTTAAGATTTTATTACTTATTGTTAGGCT
The DNA here is from genome assembly GCA_037783105.1 of Bactrocera zonata. Classification (NCBI taxonomy): domain Eukaryota; kingdom Metazoa; phylum Arthropoda; class Insecta; order Diptera; family Tephritidae; genus Bactrocera; species Bactrocera zonata. The sequence continues at coordinate 72,739 of JBAWJQ010006655.1, read as the reverse complement.
TTCAAAACAAAAAGCAGATTCAATAAATAAAAAAAGATATTGAAAAAAAAAAAAAAAATGAACGCAAGCGCACTTTCAATCGGCAAACTCGCTTCATTCATAAAAGCAAATGGTGTCATCTGCCCGAGCATGCCTTTGCCTACAAGCGTCTTTTCGCGACGATGGCAAAAGCTAAAAATCACAAATTGAACAATTTCTGATATTTTGCTAGAAGGGAAAAATGTCAACCCCGCAAACTCGCAAAACCCTTAAAGAAGTGACAAAAGTGGCAACATACTGTTGTCGATTTATAATATTTGTCAATTCTAAAATATTTTTCCATGGCTCGCAAAAATCTTCGTCCATATGTATGCAGACTCATACGTATATATTCATACATATTTAAGCAAGTTTGTAGGCGAAGCTGTTAGAGCGGCAAGGGAAGCGGTGACAATAGACGATCGTTTGCTTATTTTTTCGGCACAGCTCGGATTTTCTACCAACAACACAATGCTGTGTCGACAGAATGACTCAGTGACATGAAAGCAAAAACGCGTCTCGCCATTGGTTGTCCGTGTTTTTTTTTTTTTTTTTTTTTTTTTTTTTTTTTTATTGAAACGTAACAAGATATGGTTTACATTTCATTCGAATTGCAACTAGTGACAAGTGTACTAACAAGCAATATTTTTCATAACATATGAGGTAAAACAATAAAAGCTCTATTAAGAAGCTTTTACAAACTAAACTATGTATTAAAAACTAAATATTATAATATTTGTTATCTGCGCCTGCTATTTCTGGCCTCTCCTAGCTGTCGAGCTTCAGCGTTTACATGATTTTGCAGCCTTGTGGCGTGTTTCGATGCCGTTTCGCGAATGACTTCCCGAACCGTTTTTATGTGAAGATCACGATGTAGATCTGAGTTCCGTATGTACCACGGGGCATTTACAATTTTTCGCAGAACTTTATTTTGGAACCTTTGCACCATTTCGATGTATAACGGTGCAGCGCATCCCCATAGCTGAATTCCGTATGTCCAAATGGGCTTCAACGTTTGATTGTATACAAGAATTTTATTTCTGGTTGTTAGGGGTGATTTCTTGCCGATTAACCAATTTAATTTGTTGTATTTTAGTTTTAGTTCTGCAACTTTTTTTTGTATATGCTCCTTCCACTTTAACTTTGCATCCAGTGTCAAACCAAGATATTTCGCCGAGGTGGAGTACGGAATTACTTCATTCCCAATATATAAGGGGATATACGTATCCGTTTTGTTAGTGAAGTTTATATGTAGACTTCAACTCGTTGAGAGTAATATTCCATTTTTGTGTCCATTCTACAATTAGATTAATTGAAGACTGCATTCTGTTCGACGACTCAACTACATTTTTACCAGTAGTAATGATGCAGGTATCATCTGCAAATGTGGCGATTGTGCTATTTGGGGGCGTAGGCATATCTCTAGTAAACAAAATGTATAAGATTGGTCCCAGGACGCTTCCTTGGGGTACACCTGATTTTATTGGCTGTAACGTAGTATATGATTGTCCCTGCTTGATTCTGAAGTAGCGGTTGCTCAGGTAAGAGGCAAGTAGCTCAGTTAGATGCTGTGGGAAGAGAAGTTTTAACTTATGAAGTAAGCCATGGTGCCATACTCTATCAAACGCCTGAGATACATCAAGAAAAATAGCTGTGCAAATTTGCTTTTTTTCCATCGCATCCTCAATTATATTTGTTATTCGATGTATCTGATCGGTTGTAGAATGTTGTGATCTAAATCCAAATTGATGAATTGGTATAAGGTCCTTTTCTTCAATTATGTTCTGAAGTCTTTTTATAATTACAACTTCAAGTAGTTTGGACAAAATAGGCAACAGTGAGATTGGACGATACGATGATGCTTCTTGTGCGCTTTTCCCGGGTTTTTGTACCATAATTATTTCAGATACCTTCCATGACAATGGAACGTACCTGAGATTTAAGCAAGCATTTATTATCGATGTTAGTTTTTCTAATGCTTTCCGCGTTAGATTTTTCAGTACCTCAGCTGTCACCATGTCGAAGCCGGGAGCTTTCCTTGGTTTAAATCTACTTTTAATTATATTTTCCACTTCTTTAATTGTTGCTGGTTGGATTTCTTCTACGCATTGCGATCCTTCCAACTGAGGTAATGTTCCATGGAAGAGAATGGGACTAAACGTTTTAGTGAGTTTCTCTGAAAAAACTTCCGCTTTTTCTTCGTCGCTTTTGGCCCAGGATCCGTTTGGCTTTCTGAGGGGTGCATTTGACAATATTGGTTTTCTAGCATTTTTTACTGCTTTCCAAAGGGAATAATCGGATTGTTTGTTTGGCGTTAATTTCTCAATATAATTAGAGTTACTTTGATTCGTGAATACCTTTATTTTAGAACTGAGAACCTTGGTTAAATTGTTCAATTCTGTTTTATATTGGGGAAATCGGGTGATTTGCCATTTTTTGCGTAGTTTTCTCTTTTTCTTTATGAGATCTAAAATGTCCGATGGATATTTAATATAAAAGTTTTTTTGTTTAAGAACGGGAGTACTTTTCCAAGCCGATTCCTGAATTGCTTTCGTAAATGTATGTACTTCAGCTTCTAACATATCTTGAGTTGTTATATTTACTTCAAAATCAATATTTTTGTCGAGCATCACTTTGAAATACTCCCAATCCGTATGCCTATTAGAAAGATAAGGCGGGATGTCGATTTCTTTCAGATGGCCATTTAGGATTAGATATACTGGCGAGTGGTCTGAATTTAAGTCCAATCCATTTTCAACAGTAATGAATGTCTTGGATATTTGTCTAGTGACGAAAAAGTCGATCAAGTCAGGTAATTTCCGTGTGTCGGAAGGCCAGTAAGTCGGCTTGCCAGTAGACAAGAAGTCGCATCCAGTGGCCGTAACAGCTTTAAATAGCTCTCTCCCCTTCGGTGTCGTAACTCTTGAACCCCATTGTGAGTGTTTTGCGTTAAAATCACCACCCATGATGAATTTCCCATGGTGTTTTAATATAAGTTTTGTGTACAAGTCCATTTTAATATTGTGTCTAGGTGGGCTATATATTGCGGAAATGCTTATTTTTCCGAAGCTAGATTCAACCGATATGGTCGTAGTTTGGAATTCTGGGATACTTATATTCATTTCTTCGTAGTGGGGAATATTATCTCTGACAATTATGGCACTTCCCCCTCTCGCATTGTTATTTGGGTGATTCGAGCAATACGTCTTGTAGTTTTTAAATCTAACAAAAGTCTCATTTGTAAAATGGGTTTCTGATATAAGACAAATATCATTTTTTTCAACATGGAGTAATGTCTCTAATTCTTTACTACGTTTGAGCAAGCCATTTGCATTCCAGGTCATAATTTTCATCGGTTTCATTTTTGCGCCTTATTTTCGTTGTGCTGTCGCTCAAGTTTAGTAAGACGTTCGTGGGTAAGTCTATTTTGCTCTTCTAGCTTATTAAGCTTGTTGATAATTAACGAAAAATTACCAGTAATATCACCAGTGGCATTCGTATTTGTTTGATTTTCAGACAGATGTTTTTGAGCTTTATTAGCACCTTTAGTTATGCTGGCAAATGAGGGCTTTCCAGATTGATGATTTACAGTAATGTCTTCTTTGTGAGGAGCAGTGGAAGTGGTTGTACTTAAGCGTTTTGGTTCAGATTTATGCTCTTTATTTTTCCCAGCCGCGTTTTTAATTTTTTGAAGTTGCTTTGCCACTTCACATCCCCTGTAGTTCGCAGGGTGATTTTGGCTACAGTTACAGCATTTTGGCGGTAGTTCGGCAGGTTTTGTGCAGCTTAATGTTGAATGATTTCCGGCGCACTTTACACATCTCGGTGGTTTGCAACAATAGTTTCTAGTGTGACCGAACGCCTGACAGGATTTACACTGCGGCACAAGATTCGACGGCTTGATGGGCTCGAGTTTAACGACAGAATTTAGAATATGTTTGATTTCGTAAATTTTCTTAATGTTCTCTGTAGGTTCAAAACATACAATAAACATATTTAACGGGTTTTTTGTTTTATATTGAAGTTTGTTTAAGACTTTCGTAACTTTAAACCCTTGCTTTTGAAGGTCTGTGATAATACTTTCAGGCTCACATGAGTGATGAAGGTCTTTTACCATTACGCGTATATCACGCGATTGTTTGTCTTCGTACGAGTACCAAGGAATTTTCGAGTCGTTTAATTTACTTGTAAGTATTCTGTAGTCAGAACTATCTGAAAGATTTATTTTACAGGAACTTGGGCCAGTGAGCTTGAGTGTGTCTGTTTCGGCAGCAAAGGTCGCTTTTGATGGAGAAGAAGAAGTTTCATTTACATATTTGGTTAGCGATTTCTTTAAGTCTTCATTTTGAAGTTTAAGTGCCGCATTTTCGTTTTTCAAGTCATTGTTCAACGTTTATATTTTTTTAATACGTTCGAGCAACATACCTATTTGGTTACATTGTGTACCCCCACCGGGAGGCGGAGTTTGTATGTCCATCACGAACTTATTGAATTGTGGTTACGTTAAGTCAAAGAAACTGCCTTATCAACTGCTTTACCGACTTCACGTGCAGATAATGTAGCGTCCCTGGCCACTTACAACTCTGCGTAGACAGCTGTTTTGCCGTGCGACAGAAACAGCTGATACCCACTTTAGATATTCGGAGGAGAACTTTTGCGCGAAAATCGATTGAGTGTTTTAATTTGGTATTATGTTTTGTTATTGTTTTAAATTTCCAAAGGTTATAAATCACTTGTTTTTTACTATTTTTGTAGAAATCTCGAGTAGATTGACATACCGCGAGGGGCCAACGATGAAAAGGTTCTCCGGTGAATCTGCTTAGGAAATTTCCCAGCCGGGATTTCACGTATATTACAAGAAATTGAAGAGCACACTTTGTTGTTGACCGTACGCGTGACCGTACGCGTGAACAAAAAAAATCCGTGTGAACGGATTTTTCGCATAAAGCATTGAGTGTACATATTTACATACATATGTCTAGGCAAATTTACAAGCATTGTCCCTATGCTCTGTCGTATTTGTTTACATGCACACATAATTATATATGAGCAAATGTGCGACCGCTTGGTCTTTGAAGATGATATCGAAACGATTAATGACCAAAGCCAGGGATGGGCATATTAGCCCTCAGTGGCATTTTGCCCGTGCGGGCACGAGTGCACATTTTGAGGGCTAGGTGATGGGATCATCGCGGGCAAACATGAAGAGGGAAGTGAGAGCAAAGTATTTTACCACTCCATATTTACCAATGAGAGCAACGTATTTTACCACACCATGTTTACAAATGAGAGCGCGCGCATATATGGGAAGTTGCACTGTGGGTAATAACTGTAAAATTGCCTAACAATTCGAAGTTTCTTTGTAACTACTATAAATTTTTAAAATGTAAGACAAATAACAAAAAGTATAATGAGTATTTAATTTTAGTAATAATATTTTTAATATGTCTTTATAACAGCATTTAATTTAGTTTATTTGACATAATAAATTCTATGTTTGATTTAATCTCATTTACTGTAGCTACACGCATTATCCATTACCAAAATTTGAATTAGATAACCTACATCTTATTAAATGTTTGTTTAATTTCATTATTGAAAAAAATTGTTCACAAGTGTAGGTACTTCCAAACATAGATACATATAATTTTCGAAGAAAAAAGTTTCAAACATGGATATTTCTTTAAACAAAGATCTTTATAAAAAGTATTTCTGTCTGAAATTTGCGCAAACTTATTTTTAAAAGAGTAGAGCACTGCGGAACTATTAAATATCTACATAGCAGAGCTTTCCTGACTTAAATACTTTTCTTCCCATTCCATATTAAATGTACTAATTTTTCTTTTTAAATTTTGGACACTGCCTTTACTCGCTGATAACATTTCGGCCCATTTAAATTATAATAATCTCAGTTTCTGAACCACTGTTTCTTCAAACGCATATACACAAATGAATCTTATGAGAGCGCAATACTACTTTCTTCTACCGCCCGCTTACCGTAGAATTTCCAACGACTTGGGGTTTACTAGTAGAAACACTCAAAAACGCTTCCTTCCTTCCTTCCTTTTCCTTCCTTATCGGCAAAATGTGTGCACAGTGGAGAACGTAGGAAAAACGCAGAAATCAGCCATCTTTGTTTGTTTTCATTTGAACAATGTTGCCATTGCTCAATACGCATATGTAGTTTTGTACACATCTATGTTTTCAATTACAATTTTTTACAATATAAAATATCAAAACTGAAAACAAACTATTAGAAATAGTTTATATATTTATAAATAATAGCATTCGACTCTGATTTTGAGTTATTTTAAGAAAATTTCAAACATATTGAACAGATTGAATTATAAATGTTGATAATTACTGCAGTATATCGATATTGGCAACCCTGCGTTGTGAGAGAGCAATCAGCTGCCACGTTACCGGCGGCAAAATCCAAATGTCTTTGATTCTCACGTCATCCCTCGTCAAAGAGAGAAGGGAGTAGGGTTTTTCACTGTGCAGTTACATTGCGCGCCCTAGGATAGACCCACGATTCTGCGTTTTTGACTGGGTGCAGCATACCCCGTAGACACGACTCAGCAGATTACTCTCTCACAACGCAGGGTTGCCAGTCTCGATATACTGTAGTAATTATAAAAATTGTCTTCAATATATTTGAAATTTTCTTAAACTAACTCAAAATTAGGATCGAATGCTATTATTTATAAATATATAAACTAGTTTTACTAGCTTGATTTCAGTTTTGGTATTTTATATTATGAAAAATTATAATTGAAAAGTTAGATGTGTGCAAAACTACATATGCGTATTGAGTAATGGCAACATTGTTCGAATGAACACGAGAACAAAACGCCTGCCGCTCGTAGCGGAGGGAGAAGCGAAATACGATGTTTCTCAGAAACTCTCTGCCATTAGTGTTTGTATTCTATTTGTGTGCTTAGCCACTCTCAATCAATAATGCCATACCGCGCAAATATATTTTTATTTGATGATATCTTATATTTTTGAAAATATGTGTTCCCTTTCTATAGCGCGTATTATTATTTTAATACATTTCCAGAGACAACTTACATTTTTAAAATTTAACAGAACAATTATAAAAAAAACCTAAATTCTTTGAATATTTTGATAAAACAACCAAACTGAAAATATCGCAAATATTAATATATATTTATGATATATATTTATATAAGCATTTTCATTAAATTATATTCATATATATATATATATATATATAATATATGATGGTCTCAAGTATCTTTTTTTTTTATATATGCATATAGTGACATATTCACTCTCACAACCATCTACTAATAGCCAATTACTGCAGCATCAATATTTTGGTGACACATTCATTCTCACACCCATCCATTAAAGTCAAGTAAACAAATAACAAGAGCTGCGCATCATTTTTGCTGTGCAGAGAATTTAATGTAAACAAATGACCGATATTCAGTGGCGATCGCGCCTTAAGCGTCTTCGCTTATACAAACCAAATAATCTATAAGCTCTCATCCAATGAATCAAGCGACCAACTGCACACTCATTTTAATGTAAACAATAGCCAATAGCCAATAGCCAAAACCAAGATTTTCATTCTCTTTGTAAATTAGTCTTAAGCTGAAATCCAATTGACACACACGAAACCTTTCTTTCGTCGCGTACAATTTAAATAAATAATAAAACATTTTAAACATTTGTGTTTAATTTATTAAAAAACGGATCTTAGCGTTGTGCTTAGACTTTCGACAGGACATTTATTCGACTCAATTATTTCAGTACATATATAAAACTGCCTTGCATATGTACGTATAAAAGCCCACAACTTGAGAAGTTTTCTCAATTGTAGCTAAAATGAATTTTTACAACTGGCATCACCACCATTAACTGTTCTATCTCATGTATAGTGGTGTGAACAAAATAGGAACAACTATAGGTGTTGTGAAGTTTTAAAATGTGCTGTTTTCTTATTAAATAAAATTGTTTTTAGATACAAGTATAACTTATATATTTTTTTCTAACAGTGATTAGAATTTCCCACCATGCAAAGGTAAATAAAAACAAATTTTAATACGAAACTCTAAACCTGGCAACTTATGTTTACCTCTTTTTGTACAATTCCGATATAAAGTAAACTTCCGCTCTTTAATTTGTGTACAATGTCAGTATTGCCGCAACCACTCTGCGATGAATATTAAGTTACGGAGGAATGTGATTGATTTTTTTCGCAACTTGTTATGCCCTTCTCTCCGTAAACTGATATTCCCCTCATCTAGCCCCCGTGCGCACTTTGCTAACTTTGCGGACTAAAAATGTGCCCATCCCTGACCAAAGCAAATATATATGTACATATTTATGTACGTATATACATATATGTCGTATCAAACCTAAGTATATAAAATGCATATTTAGGTAGTAATACAAATATTTGCAAAGTTTTTATGGAATTCATCGTAAAATAGGTAAATTTTAATATAACTATGTACATACTTATGTACTTAGTATATGCTTTGATACCAAATATATACGGATCATATATAAATTATATGCCGAGTCGGTTGCGCATAGGAAATAAGCGAATCTGTAAATTTGTTTACATTGGAATTAGCATTATTTTTCTCATTTACCAATGAAAATGCTCAATTCTGCTATTTTCGTGGTGAAACACGCTTATAATTTGTCTGTGGTGAGACTCTTCCATCTCTGCCGAGTACCCCTTCGAAAAGTTACGATATTTGAAACGTGAACCTTCTCTATTATAAACGTTCTCTGATGTAGAGAAGGTTCACCGTGTTGCCAAACTTACGATATTTAATTTTTTAGAGGGGTCCTTTTTTCTATTAGTGGATTTCACCGCAAAATCAGGGGTACTCTTTTCTATAAGCGGATTTCACCAATATTTAGCAGGAGCGTCGAAAATAACAGAATTGAGCATTTTCAGTGTTAAATGAGAACAATAATGATAATTCCAATGTTAAGGAATGTACGCTTACAGATTCCCTTTTTTACTATGCGCAAATGATGCTGCATATAATTTGTAGATCGGTATGCACACATACATATATTTGTTATGAAAGCACATAAGTATGTACATATATATTTTAAAATTGAGCTATTTTATGATGAATTCCATAAAATATTTGCAAATGTATAATTCAATAAAATGTGTATTACTACGTAAATATGCATTTTATATAGGTTTGGTACGACATGCGATAAACTTTTCGATATCATGTTAAAAGACCAAGTGATCGCACATTTGCCCATATATAATTATGTTCGCATGTAACAAATATAAAAAAAAAATGTTTGTACATTTGTCGACATGCAACAAATGTATGTAAATATGTACATTCAATGCTTCATGCGAAATTTCCGTTGAATAACAACCAATGGCGAAGCTCATATTTTTTGCTTTCATGTAAAAGAATCACTGTGTCGAAAGACTGACGCGTCACAACATTGTGTTGTTGGTAGAAAATCCGAGTTGTGCCGAAAAAAATAAACTAATGGCCGCCGATTGTCATCGCTTCCCTTGCCCCTGTAACAGCTTCGGCTACCAACGTGCGTAAATATGTATGTATGTATACGTATGAGCATGAATACATGCAGATTTTTGTTACGGAAAAATATTTTAGACAAATATATTATAAATCGACAACTCCTATATTGTCACTTTTCTCACTTCCTTCTTAGAACAAACACCAGAAGATGTTTAATTTATGATTTTTAGCTTTTGCCATAAAATAAAAGGCAAAAATTAAAAACAAATTCTGTCGAGATTCGAACCCGTATGCTCATCGCGGCTTTTCAAGCGCTTATCACCAGCACCACCATTGACACTCATATTGCGTTATCATAATTATGGTTTGGTTATGCATGAAAGAAATATACAATGGATCGCCGATTGTTACCGCTTTCCTTGCTGCTGGAACAGCATCGCCTTCAAGGTAGCGTAATTATGTATGCATATATGTAGTTTAATAGTTTTATTAAACGAATATTTATTATGTTTTATTTGTAGTTTAATAGTTTTATTACACGAATATTTATTATAAAACAATTATAGTAATTTGTTAACTTACAACTGCGCACATGTAGTAATAATCAATTTTATGTTGGCTCTTTAACTTTCAATATTCAACTTGATGTTGGCTCTTTAACTTTCAATCTTCAACTCCCGTTTTCTTACCACGCGTTCGTCAGGTTCGTTCAACGTTTTTCAGGGTTGTATTATTAAGTACATATGTTCTAGGTCTTTCGTCCACTGCGGTGTTGCCGTCCTACATTCGGCCCTCCTGACGCCTCATTCGGCTCGAATGATGACTCAGGTTGAGCCGAAGGCTCCCATTTTTTCATGTATTCCGCAATAGAAATTGTACGGCCGGGGCCTTCGTGGTCGCCTACTTTCACTACCTCATACCTACCATGTGCCAAAACTTTGCTTACTTTATATGGACCTAGAAATTTCCGCTTTAATTTTAATCCCGAACCAAACTGTGTGCGCTTAATGGCGACTAACTCGTTTGTCCGGTATTTCGTCTCTTCCTTTCTGTTTTTATTGAATGATTTACGATTTTCTTCTTGTATTTTGCTAATATTTGATTGTGCTGCTTTACGCACATTCTCCCGTTCCTCGTCTTTTTTGGCTTATAACCGGTAATCAATTCTTTGACCCTATTCATATTGTTTACCTGCAAATGTGACAAGTCAACTTCCGGCTCGCTAACGTCACATTTTTCCACTATACAACACAAATCTTTGAATTCTTCTAGCACATCAACCTTCTGCTGTTTCGTTGCGTCCACTAATTCCCTATTGCGTAAGTCAGAATTTGTTAACGTAGTAATGCTTTGTGATGTACTATCTACCTCATTTTTAACCGTCTTTGCCTTGAATTCCGCCAAATCTTCCGACACAATCAAGTTTACATATTTGAGTATACTATTACCGACTATTGCTGAGTAATGCATATCACGTTCACGCACAGCGTGGAATGTAACTTCAAGTTGCAAATTGTCAACATGAACTGGAATGGTAAAACTACCTACAGTATCAAGGATACTACCACTAATACCTCTTAGCCGACGCTTATCGTTATTCAATTCAATATCTTCTCCCAACATGAGCAAGATGTCGTTACGTATTAAACAAAGGTCACAACCGGTATCGATTAATGCCGAAAAGGTTACACCCTTGCATGTCAAGTCCTTGAAAATGCACCTGCCAATTTCGCTAACTTTTGGGACTAGGTCCTCTTCCAATGTATTTACACTACCTTTCTCGGTTTTCACTGAAGCTTGTTTATCTCGACAATCGGCCGCACGATGTCCTGGTTGCCCACACTTAAAACATTTAGGCTGTGCCTGATTACAATCTTTTGCTATATGAGAAACATTACCACACTTAAAGCATCGTTTAACTTTTCCTTTCTCTGAGTCCTGATTAGCTGTCGTTACTGATTTGGGAGTTGTTTGATTTAAGCTTGAGCTGGTCACTTGCTGGCGACCAGATCGCACTTTCTCATAGACACGTATTTGCTCTTTCAACTCTGGTATGGTTTTTGCTTGATAAAGGTTGATTTTGTTTTGTCGTGAATCAGGAATACCCTCTACGAAATATTCAATTAAACTCATATCGTCAAGTTTAATTGCCTTACCCAACTCCATGAGACTATAAAGATACTCTTTATAATCTTCATTGTTACGCTTTCGACGATTTCGTAGCATACGGTGAACCTCGATGGACGACACTGTAATACCAAACTCAGATTTCAATGCCTGCGCTAACATATCAAAACTAGTAATTCCTCGCTGACTTCGTATGAAAAGTTTCGCTGCACCCTTAAGCAGCTGTTTAGCGTATATAAATTTCTGCAATGGATTCCAATGAACTGCCTCAGCATTTTCATTAAATTCGTCTAACCAATCCTCGATCGACGAAGAACCCGAACCGCTAAAAGACGTTAATGAGTCTTCAATATCGCGCAAAGTAAATGGCGTACGACTAAGTGTTTGGTAATGGACTTCACTTGGTGGTGAAGTGCCAGCGTCGCCATATTCGGAGCCCTCGTCAACGTCATCATCATTGTTAGCCTCAATAGTCAGGCCATAATGCTCGAAAAGTCTGTCTTGTAAGGTCATCTTTCGTCCTGTAGTCGGCAGCCCTAACGCAATTAATTTGGCTTTCAAATCATTTACATTCAATTTTAAAATTTCGCTTCTTTCCATCGTGGAATTTACGAAGCCAGTTACAATTCAATTTAAAATCACTTAAAAGCTATCAAGAGTATTGTAAAAATAGTTACACCGAATATCTTATAAAATAATTTGTCTTATTCGCATAAAAGTAATTTAATTAAATCATACAGCAATTTGCAATTGTACATAAGGCTTATACTACTTTAACAATTCACCTCAGCTATCAAAGTATTTATAAAGCTCTCTCGTATACAAAATTTCACCACTCAAATTTTCTTCTTCTGTTGCTTACAAGCAATCAAAATAAACTTTCAACATCTTAAGAATGTCATGAAGAATGAGAAAGATAATGACTTAGCTATCAGTTACAATTCAAATTTTCATTCTATTTCTTTTGCTCTTACTACTTTTCTATACTACTTGTACTCATCTGTAGTTCTGCTTGTCCAATTTCAATTCCGCTGCTTCGCCAAATGATGTTTCGTTGCAATTTTCCAATAAGAATTTTTCGATGTTTCAGCTACACTTCTTCTGCCAGTATTACAGCCTAGCGACGAGTAGATGATACGATGCCAACAATTCCACGAAGATGTTTGAATCAACGGAAAGTTATCTCGCAAGTACAGCGAGTGTTCAACCAACAACAATTTGCTTTTGTGCTTCCAGCCTTTTCCACACAAATATTCACTAGTGCTATTCGGCCACCGCCACACCAGCGCAATATTCGCCAACAACAATTGTTTTATGCTTTTCAGTCTCTGTGGCAACACACGTTTAGTACGCTAGCGCTATTCGGCCTCTGCCACGCCAGTACTCGTACTTCACCAACAAAAAGTATTTACGTTTTCAGCATCTGCCGCAATACACGATTAGTACACTAGCGCTATTCGGCCTCTGCCACGCCAGTACTCGTACTTCACCAACAAAAAGTGTTCACGTTTTCAGCATCTGCCACAATACACGATTTGTACGCTAGCGCTATTCGGCCTCTGCCACGCCAGTACTCGTTCGTTTCAGCCTCAACCACACAAAACAAAACTTGTTCACTTGCAATATTCAGCTATCGTCAAGCAAGAATTTGCACACAATTTGTTGATGTCTTTCTTCAAACAAAATATTAAGTATTTTTCGCTTTGTGCACTTGCATATTCTTTATGCTAGTATAGCAATATCCACGTCTTTGTTTTTTGGTTGGCCACTGCCACACACACACACAACTGTTCGCGTTAAGCTCACTCCACACCTGACACCAATTTGTAGTTTAATAGTTTTATTAAACGAATATTTATTATGTTTTATTTGTAGTTTAATAGTTTTATTACACGAATATTTATTATAAAACAATTATAGTAATTTGTTAACTTACAACTGCGCACATGTAGTAATAATCAATTTTATGTTGGCTCTTTAACTTTCAATATTCAACTTGATGTTGGCTCTTTAACTTTCAATCTTCAACTCCCGTTTTCTTACCACGCGTTCGTCAGGTTCGTTCAACGTTTTTCAGGGTTGTATTATTAAGTACATATGTTCTAGGTCTTTCGTCCACTGCGGTGTTGCCGTCCTACATATATGTATTATTAAAATTTTCACAATCATTTACTATACCATAAAGAGTTTTTCCGTTTTTTAAAATCCGTTTAAATTCTAAATTAATTATAGAGTTTTCCTTTTTTACCGGTCTTAAAATTATGTTTTCATAGGTTTCCATTTTTGTTAACGGAACCTTAATTAAATAAAATATTTTTTTTTATTAGTACTGTATAGGACATATATATTAGCAAATTGGAGTGCATTTTCGGAACTCACGAACATAATATTTTCTTCTCTAATTTTACTTAAAGTAATTTCAATTTCTTTTTTGTCTAATATTGATGGGTTTACAATTCCAAGCTTTGCCCATTCGATTCAATTTTGAATATTTATCAATTCTTCTTTGATTAATTTTACTCTGTTTTGTAAATTTATAATTATTTCGTTTTCTTATAATACATCTTTTCTTATGGCATTTGAAATTTTATTTACCATATTTGTCAGGTTATTTAATCTTATATTAAAAGTTTCGTTTACATAAACTTGTTTATTATTATTTTTATTTAGATCATTTATATTATTAACTATTATTTCAAAGTCGTCGTGATCTGGTGATCCTGCGACGTACTTCCAAATAGTACCTATGGCGTTTATTGCCCTTTTATTTTTTATAGTGGGTGTTATATTTTCTAAAATATTTTCGGTAAGTCTTAATTCGTGGGTTAGGATGGGATACAGGTTGTGGTGATTTGGGATGTTTTGTGGATATATGTATGGGTGTTGGAAACGGATATTGCGTACTGTGCCAGGTCTATTGGATGTAAAATAGTAAAAGTTCCTTGCTGAATTTTTGCTGTACCTCTACTGATCGTGATAACGTATGAAGACGTATAATCCAATATTTGGACCTCCGTCGCCACACAAGTTAGGAAGAATCTGGAAAAATATTTTATTGACTTTTAATATTGTTTTTGTGAACAGTCCTGCCTGCCATCGTGAGGACGGTTGAATTCCTATCTTCTTTAACTATTTCCTTTTTAAACCTTGGCGTAAGTTTCGATCCTAATCTCCTGTTAATCCTGACGAAAATCTCTTCTCCTGGTGAATAACTTTTGATTTCATGCCTAATTTGGTTATGGTAGTTTAAGTCCTGTTTTTGTTTTTCTGTCAAACGATTAATGACGTCTTGTTTATCCGAGATAGCTTTTTTTAGATCATTATTTGAATTTCTGTGGAAAAATATGTCTATAGGCTTTCTACCGGTGGTGGAGTGAATTGATCTGTTATACTCGTGTATTGTTCTTGTAAGTAAATCATGAAAAGTTGTATGAAGTTTATCTGGTTTTATGCATCTCATAATTTCTGAAAGGGTAGAATGAAGTCTTTCTACTTGACCATTAACAGAGCTGGAGTAATGGGATGTAGTAAAGATTTATATGCCAAATTGATCTTTGAGGAGGAAATTTATTGTTACTTTGAAAATTTATTTATTGCGGTGAGTACAAGGTTTCCTTCAGTGGAGTAAATGTCGATATGAACAATTTCTCCAGGATTTTGTGGTATTGGTGTGGGCTGAAATTGTGGTTTGTTGGGACGACGATCGTACTTTTGCTCTCTGCAAACTTGACAATTTTTAACGATTCTATTAGATTTTTCGTTCATTTTAGGAAAGTAGTAATTCTGTTTTATTTACTCTATATTTTCTTTAGAGTTTCGGTGGGCTCTTCTGTGCTCATTGATTAAGATTTCTTCTTGTTCTACGGCGTTGGTTATTTCTTTAACCTGTGACTGTGTGAATCTTATTTTATAGTTTCTGAAATGGTCGGGATATAAATCCTGAATTATTCCCATGATTGGTTCAGTGGTAAATAAGCCATTGATCACTTTCGCAACTGTGTTGGGTTGGCGTCATGGAATTTATTTGAGATGGCCTAGATAGTGCATCCGCAACAACATTTGTTTTTCCTGGTTGATACTTCAACTCGTTGTTGTATTCCTCCAGGATCGCTTTCCATCTTTTCATCTGGCTGTTGGTATTTTTGTTGCTAAGTGCGTATGTCAATGGTTGGTGGTCTGTAAATATGGTTACTTTTCGCGATCCGTATAGATAATTCCTCAATGAATTTAAAGCCCAAATTATAGCCAACATCTCTTTGTGGCATAATTTTCTTCAGTTTTACTAAGAGTTCTTGCGAGAGGACTGCGCCGATTGAATCAAAACCTTTTTCAAAATCTGGGTGAGATAGGGTGACATCGTCTGACACTAGTGAATTTTTTAATTTTTGGAATGCATCTAAAGCGTTCTGGTTTAAAGAAATTTTTACATTTTTGGATGCATTTTTCGAGATTCGTCCCTCTTCTCCTCTTAGAAGGGACGTCAAGGGATTGGCGAGCTTCGCATAATCCTTAATGAAGCGTCGGTAATAACCTGATATTCCTAGAAAGCTTCTCAAATCTTTTAGGGTTTTTGGTGGTGCTAATTGGGCTAATGCTTCTACTTTTTGTTGATTATAAATCCGATAAATCCTAGGAATTCGATTTCAGTTTTGAAAAATTCACATTTATCAAGCTGTACTTTGAAGTTCGCAGCTTCTAATGTTTTAAATACTTTATTGAGATTTTCGAAGTGTTCTTCTTCGTTTTTTGAAAAATAACTATGTCATCTATATATACGTAACATATTTTCACTATAAGGTTTCTCAGGACATCGTCTAAAGTACGTTGGAAAATTGAAGGGGAGTTTTTTAATCCAAACGGGAGTCTGACAAATTCAAATTTTCCATTGTTTACCGAAAAGGCGGTTTTCTCAACGTCACATTCCTTTAAAAGAATTTGGTGAAAACCACTCTTCAAGTCAACAATTGAAAAGTATTTGTTTTTTCCTAGATTTGTCAGAACTTCATTTATTTCCGGAATCGGGTATCTGTCGGCTACAGTAATAGCGTTTAGCTTTCTGTAATCAATGACCATTCTGTACTTTTTCTCTCCAGATGCGTCCATCTTTTTTGGAACAATCCAAACTGGTGCATTATACGGAGATCTAGAAGGTCTTATAATTCCGTCGTTTAGGAGTTCTTTTATCTGTTTTTCAACTTAATTTTTTAGTGCCATGGGGTACGGATATGATTTCGAATAAATTGGTGAGTCTGACTTGGTGCGAATTTCGCCTCGAACTCGCGAAGTGAATGTAAGTTTGTTGTTGGGATCTGTGAAAAGATTGGGATGGTTTCTTATGACTTGTTCTAATTGAGATTTTTGGTTGTCATCCGTATGGTTGGTTCTAAATTCCATTTTATTTACAGACTGGGATATATGTTGGTGAATTTTTATCTTTGTTTTATGATTTATCATCATATGTCCATCTTTTATGTTAATAACTGCATTAAGTTCTTCCAAGCTATCGTGACCTAAGATACCATGGAATGATTTTAGAGAAGGGAAAATGTAAAATTTTATGGGGTGGTTCGGTAAATTGAAAAGATTTGCAAACGTATGGTGGGTTATCTTTATATCACCAGAAACTGAATTGGCAAAGAAAGACTTTTCGTTTTGCTTGGGATTGGTAACAAGGTTTGGTTGGATATAATTTTTATTAGATCCCGTGTCTATTAAGATTTTCAAAGTTTGGCCATTCTTCGCTTTACATTCGAAGTATGGAAGCGAAGAATATGTTAACCTAAAAATGGATATCTGTTAAATCTTGGGTAGGGATTTCATATTGTTGATTCTGTTGATCAAAGGATTCAGCGTATCTTTCGATGTCTTCATTCTGCAGTTGCTGGTAGTAATTTTCTTCGTAATTCTCAGGTTGAAATTCTCTAGATTCCATTAAATTATTGGAATATTGTTCTTCAGTTTGTATGTGAAAATTTCGTTTTTGTTTAAATGGTGGTGGAACATGATTCAGGGATGGAGGTCTTTTGCCTTGGAGTTGTGTCTATTTTGGTAGTTAATATTCCTCGTCTGTACCGATTTATCAACGTCCATCGGTTCAGGTCTTTGAGGTTTGGGTGCTGTTGGCCTTGGGGGTGGGAATTGGAATTGTTGGCGAATTTGGTAATGTGGTTGAAACATAGGTTGGGAGTTACGGTTAGGGAAAGGATGTTGATTTTCGAATGTATTTCGTTGCGTATTATTTATAGGTTTGTTATAATTGGTTGAATGTTGGAATGTTAGTTTTGGGTAAAATGGTGTATTATTATTTCGTATATTACGCATTTGAGGGAGTGATGGTTGTTGACGATGTTTATGGTTTTGGCGATTGTTCGCGTATTCTGACCTATAATGTTGATTTTCTAATTTCAAGCATAGGTGTAGTGCTTGTGGGAGGTCTGAAGGTTCACGAATACCAAGTAATCTTGGTAGATCTCCATTTAGGCCTCAGACAAAAGTATCAAGAGCTTTGTCTCGATAAGTTTGAGTCAGAAGTCTCATGGACTCACTTCCAATTTCCATGCAGCCAATTTTATTTAATATTAACGATAAATGTGTATAGACTTCCTAATAGAAATTCTGTATGGTATTTCTTCCCTGGATAAGAGCAGTCATTTGGTATTCTAACGTTCCTAAGTCACGTTTGTCTGCGTAATGTAATGTTAGGCATTTTATTATACTATTTCAATTGAGTGGTGTGTTATACGATTCTAACGCTATATCTGCATTTCCTACTATTTTGTTCCTTATGCCCTAAGGATGCCATAATATTTGGGTGTTCCTGCCATAGAGCTATAAATTTGCAGTACTATGTCGACACTTTTCTTCCATGAAATAAATTCTGCGGGATTTCCGAAAAAATCTCTTAAACTTCTTACAATATCGGGTATTTTATCTAACTCGTTTAGGTTTCCTCTGTACCTTTCTTCTATGGTCTGGTCGTTTCCATAGTTAATATCTGCGTTAGGGTTTATTATTGATTGTACTATACTTCTACCCTGTTGTGCACAAATAGACGCTATTCTGTTCTCTAGGTCTTCTGCGGACATATGGTTTGGGGGGAATGGGGATTTGGAACGTTAAGAAGGGGTGGCCTTACTAAATTGTTAGGGTTAGCCATATTGATTCGCAAGGTTAACTAAAATTGGATCTTTGTTTTTATTATTATCTTTTATTTAATTTTTTATTATTATTTTTTTTTTATTTCTTATTTAATTAGTATAAAGGTATGGTACCTCTATTTACTATTGAAACTTTGTTTTTTTTTTTTACTATGGCATCTAAAATATTAAAATATTGTAATTAATGACTTACAATATTAGGTAGACCTGCTGCATTGTTTTATTATTTGCTGCTTTTTCTGATGCTGTTGCTGTTATTGGTGATGAGTTTTGTTGTTGCTGTTTCTGATGTTGTTGTTTTCGATGATGAGTTTCGTTGTTGCTATTTCTGATGTTGTTGTTATCGATGATTAGTTTCATTGTTGCTATTTCTGATGTTGTTGTTATCGATGATTGGTTTCGTTGTTGCTATTTCTGATGTTGTTGTTATCGATGATTAGTTTCGTTGTTGCTATTTCTGATGTTGTTGTTGTTGCTTCATTTAAATTTATTTTCTTTATTTGTGCTTTATTTATTTAAAATGTTCCCTTCGCTGCTTACTGCTTGCTTTTTTGTACACAAAAATGTTTCTCACAATTTAAATTTTAATAAGTGTTATTATTTGATTTCGTCCTTTTTGCATATCTTTCTACTTGGGATTCGGTAGCGGACGGACACTACAGGCAAGGGTTTTCACGAAAAATTTTTTTTATTTAAATTCTCGCGATTTTAGCTCGGGCGCCAGTTAATAAAATACTTTTTAATTTTTTATTTTAAAAAAGATTTTATTTTTATAATATATTTTTTTCGTTTATTTATTATTATTTGTTGGGAAGACTATGTCTTCTTAATCCAACTTCTTTTCCTTAACTATTCTTATCGACTACTACTTAACTAATGCTCTAAAACTTAAGTTAACAATTAGTTATATCGGAATTAAAAGTGTGTGAGCAGCGATCATCACATGCAGTGCAACATGACCGTGCATTCAATGCAGACGCTACGTCAGCACTTTTGGGTCCCGCGAATTTTGTATCTTCGTCGCGTTCGAGCGTTTTTAAAAAAGTCTGTACCGAGTTTAACCTAGAGAAATTAAACCAGTTGGTTTGGATATTTGAATCAGACTCACTTTTCATTTTATTAATTATAATCGATCAAGTTACTATTGCAATGAATTATTGCTTACAAATCAGAAAATACTTATTATACTCATTACATTTGTTTACTTAAATGCTGACTAAAGTAATAACCTCATAACTTAACAGATTCTCGGAAATATTGTTAATAAAATGATTTTGTTTTGTATCTTTTAATTTAATTTTTGCGACAGCAAAGGAAATGGTATCATATTACAGTTTTACTGATTTCCGGTTGTGTTACTTATTTCACTAAGAAATTCAGCAAATTTATCAGTTTTACTGTTTGTTGCTGACTTATTTATATATGTAACTCGCGTGCACCGATCTGAAACGGGCTAAAAAAAATTGGGAACGTAAACAGGAAATGATAGCGAAAGTATAGCAAAAATATGCTTATACGTTTCGTAATAATTATTGAGAAATGTAAATATGTTTGGTGAGAAACGTAAATGTGTTTGGTGTTAACTTACATATATTATTTCTTTGCCGTATATTTACCAAAGCAAATACGAGCTACATATGTACAAACATGAATAAGGGACAAGTGCCGCACGCATCTTTGTTGTTGTTGTCACGACAATCAAACGCCGAAGCTCATGTTTTGTCGAAGAGTCAATGTGTCGAGGGTTGACGCGACAACTAGGCGTCACAACATTCCCTTGCCGCTACAACAGCTTCGCCGACAAACTTGCGTAAATATGTATGAAGATGTACAGGGTAGGCCATTTAAAGTTGACCCATTTGTTTGTTTGCCAAAATTAAGGCGTCGCGGATAATCAGCTGGGTTTAGTTTTTGTGCCATTTGAATTTTATATGGAAACATCTTCAAATCTTTATGAATTATGCGTCGGAGAGTGGTGCGAGAGATGTCTAATTCCTGAGAGCGGCGATAACTCGATGTCGATGGAGTCTCCTCAATACTGGCTCGTACAGCTTCGATATTTTCATCAGAACGTCTTGTGCGTTGTCTGGATGCATGACTGGCATTACTGAGATTACCGGTGTTCACAAATTTTGCGTATAAAGACTTAATTGTGTTCTTAACTGGAGCACTTTTCACTTTATTTTTTTTGCGAAACGCACGTTGAGTTAACACATGAGTTCCATGGTATAAATTGTCTTCGAATGACGCTTCTAACGCGGTATGACATTAGCCGATTTGTCAGCGCTGTTAAAAGTTACAGCGTTGCCAGATGGGTCAACTTTAAATGGCCTACCCTGTATTAGCGTGCATACATATCGACGCAGATTTTTGCGAGTTACGGCAAAATATTTTAGATTTGGCAAATATTTTAAATCGTCGAGAACTTTGTTGCCACTTTTTGTCACTCCTTTCTGTGTTTTGCGAGTTTGCGTGGTTGTCAGTTTTACAGCAGTACAAATATCAGAAATTGTTCAATTTGTGATTTTTAGCTTTTGCCATCGTCGCGAAAGACGCTTCCTGGCAAAGGCATGATCGGGGAGATGTAATGGTATTTGCTTTTGTGAATGAAGCAGGTGTGCCTGTTGAAAATACGCTTGCGTTCATGAATGAAAATGTTGTTGTTGCGTGTTTTACTATAAATTTAGGCATTGGCTATTTGGCTGCCATATTGAATTGTGACGCTGCTGATGCTTTTCGAGACGATTGTTGTGTTTTGTTGGTGACATATTTACATGTGTATGCTCATACATATATGTATGTATGTATATAGGTTTGTGTATAATTTATTGGTCGGCAATGTGTACATGTACATATATGAGTTTACATATGAAGCAGTGCGAGCACATTTTATAACTGTTAAGTGATATGATTTAAATTTGAATTTTACGTATATACATTCATATGTATATGTATATGCACATGATTATGCACAAATATGATGACAAATAAACAAACATACATACATATGTAGGTATACATGGTATATGTCGTAACAAATCCAATTTTTATTAGCAACAAATATAATACAACAGTATTTAGCAGTATACATATTATGTAAATATTAAAGAAATAATAAGAAACATAAGGTGTTCAAGTCCAAACAAACTATAACTATTACTGTGAATATTCATTTCTTTTATTAGAATGCTATCAGTTTTACATGCATTCACAAAAATTTGCAAAATTATATTCATATCAATACATACTATGTGTATGCTTTCATATAAACGTATAATATGCAGCACATAAAGCGCACACATATCATTACTAAGTCATGTCATGATTTGAATCCCTGAAGGCGTTTTATGTACTTACATACATACGTGTGTGCATATGAATACGTAAGTTTTAAATTATAAAAAGTATGATTTATGTAATTAAATACAAATAAATATATATGTATCTATATTGATAGTTTTTTATATATTATGGTAGTATTTTACACAGATACGTATGTATATGTATGTACATATTACACACATATCAAATGGACATACATATATACACATCTCCTACATCAAACATAGGATATAATTAAAAATTTGGTTTTATTTTAACATTGAGTAAAAGATTGTCTTATATAAAATAGTTAGTTAATTAATTAAAAACTAATCAAGTTGTGAAAATAATTTTCAAATCAATACATATAATTTCACATAAACGTATAAAAATATACAAAAGCCAAAAGGCTTACCGCTGTAAAATCGAAGTAAGTCTCTGAGTATAATTTTCATTAAATGCTCAGCTCTGTTCACGTGCCACTGTTAACATTTCTCTTTCTGAGCTAGCTGTGGTAAAACACGCTCATCGCATTTTGTTAGCTTTTGACAGTTCACACGCTTTTCCGTTGTTGGACCTTCTCTATAAATATACGTTCTCTGATGCTACTTGAATATTTGTTGTTTTTGTAGAACAATATATGAAATTTTTGCGAATGACATACCTACATGTGAACGCATTTAAGTATATATTTTGTGATGGAAGGTCATACGCACATATTTACATGTGTACACATATAAGTATGGATGATGCTATTTCAAAGAATTGTTATTCTTGTAAAGCAATGTTTGTAGTTTTTGCGGGTGACATATCTACCTGTGAACGCATAGAAGTATGTAAGTTAATAGCAGAGAACGTATATTTACAGAGAAGGTCCAACAACGGACAAGCGTGTAAACTGTCAAAAGCTAACAAAATGCGATGAGCGTGTTTCACCACAGCTAGCTCAGAAGGAGAAATGTTAACAGTGGCACGTGAACAGAGCTGAGCATTTAATGAAAATTATACTCAAAGACTTACGTCGACTTTACATCGGTAAGCCTTTTGGTTTATGTATATTTTTATACGTTTATGTGAAATTATATGTATTGATTTGAAAATTATTTTTCACAAATTGATTAGTTTTTTAATTAATTAACCAACTGTTTTATATAAGGCAATCTTTTACTCAATGTCAAAATAATACCAAATTTTTAATTATATCCTATGTTTGATGTAGTAGATATGTATATGTATGTATGTGCATTTGATATGTGTGTAATAATACTATCATAATATATAAAAAAAACTAGCAATATATACATATATATTAGGGCGGGTCGATTTAAAAATCGCCATTTGCTCTATGAAAATCATATTCTAGGGATCAAAATAAAATACCTTGCCGAAATTTTGAAAAATCCCACTTTGACCCATTTAGAGTGCTCCAATCGAGTCTAAATATATGACCGAACCCCAATAACTTTGGACGGCCGATCCACCCATGCCAATGGCACACCCCCTGGAACTCCCCTGGGGGGTTCCCCATACAATCATTTCAAAAAATCACCATTTTTGGTGATTTACATGAAAAAATCAGCTAAATTGCTATGTTTTTTATTTATTTTTATTTATTTATTTATAATAATATCTATTTTTTCTCTTAAGAAATTTATTTAGTCAGAACATATGTAAATGAAAAAAATTAATTTAAGTGAGTTATAGAAGAGAAATTAAAAAAAATTATTATTTGAAGTCTTTTTTACTTTCAAGTCTGGGCGCTTTCGCACGGCTCTCTAATGTCGTCGCCATAACAGCCTCTATATTTTGGAAACGCTAGCTAGCAATTGAACATGTCGTTCCGTTCCTTGTATGTGTGATGGAATTTTTGGATCATTAAACGGTGGATCATCTTGATTTAAATATTCTTTCAATGTATCGTACGGAATGCTTCGTGTGAATGGTGGTTCAAATACGATATTTATATCATTCAAATTGATCATTTCCGTATAACTTGTGCAATTAAAGTTTATATCTGGTTTTTTATAAACTCTAAGTTCCATTGTCTCGTCAACATCGGTTCGATAGCGTAGAAATCATCAAACAACATTGATAACAAGATATTTTCCGAATGCGCATAATATGAATTATCATTAATTACTTGATTGACAATTCTAGAAATCGTGACCAACCAATGAACTTGAAAAATAATGCACTGCCGTACACGACAGAGCTGTAATACTTGATACTGAAGTACATTGGCACATAACATTTAATTATAAATTTAACCAGAATTCTTAAATTTGCGTCTGGATTTTCCGTTTTCACATATAATCGCAATAATATAGCGGCCTTGGTTAGCCACCAAGAATGTACAATTTTCCCTGGTTTGATGTTAGCCAGATCCACCGGAACCACGCCGCTAGAAATTGCATGGGCCATGTCGTATAAGTACTTCGAATCGGTTGAAAATTCTTTTTTTTCTGGAGCAGGGGGCATATTTTGCAACTCAATTTTCTTGAAGCTGTCCACCACGTAAAAATATATAATAATAAAATAATTAAAAATGGTTGACAATTATAATAAATGAGTGATAGCAATAACTTACGGGAAGAGTTTCACTTGATCCAGTGCTGGTTGATTTATCCAGAGCTTCAAACAAATGCCGAAACGGAAGTTCGTTGAAGTGTAGAAGGCAAACAAACCAATGCAATGGTATTTTTAACAGCAATTCGAATCATCGTATAATTCCACCGTGTGGGCCAGTGTTTGTTAGCTCACCGTCAGTGCATATTCCAATGAATGTATCCAGTGATATATTTTTATCGTTGAAAAAACCATTTAGTTTGGTTGTTTTGTATTCAGCGGTTTCATGTTCCTGTCTTACGTAACCAATCAATTCAGAATTGGGTTCTCTCAAAATAACAACCATCCTAGTATGATACTTCTCATCAATTTTATCTATCGTTAAATTATCATCTTTTCTGCCATCGAATGAAAACGCTAACAAATTGGTATCATCTAACCGTTTGCGAAGCACTTCTTGTCTGCATTTCTCTTTTTCTCTGCGAACTTTTGATTTATCCATGATGAGAGGTTTCCCATGCTTATCTTTAATTTTAAAATCTTGCAAAAGAGCGGTTCCCAATGCTGATGCTACTCTGTCAGGCACACCAAATCTGTCACATACCAAGGCAAAGTTAAAACAATCGTATCTCTCTGTGTATTGTGAACTTGTGCTTCTATCCATATCTTCTTGAACTTGTGACGGTGCATATGTTGAATCATCGGGATCTTGGTATGTTGGCATTGATGACATAGACGTTGCTCCTTGCTCTTCAGTTTCCATCATAAATGCATTCATTGCTAGTTTTCTCTGATTATGTTCATCGTGCATGAACTCTTTGAGGCGTTCGGGAACCCAGCCGCATGTACATGGAGCTGCCTTCAAATCGCATTTACATGTTCCAATGTAAAACATGTAAAGTAAGGCGCGTAGGGTTTCGGTTGTTAAATAGAACTCAGCTCTGGTTGCCCAGAGCTCCTTTATTTATAGCACACCACATGCTGAGTGCATACACACATCTTAACACTAATCTACTGTACATACCGACAGTATGTACACATATCTTAAGCATAAGTGTTTTCAAAGGCAAACACAATTGTATATTGTTAGTTTAAGATCATTTGCGATCTTCAGGGCAAACATAATTGTTTCTTGTCTGTTGTTAGTTTAGGATCATTTGCGATCTCATACATGCATACATTAAATACTAAGGTCACTAATCAATATACCCGAAATAAACATTTATTACATTGTTCATAGAAATGGGTATTTGGGTTTAAGACTAGATTCGTATGCGCTGCCGATAATGAACTTAAATATTTGAACTATGATATTTCTATCCTTACAAAAATATCTTCTTTAAAATTAATTAATTTCTTTTCTATAACTCACTTAAATTAATTTTTTTCATTTACATATGTTCTGACTAAATAAATTTCTTAAGAGAAAAAATAGATATTATTATAAATAAATATATAAAAATAAAGAAAAAACATAGCAATTTAGCTGATTTTTTCATGTAAATCACCAAAAATGGTGATTTTTTGAAATGATTGTATGGGGAACCCCCCAGGGGAGTTCCAGAGGGTGCGCCACTATTGGGGGTCGGTCATACATTCGGACTCGATTGGAGCACTCTAAATGTGTCAAAGTGGGATTTTTCAAAATTTGCCCCTACCCAAAAGTTCGACCCAAATTGGGGGACATCAGAATTCGTTTCAGAGGTATGGTTCCTTCGTCAAAGTATCTTATTTTGATCCCTACATTATGATTTTCATAGAGCAATGGTCGATTTTTTTGCCTCTCCACAAATCGACCCGGCCTAATGTACACTTATGTATATATATTGATATGTATGTACATATGTACATATATCGTCACCTGAAATGCAAAATAACTTAACAACATTTTCGGAAACTTACAGTGGCATGAATGAAACACGAAATAAAATGGAACATGAGTGAAACAAAATTTTAATATTGGTTAAAGCTGGTTTATATTTGTCCTCAGAACCAGAAAATGTTGAAAATATGTAATATTATGTATGTAATTTGAAGTAGTGAAGCGTAATCAGTAAGACACTCAGTTTCGAATTTTTTGATGATACGTTTTTTTTTGCATTTCAGGTGACGATATGTAAGTTAATACCACCAGTTCATATTACATGAACAGATTCTATATCTGTTGTAAATATGTAACCCATATGGTATTTTGCTAATACTGTCCGCCTTAGGTGGTCTAAAAATGTAACTCATAGATTGTAAGATGAATCTTTCCACTTGTAACATATGTCCTACATATGTCCTATCTGAAGTGGATTGTAGATATACTTCCTAGAATGTAAGATTAATATTTGTACCTAGACTTAAACAAAATATTGTATTTAAGAAAATGTAATAAAGAAAACGGGGCAGTTGCCCGTAGTTGCCCAAACTCGACAGAGTTATTAATTGGCGATCCTGCCAGGAGACACGTAAACTCCTGTTGGACCAAAAACAAAAAAAAAAAAAAAAACAACAAAAAAACGCAAACAAGTATCGCGAAGTCGCGAGAAAAGAAATAGAAAAGTACGAGTGTGTTACTCAAAGCGTACTGTGGTAATTAGAAGCGCGCAAAGCAATTAAAGGCAAAATAAAAATCGCTTAGTCCAAAAAGAGACATAAGAAAAAATCTCAGCGCCACAATTGAAAAAAATTCGAGTGTGTGTTTGTGCCAACTGCCTATCGAACGCGCCACGTCTATACGGATTACGGGCGAAAAACAAGCTAACGTACGCGTTACAACAATTGAAAAAATAAATAAAATTGAGAAACAAAAAAAACTACAACAGTTTCACAAATGAAGTGATTTTAAAATCTGAATTGAAAAACCAAAAACTGAAAGTGAAAATTTTTTAAAATTTCAAACAAATAGAAGAATGCGTGGATCTATAAACTATCCACATAAAAACAAATAAATAAAAAAAAAATTCTGTAAATCAGAAATTTCACCAAAATACCTATTTCATTTAAACCTCGCACTCGGCCGCCAACGACGACTGTTGCACAACCAACCGCCTAAATTCGACTTAAAAAGCAACAGCAGCAGCAAAGGCAACAGTAACCGCAACAGTAGTAACAGCAGTAACAGCAGCAATAGCAACAGTAACAACAGCAGCCGTAGAAGCAGCAATATAAAATTAGTTGTAAGTAAGGCTTCTATTTATTAATTAAATGGGAAATAAACCCACTAATATTAAGTATAAAAATTGTTTACAGTGAGTATTACTATATATCTTGCTTCATGAAACTCACAAATACATATACATATTATATACTATAAAAAAAGGCAAACCCGAAAAATAACATTATAAAAAAGAGGCGATAGGAGTAAAGAATTTTTAAGAGAACAAGATAATTTTATAATTTTTCAAAATGGCAGTGAATAATTTTACTGTAGACGATATAGCTAGATTAATAGCTACACAAACCGCAAACTTAAGAACTGAGATAGCTCAGTTGAGTAATAGAATTAAAATTCTAACAGATGCGCCACATGTAACTGAGTATGAAACTCAAAGAATTAACGACTCCATAACACGTGACGAAAATTTAGACATAATAAAGTCTTTGCCAAAATTCTCCGGTAAATCATATGTCAGCTGGAGGGAAGCTGCAAAGAATTCTATGAGCCTATATATTGAAGGTAGTAGAAGGTATTTTGGAGCACTAACTATCCTCCGAAATAAGATTGTAGGTAATGCCAATGATATATTAACTAATCATGGCACAGTTTTGAACTTAGAAGCAATATTTGCAAGATTAAATTTTGCTTACGCCGACAGACGACCAATTCACGTTATTGATCAAGAAATGAGCGTTATGAGACAAGGATCGACATCCTTAATAGATTATTATAATGAAGTCAATCAGAAATTGACATTACTAATAAAAAAAACTATAATGACGCACGGCACCAATTCAGATATTACAAAACAATTAAATATCAAGTGTCGAGAAACCGCGTTTAGAACTTTTATAACTGGTTTAAATTACCCTCTATATATATAATATATTATTTACATTAACACCTACCGATTTGCCAAATGCTCTTGCTAAAGCACAAGAACTTCATTCAAATCAAATACGATCGCAAGATTTTCGAATTTTCAGAATAACTTAAGGTACCCCCAAGCAAATAATAATTCATACCAAACGTATGCCAATCACCCAGAACCTATGGAAGTGGATCATCAATCCAATTAACAAATAAACCCAATCATATGCAAAGAAACCAACCACATGTAAGGAGGAACAGATATAATTGGCAGACAAATTACCAGCCAACGAATATACCAATTAATAAATAAACCCAATCATATGCAAAGAAACCAACCACATGTAAGGAGGAACAGATATAATTGGCAGACAAATTACCAGCCAACGAATATACCAAAAAGGTCCATTGGAAGTATAAGCACACAACCTCAACCAAAAATTCAACGAATTAATAATATTGGTGAGAACCATTTTTTAGGGTAAACTCCGATTTGCCGTATGTTATTAAAACGGATACAAAAACTGGGCAAATCTTTAGAATTCTCATAGATACGGGGGCAACCAGCTCATATATACGGGCTGGAATTTATAAAAATAAAAACATTTTAGTAATTAAGAAGAAGGTTAGAACCATTCATGATTCGACCATAATAAAACATTTTCATAATATCAATGTGTTTGGTATACAGGAACGTTTTTATGAAATTAACAATTTAGAGAGCGATCTTTTAATTGGAATTAATTTCCTGAATAAAATCGGAGCGACAATTGATATTCCGAATAGAAAATTGATTTATGGGAATAATAAAATAGAGAAAATAAATTTTGTCAATGATTTAATTACACTAAACCCCTTGGGACAAAAAAGTCCTGAGGCACCCGGCAACGATAATAACTATTAGCAAAAATGATACTAAGGATAGAAAAATTAATGAAGCCAATGCTCACAACATTTTAAAAATAAATAATGTTGAAATTTCTAACGAAGTTGCTGATACATATAACTATAATAATAACGAAACGAGAGATATCAACATTCCATTGCTAAGAGAGGATGTTATTAAAATAAAGCTCATCAAAACGTGAACATGGATTTACCTTTTAGAACAGATATTAAAGCAGAAATTAGAACCGACAAACCTATATGGTCCAAACAATATCCCTATTCTATATCTGCAAATAATTTTGTTAATAAGGAAATCGAAAGTTTACTCGCAAAAGGAATTATACGACATAGTAAACGCCCGTATAATTCTCCCGTTTGGGTCGTTCCAAAAAAAGGAATAAATGAAGATGGTAGTCCGAAATTAAGACTGGTCATCGACTTTAAAAAAAATTAATGAAAAAACAATAACCGGCAGGTACCCAATGCCTAATCCCGAGGTGATACTTTTTAATTTGGGAGAATCAAAATACTTTTCCACAATAGATTTAGAGTCTGGATTTCATCAGATATTGATGGAAGAAAACGATATAGAAAAAACAGCATATTCTGTAAATAACGGAAAATATGAATACCAAAGAATGCCATTTGGACTTAAAAATGCTCCAAGTATATTTCAGAGAGTAATGAATAATATTTTACATGAATTTATAGGAAAATTTTGTCACGTATATGTTGACGACATAATAGTATATTCAAAAACTTTAAAAGAACATATATCTCATTTGAAATATATAGTACAAAGCCTCGAAGAAGCCCATATGAAAATATCTATAGAAAAATCTAAATTTATAGAAACCGAGGTGGAATTTTTAGGATACGTTGTATCCCATAAAGTTATAAAAACCGATCCCAAAAAAGTAGAGACAATAAAAAATTACCCATATCCCACGACGTTACGACAACTTAGAGGATTTTTAGGATTAACGGGATACTATAGAAAATTTATAGGAAATTATGCAACAATAGCTAAACCACTAACAAAACACTTAAAGGGAGAAAATGGTAAAATATCGCAGTATATGTCCAAAAAAACAATTATTAATCTTGATTAAGAAGGAATTGTTGCTCGTGAAACCTTAAAAAGAGCGTTACAAGAACAAGTTGAATTAGCTCAACCAAACTTTGAGAAAAAATTAATTTTAACTACTGACACATCTAATGTTGCTGTAGGTGCAGTTTTATCCCAAGAAGGAAGACCAATAACATTTATTTCAAAGACATTAAACTCTACCGAACAAAATTACGCAACAAACGAAAAAGAATTATTCGCCATAGTTTGGGCATTAAAGACATTACGCCATTATCTTTATGCAGTAAAATATTTAGAAATTCATACGGATCATCAACCATTAGCATTTGCAATGTCCGAAAAAAATCCAAATATTAAAATGAAAAGATGACGAGCTTTTATTGAGGAGTTTTCTCCAAAAATAATTTATAAACCGGGAACAACAAATGTAGTTGCTGACGCATTATCAAGACAAGTATTAAATAATTTAACTATTTCATGTGAGTCGAGTGACTCAAGTGATTCACTAATAGAAACCCAACATTCCGCAGAAAGTAGCGATGAGTACCAAATTCATGAAACAAAAAAACCTTTGAAACATTTTAAGCAACAGATATTAATCGATAATGGAGCAAGAATTACTGTATTAGAGACTATTTCTTCTTTTAATAATAAACGTTTTTTAATTGAATATGACAGACCAGAAAATATAATTGGTATTCTAAAAGAATATATGAATCCAAAAGTAGTTACGGGAATATTTTGCACACCTGAAGTGCTATATGCAATAAAAAACATTTTGAAGGAGACATTTCCCACGATAAAATTTCTATATACTAAACTATTCCCTAATGATATATGCAATAAAGAAGATCAAGGATCGATAATCGAGCAAACACATAATAGAGCGCATAGAAATTATAGGGAAAATTTGGCACAAATTAGGCAGCAATATTATTGGCCTTTAATGGTAAAACAATTTAAACAGTATGCAAAAAATTGTAGCATATGTAATAGTAATAAATATGAAAGACATCCGAAAATAATTCCAATAGGGGAAGCACCAATACCAAAAAAAGAGGGAGAACAACTCCATATAGACATTTTTTTCCGCACAAAAATTTCTTACATGTATAGATTCATATTCCAAATTTCTAATCGTAAAATATATAGAAGACAAATCAAATTTAGAAGAAAAAGTTTTGGAACTGTTACAAACATTTCCAAATGTTAAAAGTATAGTTATTGATAATGAACCAGGCTTAAGTACGATACAGTTCAAGTCTTTAATGGAAAGAATTAATGTGCAAATTTATTATTGTACACCACGCCACTGTACAAGTAATGTCCAAATAGAAAGAGTTCGTTCAACACTGATTGAAATCTCCAGATTTTTAAAGCAAGAACACAGCTTAATTAGTAATTTTGAATCAATTATGAGAGCAGTTCAACAGTATAATAAAACAATTCATTCTGTAACAGGTAAACAACCTTGCAACATTTTATTTAATAAAGAGCCTCACGATAATATGAAAAATGTGTTGCAAAATGCTCAAGAGAAAATGCTAGAGCATCATAACAAGAAAAGGCTTCAGAAAAGTTATCAGAAAGGAGATATTATTTACGAAAAAAATTATGGGGAAAGAAATAAATTGAACCCCAAGTACAAGAGACAAGTAGTATTAGAAGATTTAGGAAATACAATTAAAATACAAAACAGAAACAGAATAATACATAAAGATAATATTAAATCTTAAAATTCTTTAGGTTCACAATGTTATATATCATCATACTTTATACGGCAATGCCATTCATCACAGCTCAAATCGAAATTATGGATCTCAATCACGGGTATTCCCTTCTGAACCTAGAAAAAGTAAAGTTGGTTGAAAGATACGACAGAATTACCTATCTTATTAACACAACAATGTACAAAGAAATAGTTGACAATTTAGAGGAAATGGCACTCAAAGAAAAAGAACCGAATCCGCTTGTAATGGCTAAAATTAAGCACATTAGAACTCAGATATATACACTCACCCCACATCATAGAATTGAGAAAAGGGGATTAGTTAATATTATAGGGACAGGTCTTAAATATATTTATGGCGTCATGGACGACGAAGACCGTCAAGAAATAGAAGGCAAATTAAAAATAAATACAATCAATGCCCACAATGCAATCGAACAAATCAATGTTCAGAAAAACATTAATGAAAAATTTAACTACCAAATTAAAGCTATTAGTGATAATACTAACAATAACTACAGGAAATTTTTTCAGAATATAAACGCCGTTAGCTCAGAATTAAATAAAATAGCAAAGGAACGGTGGACAAACAAACTGTTAGGGAATTTAATGTATATTGAGACTAATATCGTAAGAATAAAATAGATCATAATGACGAGCCAAAGTAACCTCTTAAGTAGAGATATTATTTCAAATGACGATAGTTTAAATTTGAATATAACTTTTGAAAAATTGGGTAAGATCAAAATTGTAATTGTCACCCAAAACCAAAATATTGTGATTTTAGAGAAGGTTCCTAGTTTTACTAAAGAGACCTATCAATCAATATACATTCAACCTATACCGAATATAAATCAAGCAGAATTAAATATACAAGAAAAAGAAATTTTATGTTTAAATGATATAACATATAAAAAGACTTCCATTAGAAAAGAATTAGAAGAATACAAAGACGATTGCATCGAATATTTATTTAGGAGTCAAATGAAAATGAATTGTAAATATAAGTATAATAAGCAATCAAACGTAATAGAAATGGATACAAACCATATTTACGTAATCAATGCAAAAAACAAAACCATTTATCACAACTGTAATTCTAACAACTTTACTAGTAACGGTAATTATTTAATACGATTTAAGAATTGTAATGATCAAATTGATAACTTAGTCTATAGACATCGTAAGCCTCTCACAATGAAATTATTACCAAATCCAGTTAAGGTTATTAATATTACGATCACAAAGAATTTAAGTATGGAAGAAATACATTTTCAAAACATTAAAAATATTCAGGAAATAACAGAACTCAGATATGAAGCAAAAAAAAAAAGTAAAATGATAAATTACAGTCTGATAACAATTGTCAGCCTTATAATAGTAATACTAATAATCTGTAA
Organism: Bactrocera zonata; assembly: GCA_037783105.1. Classification (NCBI taxonomy): domain Eukaryota; kingdom Metazoa; phylum Arthropoda; class Insecta; order Diptera; family Tephritidae; genus Bactrocera; species Bactrocera zonata. The sequence continues at coordinate 38,923 of JBAWJQ010006655.1, read as the reverse complement.
ATACAAAAAGAATAAAAGCACACAGGTTAAAATTAACATTGAACAAATTCCAATGCAAGATCAAGCCCAACCTATAGAGCACATGATGGAAAGGATCAAGCACTATTTCCCTTTGAATCGGGACGCTTCAATTTAGAGGTGGGGGAGTTAATACCACCAGTTCATATTACATGAACATATTCTATATCTGTTATAAATATGTAACCCATATGGTATTTTGCTAATATTGTCCGCCTTAGGTGGTCCAAAAATGTTACTCATAGATTGTAAGATGAATCTTTCCACTTGTAACATATGTCCTACATATGTCCTATCTGAAGTGGATTGTAGATATACTTCCTAGAATGTAAGATTAATATTTGTATCTAGGCTTAAACAAAATATTGTATTAAAGAAAATGTAATAAAGAAAACGGGGCAGTTGCCCAACCTCGACAGAGTTATTAATTTGTACATATATCGCTCATGAACACAGGATTTTCATATCGAACACGAGATATTTTACAATAAAAATTAAGTTTTCATGGCATCAAAATTTCTTTATATTTTTCACAAACAACTTTTATGCCAAATAAAATATTTTACTACACTTCACTAGTTTATTTAATAAGCTTATGCTGTTTTCCATATTCTTAAAAACAACTTATGTATGACACTTTTCATTTGAATGAGCGATATCTATATAAATAAAAATGAATCGTCAAAATGTATGTACGCTCATAACTTTCATACGACTGAACCAAATTTGATAATTCTTTTTTTAAAATGTTCATTGAGGCTCAGAGATGGTTTCTGCGGAGAAAAAATTTCGAATAATTGCCGGAAAACCCCTAAAAACAGTCCTTTTCTTTTTCTCATACAAACGAATGAATGTTTGTTCGTTAGTAACGCTAAGAGAATGGCTGAACCAATATTAATGAAATTTTAAGAGGTTGTTCCTTGTGGATCAAGGAAGGTTTAGAAATAAAAATATCTTATACTTTTCATGAAAAGTTAGCAAATTGGATAATTCCAAAAAGTAACTTTTTTCCATAAACATTTTTTTTTCAATTTTAGTTTGTTTTGTTTTTCAATATTTTGATTTGTAAATTATTTGAATAGTTCAATTTCGGTCGCTTGCTTTTTTATTCCGGCTATTCAAAAGAAAAATTATTGAAAATTATTCAGTGAAAACTTTACGTGTGTTTCACACAAAGAGGTCAATTGCAGATTGAAATTTGTTACGAAGCCACCAAGAGGTCGCCCTAATATCGGTCGGTGTTCTTTTTGCCATCAAAGTATGGCAGCCCAAGGCAAGGCAAGAAGTTATACCAAGATGCGGCGACATACGTGCGGAATTATGGATCGCGGTTAATCAGCAAGCGATCGTCACGATGTCACAGCACGTCTTTTCAAACAACTGCTACGATGTTTGATTGACCTTATCTTGAAGCAACGTATATGTGGTGCTGTTGGTTGTTTTCCGCACGTACACATTCTTCTTTGGATGATGATTACACCAGATCAGATTGATGAAATCATTTCTCCGGAAATTCCTGATGTGGAGAAAGATCCAGTATTATATGAAGTGGTGGAAACCAATATGGTGCATGGACCTTGCGGACACTACAATCCCTTTTCGGTTTGTACGTCTGACAATAAGTGCACGAAACACTATCCATGTGCTTTTCTTTCGGAAACACAAACTGGAAATGATGGATATCAACTCTATCGGCGTCGCTCACCAGACGACAATGGCAGAACATTCAGCATTCAACTTAGATAAGTGAATATCGAAGTTGACAACACATTGATCGTACTATATTCACCATTATTGTTTAATTCATATTCAAAACTCATATCAGTGTTTAGTATTGCAGTTTGGTGAAATCGATAAAAATACGTTTGAAAGTACGTCACCAAAGGAAGCAACATAGCGGTTATTGGTCTTAAACGATACGGGCGATACGTGAACTGCAATAAAGCGCTTTGTAGGATATTTACTTTTGCAATTCATGAACGTTTTTCGACTGTTGTGCGTCTCGCAGTTAATTTGGAGAATGGCCAAAGAGTGTATTTCAGCCCAGAGAGTACAGTATAGTGGAAACATCGCCAGAAACAAAATTAACATTGACGAGTTTTTTCTCAACTTTCGTCAGTCATCTGTTTGTGAGAACAATGCTCTATTCGGAAATACCTTGATATTATGCATGGAATGCATGGTGGAAGAAATAGTTACGCAGAAAGCAAGGTCAACCAGTAGATTGACATCCAGGTGTCTTATCAACTAATTCATTAGGACGAATTTACACAATCCACCCGAAAAACGACGATTGTTTCTACCTCCGGTTGCTATTGATTAATGTACGCGGTTCAACTTTATTTGAGTCATTGCGTACTGTGAATGGTTCGATGTGTGCAAGTTTTTGAGAAGCAAGCCAGCAATTACAATTCTTGGAACACGTTAAGCACTGGAATGAAAATGAAGTTCATAACTTTTCGCGATAATCATTTCGACATATCAGCCTTCAAATCCGTGTCTATTATGCGATACGAACAAAAATCGAATTACCGAAGACAGTTTACATCGTCTTCGCTAAAAATTGGAAATGGTACAATTTCGGTTGATACTTCCGGTGGTTCGATATCAATTCCATCTTCCCTTTATCAATTCACGCAAGATGAACTCATCACAAATGTTCGGACATCGCCCAAATTATCGTAACTACGATGCCTTAAGTGCACGCGCAATGTTAGCTGCCACAAATACCAATGTTGTTGCCTTAAACTGGAAGTTTCGAAGTCAAATTCCGGGAGACTTGCGCTCATACATATCGATCGATCGTCTTGACAATGAAGACGACTTCGTGAATTATCCAGTGGTATTTCTAAATTCTTTGGACAGGCTTGGTATGCCACCGTATCATTTGCGTCTCAAAGTAGGATCCGTCGTTATTATGATCCGCAATCTTCATGCTCCGAAACTGTGTAATGGAACCCGACTGATTGTGCGCACCTATCGAATACAAGGGGGAGAATGCTTGATTGTACGAGTTCCTATGAGTTCTAACGATTTCCCATTTCAGTTCAAACGTATTCCGTTTCCAGTGAAAATTGCATTTGAGACGACAATCAACAGGACCTAAAGATAGTCGCACAGTGTGAGGCATCAATATGGAAATGCTATGTTTTTCAACCGGCCGTGGCGTACTCACGAGTTGGAAAACCATCTTTTCTGTAAACCTTAACAGAAACCCAAAAATGTTGTTTATAAAGGTGCGTTACAGTGAAAACAAAAAAAAAAAAAAAAAAAAAAAAACACCAAAAATTAAATGATGAATTTAACTTTCTTTTGATTTCAAAATACATAATTTCACGCAGGACAACGGCTGCGGGGTCAGCTAGTCTATATATATAAAATTAAGTGGCAAAACTTCCTGTTCGCATACTCCTCCTAGACGGCGTGCCCGATTTCAATGAAATTTTCCGGGGTGATTGGGGTCTGTTTGGAGGGTGCACATAAGAAATTTAATGTGTGTAGCACTGCACGTTTTGCAAAAAAAAAAAAAACTAAAATGATACATCCCGGCTATACAAATTCTCATGAAATAATGTTTTGACGCAAGATTGGCAGTCCTGTCAAATGCCTTTTACTAATAAACAGAAACAAGAAGACAACTACATCCTGAAATGTCGCAAGCTTTTCCATCAGCATTTGGTTGACATGTATGCGAAGATCGAGACCGAACGTGTCAACTTTATTCGATTCAACCAAGCGAAATTGCGTTCTGAAGAGTACATCCATTTGAGAGATGCCGCAATGAATGATGCAAATGTGAATAGCATTGGACGTCTGACAATATTGCCAGCCACATACATCGGCAGTCCGCGCCATATGCACGAGTATGCGCAAGATGCAATGTCGGATGTGCGCCATTACGGCAGACCGGATCTGTTCATAACGTTCACGTGCAATCCCAAGTGGAATGACATCAAATGCCATTTCTTCCCCGGTCATCAACAACTGATCGTCACGACTTAACAGCACGTGGATTCAGGGAAAAGCTTAAATCAATGATGGATTTAATTGAGAAACTTCGTGTTTTTGGAGATGTTCGATGCTGGATGTACTCGATCGAATGGCAGAAAAGAGGATTACCGCATGCACACATCTTGATTTGGTTAGTTTGCAAAATCCGACCAGATCAGATTGATAAAGTCATCTCAGCGGAAATTGCAATCGACCCACAATTGTTCGATGTTGTAACAAAAAACATGATCCATGGCCCTTGCGGCGCTATTAATCCAACGTCACCATGCATGATGATAATAAGTGTTCAAAGCGCTATCCTAGAGCTTTAGTTGATGTTACAATCACTGGAAATGACGATGAAATGATATCCATTACATCGGCGTCGATCCGCTGAAGATGGCGGTAATTCAACGGTCATAAATGTTCGGAATCAAGACGTTGATGTTGATAATCGTTGGGTCGTGCCGTATTCACCATTGTTGTCAAAAAATTTCGAAGCGCACATCAATATAGAATGTTGCAACTCTGTCAAATCGATCAAATACATCTGCAAAAACGTAAATAAGGGCAGTGATATGGCAGTTTTCGGAGTGGCTGATTATCAGAGAATCGATGAAATTCAGCAATACCAAATGGACCGTTATATAAGCAGCAACGAAGCGGTATGGCGCATTTTATCGTTCCCAATGCACGACCGGAATCCCGTTGTTATTCATTTGGCAGTTCATCTCGAAAATGGGCAACGCGTTTATTTCACTGCAGACAATATACAACAGAGCGCAGCACGACCACCGGGGTCAACACTAACTACCTTTCTCGAGTTGTGTGAAAACGATGAATTTGCAAGAACATTGCTATATTCCGAAATACCACAATATTTCACTTGGAATCCATCATCGAAAACATTTTAACGACGAAAGCAAAGGGAGCGTGTTGACAGTTATCCAAATGTCCGTAAAACCGATTCCTTAGGACACATTTACACCATCCATCCGAACAACGCCGAATGTTTCTATTTGCGTCTGCTATTAGTCAACGTGCACGGACCAAGATCATTTGATGATTTGAAAACTGTTGACCGTCAGTTGTGTGCGACGTATCGAGAAGCATGTCAGCGATTGCATTTGTTAGAAGATGATATGCATTGGGACACCGCACTTCATGACGCATCACTCACATCTCATCCAAAACAAATACGCGTACTATTCGCCATAATATCTACGTGCCTTCCGTCAAATCCGCAAGAACTGTGGAATAAGTACAAAGAGTGCATGACCGAGGACTTATTAATAATCGAGCATCGGATGCAGACTTGCTATATACATTACAAATGTATAATGATGCTTTGATATTGGTTGAAGATCTGTACCTTACAATTGCGAATAAGGCATTAGCGCAACTTGGCATAACTGTCCCCAATCGTTCAGCGATTGATATGCTTTACCATGAGCTTCAACGTGAACAACAATACGATACCAATGAATTGCGTGCTTTCATACAAGCTAACATTACCAAATTGAATATTCAGCAGAAAAATGCTTATGATAAGATTATACGAGCGGTTGACAATAACGCCGGTAGATTCTACTTTCTCGATGCGCCCGGTGGTACAGGGAAAACGTTTCTGATCTCTTTGATTCTTGCTACTATACGGTCACAGCAGAAAATTGCGCTGGAAATTGCTTCGTCAGGCATCGCTGCTACTCTACTTGATGGCGGCCGAACAGCACATTCTGCGTTGAAATTACCGTTGAACATCCAAGTCGTTGAAACACCAACGTGCAACATATCGAGGAATTCAGCAATGGCAAAAGTTTTGCGAGGAGCTGGAATAGTTCTATGGGATGAGTGCCCAATGGCTAACAAAAAGTCATTAGAAGCATTCAATAGAACAATGCAAGATTTACGCCAAAAGCAACAATTTTTTGGCGGAGAATTAGTCTTATTATCCGGCGATTTTCGGCAAACTTTGCCAGTCATTCCTCGATCAACTCCTTCCGACGAAATAAACGCATGTTTAAAATCGTCAGTTTTGTGGAGACATGTTTAAAAGCTGACTCTTACCATCAACATGCGAGTCCAATTGCAAAATGATCGATCCGCAGCGACCAATCGATGATACCGGTTTGATCAAAAGAAGAATTGATTGAAAGTGTATTTCCGAATATTGTTCAACACTATCAACGCAACGATTATTTAAGTGAACGCGCAATATTGGCACCGAAAAATGTACATGTCAACGAAATCAATTTTGCCATTCAAGAAAAATTGCCAGGAGAAGCTACAATATACGAGTATACATCGATTGATAGCATTTAGAATCAAGATGAAGTTGTCAATTATCCAACTGAATTCTTGAATTCTTTGGATCCCCTGGTCCATTATACAGGATAGGCCATTTAAAGTTGACCCATTGGCCCATTTGCCAAAATTAAGGCGTCGCGGATAATCAGCTGGGTTTAGTTTTTGTGCCATTTGAATTTTATATGGAAACATCTTCAAATCTTTATGAATTATGCGTCGGAGAGTGGTGCGAGAGATGTCTAATTCCTGAGAGCGGCGATAACTCGATGTCGATGGAGTCTCCTCAATACTGGCTCGTACAGCTTCGATATTTTCATCAGAACGTCTTGTGCGTTGTCTGGATGCATGACTGGCATTACTGAGATTACCGGTGTTCACAAATTTTGCGTATAAAGACTTAATTGTGTTCTTAACTGGAGCACTTTTCACTTTATTTTTTTTGCGAAACGCACGTTGAGTTAACACAATTGAAAAGTTATTTTGAATATAAAGCTGAACAATTTCAGCGCGTTCTTTTGGAGTGTACTGTTCCATGGTATAAATTGTCTTCGAATGACGCTTCTAACGCGGTATGACATTAGCCGATTTGTCAGCGCTGTTAAAAGTTACAGCGTTGCCAGATGGGTCAACTTTAAATGGGCTACCCTGTACTTCTACGAAATCTGAAGCCACCGACTTTGTGTAATGGCACAAGATATTCAGTCAAAAAATTGTGGCCAAATTTGATTGCAGCAACAATACTAAATGGCAAGGGATCAGGTGAAGTTGTACTCTTTCCACGCATTCCCATGATTCCAACGGACATGCCGTTTGAATTTAAGCGTTTGCAGTTCCCAGTACGTCTTGCCTTTGCCATGACCATCAACAAATCGCAAGGGCAAACGTTTCAAGTGTACGGCGTCAATTTCGAAGAACCGTGCTTCTCCCACGGCCAATTGTTCATCGCATGCTCGAGAGTGGGAACACCAAGGTGCTTATTCATTTACGCGCCAGGTGGAAAACCCAAAAATGTCGTATACCAATATGTTTTATAAATAAGTAACAGTTTTTCAACAATAAATAAAATACAAAGTAAAAACCCTTAAGAGTTTTAATCGATTTAGGTGTAGCGAAGCGCACAGGGTAACAGCTAGTGTACTTATACATACATATGTATGTATCTATGTACAAATTAAAACTCATGCACTTTTTAAATTAAAAAAATCATCACTTACCAAGATTTAGGGTGGGCGCAGAATGTGCCTTCAACTTTTTCACACCCACAGCACTTTGTTCAAAGTGCTTAATGCAAACAAATGCATTGCGGGTGGGTAAATCCTGCGTAGGTGGGATTCGTAAATTTTCCACCCACTTCAGGAACTCCTCCTCTCTTTTTGGAAATGAGAAGAATCTCCCGGAAGATTCTGTCTCACACTCGCGAACGCGACACTTCCTAACATTAGCCATTTTTAATAGAAATTTATTTAAATCACTTTAAAAACGAATTGGCGATCGAGCTAAACATTTCACGACGAAATTCTATTAGAACTAAAATTCCGTTGACGATTTCTTTTTCAAGTTTCATTTTTGGCGCAATTTCCCCACCCAAATATATTAGGATTAGAAGAAATCCAAATACTTGTATATACATACACACATACATAGAATACAAGAACTTTTCCTCCAACCAGAAAACACCTGCATATAAATATAATATATATGTTTATATTAGCTTTAACGTACATTGGCTCTCTTTTGTATATATTAACATATTTTTTCCCATTGGCTCTAACAACTACTCAGTTCTGTTATTGTTGTGCTCCTGATGTTAAGTGGTGAAACACGCTAATAATTTTCTGTGGTGAAACACGCTCATCCAAAACAGTAAATGTCCCAAAATTGAAATATCCCTCAATTTGGCAACGCGGTGGACCTTCTTTGTAAATATACGTTCTCTGTTAATGGTTGCCACCAGATGATTAACAACACACTGTTTTGAATGGTAAAGTTGAACCCAAATTTCTTTATTAAACACATTTCTTTTATAAAAATTTTTTTATTTACTATAAACTTACATATGTACGTACGAATTCTTACTTACTAGTACTTATTTCTATATACTCTATAATGATAACGTAAGCAATAATTATAGCAAACCTCACTTTGGTCGAGAAACGGCTTACATTGCGGCGGCATGGCTTCCGTTCTGGTTTAGTGCCGACGAAATGTGCTGTTGTTGTAATTTTTGGAAATTAATTTTATTGAGCAATGATATTGTATGTTTACAGAATATTGCTGAATTGAATAATATCAGTATATTTTGCTAACTACGGCAACTTTGTTGTTGTACATTCTGTTAGCTATGCTAGCTGTGATAACTCCCCCCTTCTTAAGCATCAGCGTCTCTTTGATTAAGAATTATTGGCTACTGAAAGATGTGGGTAATCTATTATTGGTGGGATAAGAAATGAATTTCTGGTTTTTGGTTTGAGTATGGCATATAAAACTAATGATAGTGTTACTGCAACAAGAATTGCTAAGAAGCTTGAGCTAATTGAAATAATGTTTTTTGATGTTATTCGTTCTAGTTCATTTACATTATTTAAATGTAGTTTATGTAAATACTTTAAGTCTAATTTAATTTCATTTTCCGTTAGGTTATTCTGAAGTATAGCGGGTAAGATTTGGTAGGAACTTGTTTGCCAGTTTGTGTAGTAAGGTAAGAGTCTAAGGAGTAAATGTCAGTTAGTTTTTTAAATGTGATATATGAATCTTTCTGTTATCTTTAGTAGTTTGGCTAAATGAGCAACTGACCCCCCTCTTAATATAATATGACACACCCCACACATACACACCATACTCAACACGACTACACCATGTACATCATCCACACATCATATTCCAAACATCTGTACCACATTCACATCCACACCTCACACTCAACACTACTACTACTACTACTACTATACTGGCGTAGGCACCGCTTACGCGATTATAGCCGAGTCAACAACAGCGCGCCAGTCGCTTCTTCTCTTCGCTACTTGGCGCCAATTGGATATTCCAAGCGAAGCCAGGTCCTTCTCCACTTGGTCCTTCCAACGGAGTGGAGGTCTTCCTCTTCCTCTGCTTCCCGCGGCGGGTACTGCGTCGAATACTTTCAGAGCTGGAGTGTTTTCATCCATCCGGACAACATGACCTAGCCAGCGTAGCCGCTGTCTTTTAATTCGCTGAACTATGTCAATGTCGTCGTATATCTCGTACAGCTCATCGTTCCATCGAATGCGATATTCGCCGTGGCCAACGCGCAAAGGACCATAAATCTTTCGCAGAACTTTTCTCTCGAAAACTCTTAAGGTCGACTCATCGGTTGTTGTCATCGTCCAAGCCTCTGCACCGTATAGCAGGACGGGAATTATGAGCGACTTATAGAGTTTGGCTTTTGTTCGTCGAGAGAGGACTTTACTTTTCAATTGCCTACTCAGTCCAAAGTAGCACCTGTTGGCAAGAGTAATCCTGCGTTGGATTTCCAGGCTGACATTGTTGGTGGTGTTTACGCTGGTTCCAAGATAGACGAAATTATCTACAACTTCAAAGTTATGACTGTCAACAGTGACGTGAGTGCCAAGTCGCGAGTGCGACGACTGTTTGTTTGATGACAGGAGATATTTCGTCTTGCCCTCGTTCACTGCCAGACCCATTTCTTTTGCTTCCTTATCCAGTCTGGAGAAAGCAGAACTAACGGCGCGGGTGTTGAGGCCGATGATATCAATATCATCGGCATACGCCAGCAGTTGCACACTCTTATAGAAGATGGTACCTTCTCTGTTGAGTTCTGCAGCTCGAATTATTTTCTCCAGAAGCAGGTTGAAAAAGTCGCACGATAGGGAGTCGCCTTGTCTGAAACCTCGTTTGGTATCGAACGGCTCGGAGAGGTCCTTCCCGATCCTGACGGAGCTTTGAGTGTTGCTCAGCGTCAGTTTACACAGCCGTATTAGTTTTGCGGGGATACCAAATTCAGACATCGCGGCATAGAGGCAGCTCCTTTTCGTGCTGTCGAAAGCAGCTTTGAAATCGACGAAGAGGTGGTGTGTGTCGATTCTCCTTTCACGGGTCTTTTTCAGGATTTGGCGCATGGTGAATATCTGGTCGGTGGTTGATTTACCAGGTCTAAAGCCACACTGATAAGGTCCAATCAGTTTGTTGACGGTGGGCTTTAATCTTTCACACAATACGCTCGACAGAACCTTATATGCGATGTTGAGGAGGCTAATCCCACGGTAGTTGGCGCAGATTGTGGGGTCTCCTTTTTTATGGATTGGGCATAGCACACTTAAATTCCAATCGTTGGGCATGCTTTCGTCCGACCATATTTTACAAAGAAGCTGATGCATGCTCCTTACCAGTTCTTCGCCGCCGTGTTTGAATAGCTCGGCCGGCAATCCATCGGCCCCTGCCGCTTTGTTGTTTTTCAGGCGGGCAATTGCTATTCGAACTTCTTCATGGTCGGGCAATGGAACGTCTGCTCCATCGTCATCGATTGGGGAATCGGGTTCGCCTTCTCCTGGTGTTATGTGTTCACTGCCATTCAGCAGGCTGGAGAAGTGTTCCCTCCATAATTTAAGTATGCTCTGGGCATCAGTGACTAGATCTACTATCTATCTAGTTCTACAAGAGTATGCTCCGGTCTTGAAACCTTCTGTAAGCCGCCGCATCTTTTCGTAGAATTTTCGAGCATTACTTCTGTCGGCCAGCCTATCAAGCTCTTCGTACTCACGCATTTCGGCCTCTTTCTTTTTCTGTCTACAAATGCGTCTTGCTTCCCTCTTCAACTCTCGGTATCTATCCCATCCCGCACGTGTTGTGGTCGATCGTAACGTTGCGAGGTAGGCAGCCTATTTTCTCTCCGCTGCGGCACGGCACTCCTCGTCGTACCAGCTGTTCTTTTGCGCTTTCCGAAAACCAATGGTTTCGGTTGCAGCTGTACGTAAGGAGTTTGAAATGCCGTCCCACAGTTCCCTTATACCGAGTTGTTGACGAGTGCTCTCAGAGAGCAGGAGTGCAAGCCGAGTAGAAAAACGTTCGGCTGTCTGTTGTGATTGCAGCTTCTCGACGTCGAACCTTCCTTGTGTTTGTTGGCGTGCGTTTTTGCTGCACAGAGGCGGGTGCGAATTTTGGCTGCAACAATATAGTGGTCCGAGTCGATGTTAGGACCTCGGAGCGCACGTACATCTAAAACACTGGAGACGTGTCTTCCGTCTATCACAACATGATCGATCTGGTTGGTGGTTTTTCGATCCGGAGACAGCCAAGTAGCTTGATGTATCTTCTTATGCTGGAATCTAGTACTACAGATAACCATATTTCGGGCCCCGGCGAAGTCGATCAGCCTCAACCCATTTGGGGATGTTTCCTCGTGTAGGCTGAATTTACCGACCGTAGTGCCAAAGATACCTTCTTTGCCCACCCTGGCGTTGAAGTCGCCAAGCACGATTTTGACATCGTGGCGGGGGCATCTCTCATAAGTGCGCTCCAAGCACTCATAAAAGGCATCTTTGGTCACATCGTCCTTCTCTTCCGTCGGGGCGTGGGCGCAAATCAGCGATATGTTGAAGAACCTCGCTTTGATGCGGATTGTGGCTAGACGTTCATTCTCCGGAGTGAATGATAGTACTCGGCGACGGAGTCTCTCTCCCACCACAAATCCAACACAAAACTTGCGCTCCTTTATATGGCCACTGTAGTAGATGTCACAAGGACCTACTCGTCTCTGTCCTTGTCCCGTCCATCGCATTTCTTGGACGGCGGTGATGTCAGCCTTTATTTTCACGAGGACATCAACCAGCTGGGCAGCGGCACCTTCCCAATTAAGGGACCGGACATTCCAGGTGCATGCCCTCAAATCGTAGTCCTTATTTCGCTTGCCATGGTCGTCATCAAAAGGGGGGTCTCTCATCCGAAGCTGTTTGGTTGTTTTCATTGGTGCGTTTTTTTACGTGGCGGGTCCCAAACCCAGCGCACAACCCTAAGTAGGGGATATTTCGCCTTCTCACTTTAGCTCGCCTTCAAACGGATGTTCTTAGGCTACCCAGAGGATACTTGGTCAGAGACCGGAAGTCGTGAGCTGCTTGAGTCATATGTAAAAGAATCGTTTCTGGCCACTCCCAAGTGAATGGCGATCAGAGAACTTTCCTCACTTACGTGAACTTCTACACATGACTCCATCCTCCACACACTCAACACACCTGCATCATATACACCACACACGAGGACACCGGACACAATGAACAAAAGGGACTGACGGACGGCGCCGAGCCTCTTTTCTTATTCGATCTGTGCGCTTATACGTACATACGAGTACCACCGACCAGTATCCCGCTTTCGTTTTTCGTTTTGCCAGCAAATTAATTGCCAACACTAAGGGTAAGTGCTGCAAGTTTTTCTCTAACGAAAAAAAAAGACTTCTAAGTAAATATGGTCCTTCGAGCCGTACCGGACGGCACCAGTGATAAAGTCAATTTAAAAAAAAAAAAAAAATAGTAAAAAATAAAAGAATAAAAATAATAAATAAATAAAAAATTAATCACGGTGACGCGACGACGCGGAAAATAATAAATAATATCCCCAAAAAAGTGAAGTGAATAAAAAATATACATATATCTATACAAAAAAGAACATTATATGTGCACATAATTGTGATTTAAAAAAAAAAAAAGCAAAAGGTAGAAAAATTTGGACTTAGTAAAATAAAACAAAAAAAAAATAAATAAATAAAAAGCCGGTGGTGACAAAGGGAGCAAAACCAAAAGCCCGTTAGTGACAAACGAAAAAAAAAAAATCTGTGAAAACAAAATTTTTTTTGAACACCGGTGGCAACAAAGTGAGAAACAGATCCGTTGGATAATAAAATAAAAAGTACCGGTAGGATAAAACCTCCACAAAAAACAAAAACAAAATTTTTTACCGGTAGTGCCAAAAGCAGATCTTGAAAACATAAAATATATATATATATTTACACATACACTAAGGCTCTTATATACATATGTGCAAAATTTGTCAAGACGTACAAAGTGAAGTGTTACAAAATAAAAGTGAGGTGACTAAAAGTGCTAAACATAAAAAACATGCGCACATATAATATACATACATATATGTATGTATGGTGAAACAACAAAAAAAAAGAAGAGAGAAAAGTGAGGTGACAAAGTGTCCACAAACGAAAACAAAAAAAAAAAAAAGAAAACAAGCACAGCGCCGTAACAACAAAGGCCAAAGTGAGACATAATTGGAATCTGGAGCCACAACCACAACACCAGCAGCAAACGGACTCGGGGAGGAGAAAAACAGGCACAAACCATCACAAAAAGGCACACGCAATACATACACACATACACACTTACAGGTATTATCCCCAAAAAGCCCCTGGCGGAAATAAAAGTAAGTGGTATCGTTTTCCAACAGTATTGTATTTTTATACTTTTTATACATAAATGTATGTTTAAAATTCAAAAAACAAAAAAAAAAAAAATTTTCTAAATTACGGTCTGACCAAAATTGCGGTCAAACAAAACCCGTTACCAAACTGTTTTCGGTATCCGGTTTATTTTCGGGTTGAAACCGCAAACAAAGCAGTTCGATAACGTATATAGCGGATTATTGATTGCCGGTAAATGCTTACCGGTATGTTATAACAAGCTGCGGCAATCATAAGAAAAAGAAAAAAAACATATGCGCAAATAAAATTGAAGATAAAATACATACATACATATATGTTACATATATTTCTATATATTTCTACATATTCATTCCAAAGAGCATAACTTGCTCACTTATTATTCTAACCAACTTGATCCATATGCTTAATCATATTCACATTAATATTTTTCAAATACATATATATACATACATATATCTCAAATTAAAAGATTATTAAATTCTCTCTTCGCGGCTTATTAACACGGCGAACATATGTATATACATACACACATGTATATGCGGCGCAAATATAAAAATATATACATATATACATAAAAACGAGTGAGCTTGAGAGAATTACCTGCGGTTGGTTAATTCTCTTTTCGTGGTTTCTTCGTAGGAAAATATACTTATATATATACATGCGTACATATATATGCACATACGGGCGCATATAAATATATTCAATACACTGGAAAAAAAATACCCAATCGACATTGGGTACAAATTAAATAACAATAAATATAACAAAAAGGATTTATAAAATACAAAATTTGCACATACATAAGTGTATGGTCACACATGTAGATACGCTCACTGCTTCAAAGTCCACATTGGCATATATTCCGCGATACCCCTTGGTTTTCGTCTAACAAAACCAAGCAGGATTGCGTATAAAATATATTCAAAGTCCACATTGGCATATTTCCCGCAATACTCCTTGATTTTTGATCAACAAAAACAAGCAGGATTGTGTAAAAAACCAAAGCGTAATACATATGTACATACATGCATGCATATGTACAAAGTGCACTGATCTCTAATACGAGCGCTCATTAGCACATAATAAATAAAATATCCACCTATAGGTATACCCTATAGGACACCTGGACATAAAACATATATAAAAGAAATATATACGGAAAAATAAAATACTTATAATAATTTCCGGTCAACAATAGATAATTAAATCAAATTTAAGCGATATTCAGTATATGCGTAATATTTTACTTAATTTGGAAAACTCTTATTTACTTAAAAGAGTTCACGTCTAAACATTTCGGTCAAAACTCTTATTAACTTAAAAGAGTTCGCGGTTACAAACACTATAAAATACGTAAAGCGTCTTATCATATTAAGTTCGTTCAAAACTCTTACTTATTTAAGAGTTCACGTCTACTCATATACATATATAAATACATATATAAAAGAAAATATTTTTCGAAATCTCGGTATCCAAAAGCCATTGGTTTTATTGATTTTCTTCTATTGAACAATTTATATACGAAACCTTTTTAAACATCTGCAAGTCTAGTTTCACTACGACGTTTTGGTATTCTATACATCTTTTAAATGAGCTCAGACTCAAAGGACAGTAAAACAACTCAGTTGCTAAAAGTTCCAAAAATTATTTCAGACGAAAAAAGTCCGTGTACACCGGCAGAAGCTACACGCTCAAAGCAAGGTGCTACAAAACTAAAGAGGGGTAAAGACATTACTTATACAAAATTCATTGCTGAGAGTGACAGTTTGATACGATACTGCACTCGATTTTCATCTTCACCGATTCAAGACAATTCTGAATCGGTCTTAGAAATTAAAAAAGATAATTTAGACAATTTTTGGTCACGTCTCCAAGCGGCATATGACGCAATCGTAGAATCTGACGACTCAGATCTACCCGAAAATTTTAAATCCTCGGCATACACCAAGTATGAACACTGCCTAGACCAGTTCGAAGACACAAAGGCAATGATTTCTGATCAACTAAAGCTATTAAGAGCAATCGCACCTACTCCACAACCGAGAGTAGAGCTGCCACCAAGACAAGCCCAAGAGGCAAGTTCAGGCATTCACCTTAAAGTGCCAGTATGCGACACAGATATATTTCATAGGAGTTATGAACAGTGGCCGTCCTTCCAGGACATGTTTACAGCTGTGTACATAAACCATCCCAAATTGTCACAAGCGCAGAAATTGTATCACCTCAGATACAAAACCTCGCTCTCAATGACGAAAATTTTAATTTTGCTTGGGAAGCTCTAAAAGCACGTTATGAAAACGAAAGAATATTGGTCGACAAACAGGTGACGATATTAATGAATTTACCAAAAATTCAGAAAGAAACAAGTGAACAGTTCATAAAGCTTCAATCCACTGTTTCGAATTGTTTGTCGGTTTTATCGAAACAGAATATTCCCACAGATAATTGGGACCCCATTCTGGTAAATATATGCACAGCTGCATTACCAGAAAAATCGTTACTTTTGTGGGAGCAATCGCTCTTATCGCGAAGGAAATGCCCAACGTGGCAGCAAATGAAAGAATTTCTTACTACCCAATATGAAATTGCAGAAAGGGTAGATAAAAAACTAGTCAGAACGAAAAACGTTCAAAATGACCTCAATAGAAACTTCAATACACCCCAAGCAAGTAGCCACAATAATTTAAATAGAAGCTTTTTTAAAAATCAATCGTTCACATCCGAACAATATAAGCAAACGTCATGCGAACTTTGTAGAGGAGGTCACAAACTAAAATTGTGCGAAAAATTCAAAAAAAACAATTTCGTAAGAACGAAAAAATTATGTACCAACTGTCTGTCACATGCGCATACGCTTAAAGATTGCGAAAGCAAATTTAATTGCGTTTATTGCCATAAACGACATCATTCGATGTTACACATTACTAATTTTTCCAGCTCACCCCCGAACAATGCGAACCTAAAACGAGCAACAGGATTAGTTGCCACAACAAATTCTGAAAACTGCCAAGAAGCACCATGCTGCTCAAAGGCGTTAAAAACCCAATCGCTACATAGCGAAAATCACAGTAGGGTACTATTACCCACAGCAGTTGTCTCCATCGAGCACCGAGGAAAACTGTTTAAACTCAGAGCCTTAATAGACTAAGGATCACAACGATCATTTATAGCGTCTAGGGCACAAAACAGGCTACAGTTACCAACAAAACTGGCCAACTTTGAAATCACGGGAATGGGCGGAAGAGATGTTCAAAACTCAAATAAAATCTGCCCCATTACCCTCTTTTCCCCCAAAGCGGATAAGCGCATACAAGCAGAAGCTATTGTCTTACCGCAATTAACCAACATGCTACCAAGCTATCACATAAATAGCAAGCATTGGCATAAGGTTTCACACCTAAAGCTAGCAGACCCAAACTGCAACACCCCCGCACAAATAGATCTACTATTAGACAGCGATCTCATACCACAAATTATTCTCGAAGGTATTGAGAAAATTACCAAAACACTTCTGGCGCAAAATACCATTTTCGGATGGGTCCTAAGCGGACTAGTTGCGGAACCAGTTACAACATTAACAACTCAAGCTGAGGAAGTCTCAAATGAGTACCTCAATTCACAATTGAGAAAATTTTGGGAACTAGAAGAACTCCCCCCCATATCAGTCACAACCCCTGAAGATCAGTATTGTGAGGATTTTTACAAAGCCACAACTACTAGATCAGAAAATGGTCGCCTTAGGTCACTCTCGCACCTCTGCAATACAGCAGTTTCTAAGTATGGAAAGAAACCTACTTAAAAAAGGCGAACTCAAATCTGAATATGATGGTGTGTTAGAATAATATCTCCATTTAGATCATATGGAGGAAGTAAACCCAGGGGAGAAAATCGTCAACGGCAAATACTACTCCTTTTACTTGCCACATCATGCAGTAGTAAAGCCAGATAAAAAACAACTAAAGTAAGATTTGTTTTCAACGCCTCAAGATCCACTAGCTCGGGGAATTCCCTAAACGATATCCTGTTTACGGGACCCACGCTCCAACCTGATTTAATGCTGCTTATTCTAAACTGGCGTATATACAAATACGTATTCAATGGGGACGTTGAAAAAATGTATCGGCAAATAGGCGTACATAAAGACGACCAAGATTTTCAACGTATTATGTTCCGAAGATGCCCCACCAGTCCTTTGCGTGCCTTTAAATTAAAAACAGTTACCTTTGGCGTAAACTGTGCCCCATATTTAGCCATTCGAACGCTTCACGAATTGGCAGAAAACACCAAGTCAGAATTTCCTCTGGCGACCCAGGTGTTAAAAACACAAACGTATGTAGACGATATTCTGTCTGGAAGTCACAGTCTTCTACAAGCATACGAATCATTATCACAAGTAATCCAAGCCCTCACATCCGCAGGGTTTCCATTAAAAAAGATTACGGCGAATCACCCAAGTATATTAAAAAATATACCAAAAGAAAATTTGTTGGACACTAATTTCCTTATTTTCGAAAAGAAAAGTACAACAAAAACATTAGGCATCCAATGGAAGGCGATATCGGACCAGTTCTCATACACGACAGAGTCTATATCCGCATTATCAGCCATAACGAAAAGAGAGATTTTATCCTCGGTGGCAAAACTTTTCGACCCCGCAGGATGGCTTTCGCCAATTATGATCCAAGCGAAAATCTTAATACAAGAATTATGGCTAGATGGAACCGACTGGGACGAACAAGTGAAACCTCTTCGCTTAGAAAAATGGTCCCAGTTCGCAAAAAATCTGAATGAAATTTCTCAGATACAAATTCCACGATGGGTAAACTACTCCCCCGAACACAAAGTCGAATTACATGGCTTTTGTGACGCCTCAGAAAAGGCATACTGCGCTACTATCTATGTGCGCACGCAAAGTGATACCACGACCACAAGCCACTTATTAGTAGCAAAAGCAAAGGTGGCACCTTTAAAAACTATAAGTCTCCCACGACTTGAGTTATGTGGCGCACTACTACTTTCAAAATTAGTAGCCATGGTGCAAATGCATTTAAATATGACAAAATGCAAACTATATATGTGGTCCGATTCAGAAATTGTACTAGCCTGGTTGGAAAAACCACCACATTCATGGAAGACGTATATTTCTAACCGAACGTCTCAAATACTTGACCTAGTGGGATCAGCCACTTGGCGTCACGTAGCCAGTGCTGACAATCCTGCCGATCTAGGTAGAAGAGGGTGCAAGCCACTGCACCTTGCCACCACCATTCTCTGGTGGAATGGCCCCCGATGGTTGATAGAATCTCCTGATTCCTGGCCACAATCCCCCATGCGCAACATTATAGCACCGGAAGGTCGAAAAATCGCCACCTTTCAAACATTATTGGATGATGCCGACATCCTTGAACGATTTTCCTCGTTTCCGAAAGCGCTCAGAGTAGTCGCTTATATATTCAAATTCATAGAACAACTCAAAAGCAAAGTTAAGGGATCACATAATTTCCCATGCAACACAGTGACGCACCTAGAGTTACAAAAGGCAAAGGCCGCACTAATAACATATACACAAGCGCGCTATTTCAGCCGCGACATATCACTACTAAGAGAATCGAAGCCGATTGATAAAAAGAGCTCACTCTTAGTCCTCAACCCATTTCTGGACACGAAAGGTTTGCTTCGTGCCAATGGTCGGCTTGCTAATTCGAGCCTAACATACAACGAACGCCATCCCATAATAATCCCAGAGAGGTCACCATTTGCCACACTGTTCCTCCACTACATCCACATCTTAATGCTACACGCCGAACATCGTCTCATGCAACAGATGGTACGCCAGGAGTATTATATCCTCCGTCTTAAGCCGCAAATCAAGAAGTGCATCTTCACGTGCAAGATTTGCACTATGCACAAGCAGAAGATGCGAACGCAGATTATGGCAGCTCTTCCACCTGAAAGCTGCAATTTCGCTCTGCCTTTCACCGCAACAGGTGTTGATTTTGCTGGGCCTTTCCAGGTAAAGGCGTCTATGTTAAGGTCTCCCACTCTCATGAAAGGCTATGTGGCTGTCTTTGTATGTTTCACGACAAAGGCAGTAGTGACGACGGAGGATTTTCTCACGGCATTTGCTCGCTTCGTCGCTCGACGTGGCTACCCATCAAAAATCATGAGCGATAATGGCAAAACCTTTATTGGAGCTCAACGAGCCACAGAAAAGCAATTTGTGGATTTTTTAAAACAAGTGTCACCCGACATCGTACAAAAATACGCCCCTCAAGGTATCAATTGGCAATTCCTACCCCCAAGCGGTCCTCATATGGGCGGTTTATGGGAATTAGCTGTGAAAAGCTTCAAATCCCATTTCAAACGGGTAGCTGGAAATTATAAATTCAATTACGAAGAGTTCACGACGCTATTAAATCGAATTGAATCCGTTCTCAATTCACGGCCACTCACAGTACTATCGCAAGACCCCTCAGATTTCACCGCCTTAACTCCAGGGCATTTTCTAAAAGGAGCACCCATCCTGGCCATTCCTGAGCCAGGCGTGGAGTCGCTATCTCTATTAAATCGATGGGAACGAATTAAAATTCTCCATCATGATTTCAGCCACCGATGGAAGGACGAATACATAAAGGATCTCCACAAAAGATATCGTTGGAAGACTCCTGAACAAGCGTCTGAACTTGGAGACTGCGTCCTCATTCACGATGATTGTCTACCCACTACCGAGTGGCGGCTTGGCCGCATAGAAAAGCTTCATTATGGCTCCGACGGTCACATCCGGGTCGTGGATCTCCGTACGCAAAACGGAACATTAACCAGACCGCTCGTGAAGCTGTGCTTTTTACCGACTACCGACGACCGCGAATCCGAAAAACGAAAAAACCAAACCGATAATATCGCGATATAATAAAATCACAAAATTTAACAGTAATAAGAGAATTACGCCAATATCGACCGTCAAAAATAACAAACCGTCAAAGACAACAGAGAAAACTAACGAAAAATGGCCGATCAATACGACGACCCATTCATACCACATATCGTGGCACGATTGTCCATATCAGCTCATATGACAAATATGTATAACTAACCATCTTCTTTACCACAGATCACCATGGATGTAGATACGTCAGCCGCAACCCCATCAACCGCTCGGGCTGCCAATGCGCCACGCACCGGGCCTACACCAGCGCCCCGAACTGTGGCCACAACAACACCGGCAAGTGCACCGGCAACAACGCCGACACCTGTGCCGGCAATAGCGCCTGCAGCGGTACTTACACCCGCACCTCGTGGTAGCACCCGACCACCAGCGACTACATCGAGGACTTCGGAGACCCGTCGGATAAGGTGTCCCATCTGTCGACGCCTTCATCGTCTTGCAAGCAACGGCAGCAAGTTGCTCAGGCTCACGAGCATTGCCTCAACTGCCTGTCGCAAACTCATGCAACTACAGAGTGTGATTCACATGGGCTGTGCCAAATGTGCCACCGGCCGCACCACACGCTACTACACCGCAGCTCGTCACGCGAGGTGAATCGGCCACCCATCCATCGCGGCCGCATACCCCGATTCCAACCCTCAGTTCGTGCCGCACCCCAGCGGAGCGGCACATCATTGCGGCGTCGACAGCCTGGGTCACCATCTCGTCGAGCAACGGGTCTGAGCAGCGTTGTGGCAACGCTGCAACAGCTGCAGTGCCTTTTAGGCTAAACAGTCGTTTAGGGGGGCCGGGATGGCTAAATGAGCAACTGACCCCCCTCTTAATATAATATGACACACCCCACACATACACACCATACTCAACACGACTACACCATCTACATCATCCACACATCATATTCCAAACATCTGTACCACATTCACATCCACACCTCACACTCAACACACCTGCATCATATACACCACACACGAGGACACCGGACACAATGAACAAAAGGGACTGACGGACGGCGCCGAGCCTCTTTTCTTATTCGATCCGTGCGCTTATACGTACATACGAGTACCACCGACCAGTATCCCGCTTTCGTTTTTCGTTTTGCCAGCAAATTAATTGCCAACACTAAGGGTAAGTGCCGCGAGTTTTTCTCTAACGAAAAAAAAAGACTTCTAAGTAAATAAGTTATTGTGACCGTATTGTCTTTATCGACAGTTTCTTTTTTAAAAATGGGTTTCGTTTTCCCTTTAATTTGTTTGTTCTTTTTAAATATAGTATCACCAGGATCGTAATTCCTTACTTTTGACCTATTTTTGTTGTGATTATTTAGTGTATTTTTTTGGTTTCTGGCTATTTCATTTCGAAGGTCAGAATTAACTATTTCCTTAAAGTTTGTTAAATCTTGGTAGTTGATTCTCTGTGTTCTTCCAAAGTTCCTTTTCGTAACTGAATGTATCGTGTTATTATATCTGTCAATGTTGACAATTATTTCAATAATAGTGGAATGCACACGTTCTATCGCACCATTGACTTCGCTTTTCTGAGGTGGTGCTAGATTTATTTCAATTCCTAATCCTTCTAAATAGTTCAGAGCTATTGGGCTTATAAAGCTGCCTTCATTGTCCATGACCAAAGTCTTTGGTACAGTGAAATAGTGTAGAAGCTTCGTCAATTTATCCCTGATATGCAGTACAGATTTATTTTTTATTCTGAAAAATTTTACAAATTTAGTGAATTTGATTTAGTATATTTTTTAATAAGTTTAGTCATTTGTGGAAAATAGGATTTTTCCAATATCTGGTCTTTATTTTCTTTACCATTGCGATGGGCTCTTTTGTGTTCTTGTTCTATTATTTTATATTTGACATCTTCGTCTGCGATATCGGAAACTACTTTCTGTGTTATCCTGATACGAAATTGTGAGAAATTTTCTTGATATATTTGCTGTAGTAATGAAATGTATTTCTCTTGGATTTTAATTCCATTGATTATGTTTGAGTTTAGAACGCTTTTTAAGATTTTACTTAGGTTTTCTTTATCGTAAACTTCACTTTTAGTGAGGTGTCTGTGGAAGCTTGGATGAGGTTCTTCGTGAGTAATTTCCTCCTTTCCTTCTGTAAATATAACTTGATTTTTAAATACGTTAATTGGAGCTTCACAGTAAGGAATGAGCTTTGAGCTATCCTCTTCTGCGCTATGTTGTGTATTTTCATCTGTGGATGTTAGCGTATTAACTTCTATTGGCAGCCGTGATAACGCATCGGCGACTACGTTTGTTTTTCCTGGTTTGTAAATTAGTTTATAATTATATTCTTTTATCCTTGCTTTCCACCCTTTTAACTTAGCATTGTTATTACTGTTGCTTAGTACAAACGCCAGTGGCTGGTGATCAGTAAGAATTTTTATTTTTTTAGCTCCAATTACTCGATATGTCGGTTTTGTTGAGTGATCTAGAAATGTAAGTTATGGGTCTGTATTGACCCTTGGAAAGGACTGCTCCGATTGCAGTATTGGAAGCATCTGTCGTCAGAATAAAGGGTTTGTTGAAGTCTGGGAATACCAGAATTTCAGAAGATGTAAGCAAATATTTTATGTCATTAAATGATTTCAATCCTTTCTCTGTTAGTGAAATTTATATCCCCTTGGATTGACTTGCTTTTATTTGAGCATTTTCACCTCTAGCTAAATTGGTAAGTGGCTTGACAATTTTTGCAAAGTCTTTTATAAATCTCCTATAATACGATGCTAAGCCCAGGAAACCTTTTAATTCCTTAAGGTTAGCAGGTGCGGGAATTCTTTTAATAGCGGATACTTTGTCAGGATCTGGCAAAATACCTTCGCCGGTAACGATTTGACCTAGAAAATTTACTTCTGTTTTAAAAAATTTGGATTTGTCCAGATTGACTTTTAAATTTGATTATTACAAAAGCATGAACACATCTTCAATATTTCGTAAGTGTTCCAGCAGGCTTTTCCTATAAGCGTTTTGAGAACATCATTGGTCATTCTCTGAAAAATGGAAGGGGCATTTTTAAGACCGAATGGCAACCATTAAATTCATATTTAGCATTGGCTGTAGAAAAAGCTGTATTTTCTATGTCCTTTTCCTTCATCCTGATTTGGTGGAATCCGGTTGTAAGGTCGATTGTAGTAAAATACTTACATTCGCTTAAGCTAGCGAGAGTGTTGTTTATATCAGGTATTGGATAGGAATCAGGTATAGTTATTGCATTTAGTCGTTTAAAATCAACAACTACTCTATACTTTTTTTCTCCTGATGGACCTGGTTTTTTTGGAACAATCCACAATGGGGAGTTATACGGACTCTTTGAAGGCCTTATTACACCATTATTTAGAAGTTCTTTTACTTTGTTTTTCTACTTCGCCCCGTAGGTTGGTTGGGTGAGGATATGATTTTGTATATATCGGTTCTTCACTTGTTGTTCTAATTTCCGCTAATACAGTTGTGTCGATTGTCCCACTGTCGGAAACTGGTCCGAAAAGTTCCGAATATTTATTTATCATTTCCTTAACTTCATGTTCATAGGGGTTTTCTTGAATATTATTTATTTGTTTAGAGATATTTTGTTTTAGTGGCAGTACCACATCTTTGAGGGTTATTGTGTAATTTTTTCTATTTATGATTGCTCCCAATTCTTTGAGGGTATCATCGCCAATGATGCCATCAAAGGATTTTAAATTGGGTAATGTAAAGAAATCAAAATTATTTGTAATACCTATACTTCCGAAGAATGGTCCACGGAGTTTATGGGTCATATTTACTTGACCTGTGGCTGAGTGAACCTTAAAAGGACGCTCAAGTTTCTTTGAATTTTTTGAAAATTTTTCGGGTAAAGTTTTTATTAGCTCCAGTATCTACAAGGAACTTCGCCATATCCCCATTCTTTAAAGTTAGTTCTAAATAGGGTAGGGTAGGCAGGCGTCTGTTATAAAATGTATTTCCTCGTCCTCTGTTTGGACATTAAATAGTTTTTGGGATTTCCTAAGGATATTGGAAGAATAATTGGATGGCCTCACTATAGGTCGGTCGATTCATATAGTTTATTCTTCGTGAGTGTATTGAAGGGTCCACCTCCATAGGGATTGGTGGTTTAGGATTGCTTAATCTGGGTGGTGGCGGTGCTTGATTTTGCATGTTTTTATTATAGATTAATTTTTTTTCGGCAGGGTTTAATACCCTTGGTAGAAATATTGGTTTTGGATTCATTTGATGTTTTTGCATTTAATTAGAGCTACCTCCATTTTTTGTATATATTGAATAGTTTCTTAAGTTAATGTTTTGAATTTCAAGGCAGGAAGCGTATGCTTCGGGTAGGTTGCTGGGGCGTTAAATGACTAGCATTCTAGACAATTCGCCGTTTAGGCCTCTGATAAATATATCAAGGGCTCGATTCCTATAGGTTTCTAGTAGAACATTATTTGTTTCTCTTGAATAATCATGACTCTTTATTTTGTTTATTATCAGCGATAGTTGGTGATTAACTCTTGTGTAGAATTGCTCTACGCTGAAGTGTTTTTGGGATAAGGTTCCTAGTTCGTGTTCTAGAGTCCTAAGGTCGCGTTTGTCTGCATAGTGTAGTGACAAACAATTTTTGATTGTTCCCCAATCATCATTGAATATTTTGTATGAGATTAAGGCCGTATCTGCAGGGCCTTTAATTTTCTGTCTTATATGTCGTAGGATGGCACTATACAGTGGCTTTGTTCTGACTACTTCGTAGTCCTACAAAACAGATTCGACGTTGTGGATCCAGGATATGAATTGGGTCGGATCTCCTTCGAATGTTGGGAGGTTCTTCACGCTGTCAGGTAATCTGCTAATTTCTATTAAGTCTGACTCAGTTAAGTGAATATGGTTATTTGAAATAAAACTTTCGTTATGGGGACTAATTCTACTTTCTAACTAATTTATCCTACTGCTCAATATTTTTGATTGTTCTATTTGTGCATTAACAGCACCAGTTAGGTGTGTAATAGCTTCTTGAATTTGCTCCATTACTGTGATTTACTATTTCGACTATTTATTGCTTTAACAATATGATACTTTATATATATTTATTGCTATTAACAATTTTTTAGATTTTTCTTATATCGGGTATAAGTTTGTTGTTAACAATTTTTTAGATTTTTTATATATCGGGTATAAATTTTATTTGCTTATTAGGATTTTTAATATATTTTTTTTTTATGTAAGCTGAATATTAACTTACAGGAGTATCAGCATCAACTTCGTCTCCTCTTCCTCTTTGGACGGTCCACTTGGTCTTGTTTAAAGCGTTAGTCTTCTACTGAGGTGTGGATGACATCACTCCAGGCGTTGATTTGACGGCTTCTTGTTTCAGTTGCCCACTTTATAAGCATTTTTAATTTGATTTGTCAAACACTTAGCTTTATTGTTGAACAAATCTTAAAATATGTCACGACACTTGACGCGCTTTTTGCTTTTGCGGCATTTTTTGCGTACACTTGTAATTTAAATTTCCGAACAAGGTTTTAAATATTGTTTTTAATGACTTATGTCAAACTCGACTGAACTTTCTATAAAAATTAAATTCCGTCGTTTATCCTTCTGGATAATGATATTTGTACGCACGGATTCACTTTAATACTTTTGGTGTAGGCGACTTCAAGTTTTTTAAAGTTCTCGGGCGGCAGTAATTGTTGCCACCAACAATTAACAACACACTGTTTTGAATGGTGAAGTTGAACTCAAATTTCTTTATTAAACACATTTATTTTATACAAAATTTGCTTATTTACTATAAACTTACATATGTACGAATTCTTACTTACTAGTACTTATTTCTATATACTCTATAATGGTAACGTAAGCAATAATTATAGCAAAATAGCAAACCTCAGTTTGGTCGAGAAACGGCTTACATTGCGGCGGCACGGCTTCCGTTCTGGTTTAGTGCCGACGAAATGTGCTGTTGTTGTAATTTTTGGAAATTAACTTTATTGAGCAATATTTACAGAATATTGCTGAATTTAGTAATATCAGTATATTTTGCTAACTACGGCAACTTTGTTGTTGTACATTTTGTTAGCTATGCTAGCTGTGATAACTTGTATGTTGTGTATGCGTTATTTGTGTGCCAATCAGAGATCGGCATGCGCTGCTGTTTCTCTGACTTTAAGCCTACTTACATTAAAAGAAGTGGATGAGTGAACGCCAGCGCAAAGCATGCAGTGCAAGCGCACACCACCACCGCATGTGACGATCAATTTAAGCCTGCATATACATATTGACTTCGGCAAAGAAGTGTTTCAAATGTTACGCACGAGACAAGCAGACACTTTGTTTGACTTGTTGCCGAAGGCATAAGACACTGCGTTTAACTTATTGCCGAAGGCACGACACTTTATTTGACTGTTTTTTACTGTAACAACAATTCAACGACACTTGACTGGCACGCTTATTTCATAATTTCAGTTATTCTGTTGCGCTCGGTTTGTTTACACGGAATTGAAAACTTGGCAGTTTTGTTTAATATAACTTTGTAACTTAATAAGCAGTAAGTAATATAATGATATTATTTTGTAGTGTATATTGTATGTATGTATGTGTTCACGAAATAAATGAGTTATTTTATGTATGGATATGTGTTTTTCTATAGATTTTATATAATGTCCGATACACAAGCTTTTATCACTGAACAAACATATTGAATAATAAATAAAAGGTAAAAGTACAAGACTGCAAATTGTATTTTTTTCTAGTTAATAGGTAAATATTTAATGTATGCTACATATGCAACCATCGTTCAATTGCGTTCCTCTGTTAGCGCCAAAAGCATGTTGTTGGTAGTCAAATAAAGTGTCATGCCTTCGGCAATAAGCTAAACGCAGTGTCTTATGCCTTCGGCAACAAGTCAAACAAAGTGTCTGCTTGTTTCGTGCGTAACACTTGAAACACTTCTTTGCCGAAGTCAATATGTTATGCGCACTCCTCGCTTTGCGCTGGTGTTCTTTCATCCACTTCTTTCTCTTTAGCATCACACGTATCAGTCAATGCAGTGTTCAGTCGCAGAAGCAAGAAGTACTCACTAAGTGTACAATAATTGCGGCCACCGCATGCAGATCTCTGGTGCCAATGTCATACACATATATGTATTTATGTATGTACATTGAGCAGCGCGCACATGTTATTACAGTGGTACTCCAATATAACAAACGATATAATGTTGGGACCGTTCGTTAAACTGAAATATTCGTTATATCGGAAACGAAAACTAAATTAATATTGGTACATATATGTTTAAAAATAACTATTTATTCATGAATTAATAAGCATTGGTTGAAATAAATACATCTACAAATAAATTTGTTATTCTCATTGCTTTTGTGGGTGAGAAATTTTGAGATCCTGTGCCTTTTGATGTAGGCTTTTCAATAAAAAATATTTTTTCCTGTTCCACGTTGTTTTCTTCAGACCGTTTGGTACACTTCTCAAAGCAGTCGTTGGCATCAGTATGCTTTATTGGCGGCACAGCTACTGCAGCGGTATCACCTTCCTCCTCTTCCGAAATTTCTACAGCTAGTTCATTTTCAGCACTGGGGTTCTCTTTTACAAGTGCATTGTCTACACTGTTCCATGCTTCCAAATCATCTGTGTTGAAGTTTGTCTAAAATTTTATTTGAATATTAATTTAAATTATTTCTACAAATGCATAAGTTAAACCGTACCTGGGGAAACATTGTATGGATAAGAGAAAGTGTGCTCTCCACAACAGAAAGGTCTTCTCTGAATGAATTGAAAAGGGTGAGGTCCTTTAACGCTGTGTTTATATTTTCTTTTTGCACTACACTGCTCAGTAAAGAATTTCGGTTAAATAATTTGGTGAGGCGAATCGCGTTCTGGTACATCGGTTGAATTAGAGCCGTTACTGTCCATATTTTTCCATCTGGAGTCACCAAAACTTCTTCTGGTGGATAATTAGGAGCGTTATCCAGGAGTAATATTGCTCGCTTTGGTAGATTTCGACTTTCAAGAAAATCTTCAACCTATAATTAAATGTATTATTAAGGAGTATTGAAGTGAAAATTGTTGTAATATACAAACCTAAAGCAGGAATTTACTAAAAAACCAGTTTTTAAAAATTTCGATATTCATCTACGCGGATTTTGAGTGCGCATAGTCCACGGCAAGAGTTTTGTTTTTAAAGGAACGAGGGTTTTTTGAATTTCCTATTACAAGAGGCTTTAATTTCATTGTTCCCGTTGCATTTGAGCAGACAAGAATTATAACTCGTTCCTTGGGTATCTTTCGGCCATGCGCTCTGTCTTCATTAGCGTGAACTAGAGTTTGGTTCGGCAACATCTTCCAGTAAAGTCCAGTTTCATCAGCGTTGAAAACTGCATCAAGACTTATGTAATTTTTTACGACAATTTCATTTAATTTTTCTTTGAACGGTGCCACTAAATCAGCTTGTGAGGACAGTTTTTCTCCAGATTCTTTTAAAATTCGGATCCCAAACCGTTTTTTAAATTTACAAAACCAACCATTACTTACCTTAAAGTTTTCATTGGGATATTTTGCATTATGGATTTGCACAACTTTGGTTTTTAAAATATTGCTGTTAATAGGTACGTACTTTTCACGCTGGGAGACAAACCACTTATATAAAGCCTTTCCCATCCTATGGTATCCGCCTTTCTTTAACGATTGTCGTCTCAATGTGCCAGCATGTGTACCTTTAACACTTTTTATCACTTTCCGGCAATTTTTTAATATTGTGCAAACACTAGATTTTGGAATACCATATTTCAAAGAGATTTCTTTCAGAGTTTTTTTCTTTTTATTGTCGTCAATTATTTTTAATTTGTCACCCAAGCAAAGCCGTTTTCGAATTGAAGGCAGTTTTAAATAATTTATGCGATATCCTCACTTTACCACTTTGAACTCACAACTGATAATTCGCGCAATGAAGCGTACATAAAAAATAAAGAGAATTCTTAAAAAAATAGCTCAATAATAACAAGAACTAACGGGTATTTAACTGCCTGCATTGTTTTTTGTTGTAATACAACCAAAACCAAATACAAACGCCATACCCAGCAAGAAGACTATATGTTATATAATGCCATAAACCTGCCGTATAACTATGGATAGTATGCGTGAAAAATTCGAATAGTTTACATCAGTTTGTACAGAGGCATGGGAAGATTCTATCGCATACTTTGAATACGTGTGAGTTGTCTATCCTTTTTCTTTGCATACAAATTTACCATCAATTTGTCATATGCTCGTCTCTTTTTAACCCATGGTAGGATGGTATAGTAGTTTGATGGTAAAGTAGTATGATGGTAAAGTAGTATGATGGTAAAGTAGCACGATGGTAAAGCAGTACGATGGTAAAGTAGTATGGTATACTTATCCTTTTATCCTACTCCATATAAAATAAAACAAATACAGGTTATTTTTAAAAATTTATTGAATTTTTTATTTTAAATTGTTATGGAAATGTATATTTAATATATTTTTAATTTGTTTATTAGCGATTAAAAAAATTAATTTATTGCATTCATTGCATCCGTACATACGAGTATAATATATACATATTTAAATAAATAAAAATAAAAAAATAAAAATAACTGCATCCATTGCATCCATACCTTATTTAAAAATTGCACCTACTTTGGTTGTTGTTGTCCCGTTCTGGAATTATAAAACATTAATTATTACTAAAATTTTGGAAAAGAAATAACTTACCGTTTATTTAAAGATAATTTGTTTTGGCGGTACCTATTGTGGCTAAGGTCCACCACTCTTCTTAATGCCCGTTCAAAACCTGGCCATCCTTCCATTACACAATTCTACACAAAAATAGGAAAAAATTTTATAATAAATATTTTTAAAGAAATGCTATGGCAAATTAATTTTATCTAATATATTAAATTTTTGAAAATAAAATTACCGAATAAAACTTCATTAACAAGTTTAAGCTTGTTAAGCGCCCGTTTTTGTTTCCTTCCATCAAAATTAAATTCAAAAAGGACATTGTCGGTAAAGATTTTTCAATATCATTATTACCTTCAAGAAAATCAAAATATTTTTTTAAAAAATGCTTTTGTATTCCAACATAAATGAATTCTCCACTGGGAATGGATTGAATATTAACTTCTTTTTTTTCTGTCCCAAATAGGGTCTTTGCACATAAAGGAAAATCTTTAAGACCGATTTTATTTAGCGTTTGAAGCAAATCAGTAACGGTGTTTTGTGAAACGCTGTTTCTTATTGCCCACTCCTTCAGTGCAGTAGCCTTTTCATTTATGTTGGAATTCACTGCCTCACTATTCCTACCCAAACTAGCACTTTCTTGCCCCTCATCTTCACACAAGGATAACTCTTCAGGTTCACTAGCACTAATAACTTCACGATTTTCACTTTCAACGCGAGCAAACTCATCTAGTGTTTAGGCCAGTGCCTAATTTCTTTTTCACCAACCCTA
The DNA here is from genome assembly GCA_037783105.1 of Bactrocera zonata. Classification (NCBI taxonomy): domain Eukaryota; kingdom Metazoa; phylum Arthropoda; class Insecta; order Diptera; family Tephritidae; genus Bactrocera; species Bactrocera zonata. Next base: position 7,758 of record JBAWJQ010006655.1, on the reverse strand, counting down.
GTGAGTATGTAACAAACCATTGCCAGTTAGCTATTAATAACTTTCACTCAACTGGCAATGGTTTCGTTAAAAACTCCCGCTAGATTGGACTCAAGGGCTTAGCAAGCGATTCTGCTAGCCGCCCTTTCTCACTTATCCTAGCGAACGAAGCGAAATAAGACGTCGTCCACCGGCCACCATCACCAGCATATCCACAATCACAATCACAGGTAATATTTGATAATCCAATAAAGAACCAACGTTTTAATATAATATATTAAACACAAACTTTGTGGTTTCATTTATTAACACACTTCTTTTTCCTGTTTCTTATTCTCAACTGCCGACGCATTGTCTTCGAGTGACCCGTCGAGTTCGAGAATAATTCATGGTCCTTCGAGCCGGATACTAATCGACTATATTTTTCAAAGCAGCAAGCAAGTTTTTTAACACCACCCACCGGGATTCACGAGGCGCTGCACACCAGCAAGTTTTTTTTTAACACCACACACCGGGATTCACGAGGCGCTGCATACCAGCAAGTTTCTTAACACCACACACCGGCACTCTTTTTCTAACACAAATACATTTTGGCGCTTCGCACCAACTCAGGCAAATCTAAGGTACGTGATTGCTTTTAATCGTTTAAAAAAAAAAAAAAAAAAGAAACTGAGTTGTGTTTTAATCGCACTTTTTTAACATTGGTGACATTTATAAATTTTTTATATAAGAAAAGTGACAAAGTGACTAGTGTTTTTACTGTTTTAGTGGAATAATTGCAATAACAAAAAAATCCGTAAGTGCACGGTTACGTTTACCGGATTTTGTGCGGTAATACTTTTTTTCATATATTTTTTCACAACTAATCACTTACGCACTGATTTTTGATTTTTCTCACTTTTTTGATTTTGTGCGGTAATACTTTTTTTCATATATTTTTTCACAACTCATCACTTACGTTGATTTTTTGATTTTCCTCAATTTGTTCACGAAATTTCTGTTTTGGTTTTTCTTTTGGAAACATAAGTGTATGTAATTTTTCACTGAGACACTTCACCATATTTTTCACTTTGAAACACTTTCTGATTTTCGTTGGCGTATCTTGGGTGGCGAGCAACATAAAGTGTAGCATATACATACATACTTCCAATATATATATATATTCTCGTTTTGTTTGGCAGTGGTGGGCTGCAACTCACATATATTAAATAAAGTATAATAAGCCAGATATATTGCGATTCGGCTACTAGTTAAAATTTTGTTTGCTAAAATATATTCAATAAATCAAGTATTATTGACCAGCCAGATATATTGTCAAAATTTTTTCTTCTTTTTCTATTTTCTCGTGTGGTTGGCAGTGGTGTGCTGCAAATAAAATTTTAAATCGTGGGACATTATTTTTAAAGCGATTGCCACATTCATTAGGCCAAAGTCGGCTCAGTTTTGAGTATCGCTCTATTCTTTTAAATTTAAATTTTATTTTCGATTCTTTCATGCGCTTGGTAGACTACGTTGTCGAATACGAGTCTGAATTCAGTGCCGCATCAAAGGACCTCTCAAAAAACGCTCTTGTGACGCAACAAGACGAATTGAGAGAAATTTGGTGCAAAGCGAAAGCTGCCCATGACGACCTCAACAGTGAAGGGACATGTCGTCAAAAGATTATGCCCTGATAAAAAAGAAATTCAAGCTAGGTGGTCAATGCTATATACGCTGCATGGGGGCAATGAAGGATATGTCTGAGATCCTCTCAACCCCCAAAGACACAGAAAAATCTGCTGCGGTAGATAATAACCACTCCCTTCCGCCTTGCGATACTGATGTGTTTAAAGGGGACTACCTTTCATGGCCAACATTCCGCGATATGTTCACGGCCGTATACATCAAGAGCAATCGTCTTTCACCGGTTGAGAAATTATACCACCTCAACAAAAAGACGCAAGGGGAGGGGAAGGTTATTGTGTCGAAATGCCCTCTTACCAATGATGGTTTTGCGATGGCATGGAAGGGTTTGACGGACGTGTACGATAACGAGCGAATACTTGTCGAAACCCAAGTCGACATACTGCTCGACTTACCGTCCATCGACAAGGAGTGTTCAAGCTCGATAAAGTGGCTACAGCGGGAGATCAACAGCTGCATCTCCTGCCTGACAGCCAATAAAGTGGACATTGGGAACTTTGATCCAATAATAATCCGCATTTGTTCTAAAAGACTGCCACAAGCAACATTGGCCCTGTGGGAACAGTCGGTAAAGAACAAAACAAAGACGTCAAAGTCGGAGGAATTGGACAACTTCCTCACGGATAGATACTGTGATTTAGGGGCAATAGAACGTGCCAAGAAATCGTCCAATTCTGCCTGTCAGTGCACCCACACAAAACAAACACAACAACAATAGCCATCAGAACAGACTCGGCGCCTTCCAAGTAAGCGTTGAGAAATCAACATGTCTGATGTGCCAAAGGGCAGATCACAAATTAAGATCTTGCCCCATGTTTCTTAACATGGCACCGGCGGACAGGATCCAGTTCGCTAAGCGCAACAATTGTTGCATTAATTGCCTCGGCTTTGGGCATTCGGTGTCGCAATGCACCAGTGCATTCAACTGTAGCACGTGCCATGCGAGGCATCACTCACTACTACATGTGAGGACAGTGCAGCCTAGCAGCCAAAGAGGCTCATCTACGCCATCGGACGAGATTCCGTCTACGTCCAGGCAAGCGCAGCAGAGACGCAATTTCAACAAATCGAAAGGCAAGCCAACGACTCAGGTACAGTCGTGCTTCGCTAACAGCGATAAAGGTGTCTTGCCAGGAACGGCGCAAATAAACATCAATTACAGCGGCGTTACTTATGCCGCAAGAGCACTCATCGACTCCGGGTCAGAGTGCTCTTTCATCACAGAAAGGCTGAAAAGCAGAATCAACTTGCCAGTTAGGAAGATAAATGCCCAGGTGTCAGGCATCTACAACACCGTATCTGCGCAAGTAAAGGAAGGATGTTGTGTCGAGTTGCGGTCACCAGTTGACCCACTTATATCGATCACAACGAACATGATGGTTCTGCCGAAATTAACGGGGAACTTGCCGACTTGCCATATTAGCGCACTAACTCGGCAGGCTTTCCCAGATCTCACGTTGGCGGATAAGAGGTTCTTCATCAATGAACCCGTGGACGTCATACTCGGTGGTGACGTCTATCCCCAGATTATGCTTGATGGCATACGCAAGAACGTACTGGGATCACTTCTTGCGCAAAAGACTGTGTTCGGTTGGATAGTCACGGGGCGTGCTAATTCAATTAAGCCAACCAACACTTGCGTATCGTGTTATAACGAAATATCGCTGGAAAGCGGTTTGCTTCGTTCTGGGAGTTGGAAGAGATGTCCAAGGAAAGGAAGTTAAGCGAGGAGGACAGGTATTGTGAAGAGCTCTATAAAAAGACAACGAAGCGAAATGAAGACAGGAGGTACGTTGTATCGCTACCATTCAGGAAAGACTATCCGGTCAACATTAGTCTAGGTAGTTCCTTAAAGATTGCGTACTCCCAGTTTTATCTCAATGAAGCTCGGTTGTCAAGAGATGAAACTCTGCAAAAAGAATACAACAGGGTGTTAAATGAATATGTTGAGCTGGGTCATATGGCAAGGACACATACCAATCAAACGGCCGACTCTAGTGACAACTATTACCTGCCTCACCACGGCGTAAAGAAAGAAGAGAGCACATCTACGAAAGTGCGTGTGGTGTTCAATGCATCGCAAGCAACTTCAAACAGCACTTCGCTGAATGACATCCTTCTCCACGGTCCAGTTCTTCAGGCAGATCTGACCATTTTAATTCTGCGATGGCGATTATTTAAATATGTCTTCAATAGCGATATTGAGAAGATGTATCGCCAAATCCTGTTGAAGGCTGATCAAACGAAGTACCTGCGCATCGTTTTCCGCAACCGTCCGACCGAACAAACCAATATTTTTGAATTGAAGACGGTAACGTTCGGAATCAACTGCGCTCCTTATCTGGCAATAAGGACATTACTTCAATTAGCTGACGACGTTAAAAGCTCACTACCAGTAGCCTCAAACATACTCAGGAAGTGCATGTATGTTGATTATGTCTTAGCAGGTGGACACTCTGTAGAGGCTGCAATTAAATCTAGAGATGAGTTAAGAACAGCATTGGAGTCGGCAGGTTTCCCATTAAGAAAATGGACAGCCAATTGTGGGAAAATTTTACAAGGTCTTCCAAAAGACCACTTGCTCAACAAGGAGTTTTTAGACTTCGAAGACACAAGTGATGTCAAGGCTCTTGGGATAAGGTGGAATGCGCATACTGACTTCTTCTATTTTAAAACAAAGCCAATATTCAGCGCAGAATCTTATACAAAGAGAGCTATCCTTTCAGACATCGCCAAACTGTTTGACCCATTAGGATGGCTAGCACCGATAATAGTAATAGCCAAAATGATAATGCAACGCATTTGGTTAGAAGGAATACAATGGGACGAGGTTGTATCTCCTACCACATTGGATCGTTGGAACACATTCATGGATAACCACAGGTACATAAACAACATTAAAATTCCACGATGGGTCCACTTTTCGCCAACGGACGATGTATCCATTCATGGATTCTGCGATGCGTCAGAGAACATACGCAGCAACTGTCTACTGCGCGTAAAGACAAGCAACGAAGTTTTCGTCAGCTACATTGGCAAAACAGAGTAGCGCCTGTCAAAACTGTATCTTTACCACGTCTGGAACTGTGCGGCGCCGTATTACTAGCCGAAACAGTTGAATCTGTCGTCAGCAACCTGGAGCTGACTCATCCTAACCTTAAACTGTGGACGGATTCGACCATCGTTCTCGCATGGATTCGCAAGCCACCATGTTCATGGTCAACGTTTGTATCCCATCGAATGACAAAAATAATAGAAAAGGTCGGCAACGCAAATTGGAATCATGTCGATTCAGGATCTAACCCTGCAGACTTAGCCAGTCGGGGAATTATGGCCCAGGATTTGGTGGAAAACACCTTGTGGTGGCAGGGACCTTCTTGGCTGCAAGAAGATCAATCCAAATGGCCATTACAATATAACGACTACGAGACGACAATAGAGGAAAAACAGGTACGTGTACATGCTTGTTCAACAATACAGGGGAATTCTAACGACATTCTTGACCGTTTTTCTAGTTTGCCGAAAGCTTTGAGAGTGTTATCATATGTTATGAGATTCTCTCAAAGAACTCATCCAAACACAAAAGCTTCTTTTCAACAAAAGTCTTGCTTAATTTCATCCGAAGAAATTAAAGCAACGACAAGACGTTTGATAATGAATGGGCAGAAGCAGAAATATGGTCAAAAGTATGGTTGTTTGAAATCCGGTAAGACCATCGATGCAAAAAGTGAAATCCTCTCTCTTAATCCATTCCTCGATAAAGATGAAGTGATGAGAACTGGTGGCCGTCTCGGTGCGTCTCTCGATTTGTCATACAATGAGCGCCATCCAATTATCCTTCCATACAACCGCGTATTGTCTCGTCCAATAATCCAGTTTATCCATCAAGTCTCTTTGCATGGAGAAAATCAGCTGATGTTACGGCTATCGCGAGCTCAGTATTGGATTCCAAGGGTGAAAAACTTGATTCGATCCATTATCCACAACTGTAAGACGTGCATGATCTTCAAAAAACGTGCTCAGACGCAACTCATGGGTGCACTTCCGTCCGAACGATCCACATTTTCACGCGCTTTTACGAATACGGGAGTAGATTTCGCGGGTCCGTTTGAAATAAAAAGCTACCGTGGAAGAGGATGCCGTGTATTTAAGGGGTATGTCTGCCTGTTTGTCTGTTTTACAACAAGGGCCATCCACCTGGAGGCCACTACCGACTTATCAACACAATCGTTTTTAGCAGCCCTCTCTAGATTCGTTTCGAGAAGAGGTTGCCCCAAAAATATTTATTCGGACAATGGAACAAACTTCGTTGGAGCATCAAGATCCCTAAGATCCGAACTTGAAGCCTTCATAGTCGAAGCTCGCAACAATGCTGTCTCAAGGTATAGCCACCAAGCTCTTACATGGCATTTCATACCTGCTGCAGCTCCCCATATGGGCGGACTTTGGGAAGCAGGTGTGAAAAGCTTTAAGAGTCATTTTCGGAAGATTGCGTCTGGGCACAAATACACTCTTGAAGAGTTTAACACACTCTTATGCCGAATTGAGGCTTGCCTTAATTCGCGACCATTAAGCCCAGCCTCAAACGAACCTAATGATTTGGAGCCACTTACTCCAGGACATTTTTTGGTCGGCGGACATCTGATGGCCCCACCAGAACCGAATAAAAATGAAAGCAGTGCCTCTATCGTAAATAGATGGCAAAAACTTAAGGCCTTACATCAATCCTTCTGCAAAAGGTGGAAAACTGAATACCTGAACGAAATGCAGAAACGCATCAAGTGGAAACATTCAAAAACAAATTTAAAAACAGGTGAGCTTGTCGTCATCAAGGAAGACAATTTGTCACCGAACGAGTGGAGACTGGGTAGGATTGTTAATATACACCCAGGTGCTGATACCCGAGTGCGAGTAGTGGACATCATCACTAAAAAAGGCCAAATTACAAGACCGCTGGCCAAATTGGTCTTACTACCACCCTACGAGGAGAAGAACGTAGATGCACACCCTACTCTATGTAACAGTTCCCTAGCCACATCGGAAGCCTAGCTTTCCGATACACTTACTACTATCCAAACAGGTGAAAAAAAAACGTTACCGTCGAGTTCACCGGAGCTAATATACCCTTCATAGGCGTATTTCATTTAGGTACTACGTGTTCAGTTTGTATTGAAGCCATATGCCTATTTTTGCGGAGAATATGTCAAATGTGAAAGTTTTCCAAAACAAGAACTTGATTCCGATCGTTCAGTTTGTATGACAGCTATATGTTATGTTCGATATCAGCCGTTCCGACAAATGAGCAGCTTCTTAAAGAGAAAATGACGTTCGCAAAATTTTAAAATGATATGAAGAAAACTGAGGGACTATTTCGTATATATACAGACAGAGGGACATGGCTGGGTCAACAATTTTCGCTAATGTGTTCCTTTATATGTATGCATATGTTTATAGTCTTTATTTTCATTAATTTACTTAGGTTTTGAATTGTTCAACATTCATGTAACACAATCATCCCACATTTTGAAAGTATTATCAAAATTATACATTTGAGTAAAGACGATTAATGATTAATATTCTAGGTAGGCACAAATGCTTTTTTCTACACTAGTTATGTTAAACCTACACATATACGTTGCAAATCTTCAGCGTGCATCGGTATATTGCTGTCAAGCCACGTATGTATTAGTCTCACTTAGTGCAATAAAGGTGCTTAAAACTCAATTTTACGCGGCACTTAAAACTTTTTTAGAAGAATTTAACATGTGTACGTGTGTATGCACATGCAAACGATTAAAATTATTGCTTTTATGTATTCCAATATGCTTTAAAACAATCATATTCAAAATCTGCACACCGTCTTATTTTTTCATTCATTTACACCTTATTACCAAACAAATGCAACAAAATGGTGGTTTGGCCAGAGAACGTAAAGACATGTCTGGGTCAACTCAGATCAACATACTGATCATTTATATGTATAACTTTTTCGCCTGTACTGAAAATATCTGTACACGCACTTTATTTGTGTCTCAAAAATTAACTTTGATGTAACACAGACATCACGTTCACTTTTAAATTGTTTCGTAGAAGCTT